>VXBW01003995.1:0-42178 GCA_013400375.1 Thinocorus orbignyianus
AAAAAAAAAAAAAAGAGGACACTGATGTGGAAAAAAAAATATGTTTCTCCCTGTATCATGTGTTCCTACACACAAAACCATCATGGTCCAATGACAAAGAGAAGTAAAAAAAAATATATAATCTTTGGTGATAATACATGCACATCAGAAAGGGAATTCAGAAGTACCAGAAACATGATTTTCCCAAAGAAACACACATCGAAAGTGAGTCTCTTTCTGACAATACAGTTTTCAGCCAAAATGCTAATACTAAAGTATTCTGATACCTAAAAGTTTTCAGTATGCATATTGGTCTTTTCTTTCCCCTGTATTTTTCTCAAAACCCAGAAATTTTTAGTGATAAGAAGCAGTGCATTATGGAAAACAAAAGTAACTAAAGAGATCTGCCTAAAATAAAGTAGTAGCACAAAGCTTAGCAATTATAGGCATGAATGCTCACAAGGCAGTGCAGCCTTTCCAAGGTTAGGATATGACAGCCTTATGGAGAAAGAAAAAAAAACAAAACCCAAAAACAACAAACAAACAACAACAAAAAAACCCCCACAGTCCACTCCCCCAAAACTAATGTAGCATCAAAAGCAGACTTGATTAAATTTGTCCACAAAGCTCTTGGAATCGTTCTAGCTGGAATCCAAATCTCTACGCTTTTGGCCCAGAAGAGAGAACACCAGTAAAACCATACTAGCTTTTGCAGCATTTTACTTGTACGGTCTGATCAAAGTTTAGCTTGCAGGATCCAAACACAGTTAGGCAACATTTGATTATGATTATTTTATTTTATTTTCTGAAGTATTTGCACAATATTCTTGTTACTTTGAAGATACCTCACTTCAAGCTGTTCAGCTTTTATTCAACAAAGTCAAACACAGTTTCTTTTTATGAAACACTGTAAATATAGTAAGCTGTAAATTAAGTTGCTTTGGAACAGAGAAAGCAATTTTAAGAAATGTCAAATGATACATCTGGCTCTCCACTCTCCACAGGAAGGAACAGGACTTTCCCTATGTTCTTGCCACAATGAGAAGCAAAAAGCTTAAGAAAAAAAAAAACACCTATGTGTTTACACTGTAATACATACCAGTAGGTAAAAAAGGTACTTAGGAAAAGAAGAATCGTGCTTATGACCCCAAAACTTAGGTGTTAGCACAAGTATTAGCAATAGACTCCACACTTTTAAAGTAATCAACCAATTACTGTAGTACTTTTCAGATAGATGCTTTACCTATTGCTTTACTTACAATAATCACTTACAAGCTCATACTATTACTGCACTACAGTGTTTTTGGAACTATCTTAATAAAACTAAGTAAGTAAATAATTATGCAATAAAGCACATATATTACAACACTAGTATGAATGAGTCTGTTAACGATACAAGCTATTCTTGCTTTTAATATGCCTTTCATCTAACCTTTTTACTATAGGTAGACCTGAAATGTATTCTGTATGGGCTAATAACTATTAAAACTTTACCACAAGCAAAGATTTCGGAGTAGAGGCTTCCAAAATGGATTGCAGAGCAGAGCTTGAAGTGTTCCCCAAACAATGGTAGTAGGTTACCTGAGCTGAAGCACTTCTACACGAGCTGTTCCAGCTGATTCCTACTATGTCACTGCTGTGCATTCCACAGTTCACCTCCTGGCAGACTGTGTTTTGCAGGTTTGCAGGACGCAAGAATATAACCAGCACAGGAACCGCCTCTGCAGGCTTAGCACAGGGGAGGGGGCCATGTTGGAGGAGGAACGCTCTCCACAGGCTTGGCAAAGCAGCTAAGACTGAATAGGAGCACACAATGAGAAGTCAGAACCTCTGTGGTGGGGTCCCTGCTACAGGTGTTTGCAGGAGAAAAATGGCAAGAAGAGGAGACAGATGTTAGTCCTCCATTTCACACACACAACCTGCTTAAAACATGAACAATCAGATTTTTAAAAAGCCATCTGGTAAAAGAGAAAGTAGAAGGCCAATTTCAGGATATATATAAAATGTTATTTGTTCAAAACAAGTTTTAAACTGGTAATATAGCATGCTGGTCAAGTGGGTAAACTGCTGGAAGGAAGCAGCCCTAGAAAACCTGTAATATTTTTTTCACAAAGTTTACAAAGGCTTCTGACTTACAGTGTTGTTCCCTTGATCACCAAAACTTTGCACATACCTATTAGCTAATGCATCTAGACAAATTCTAAAAGGTTTTCATTAGAGACTATGCAGGTACTTGTACAGTGAATTAAGCATCTAAAAAAAATCAGTAAGAAATTCAGTAAAAAATTAAGCATCTGAAAAAATTCAGTAAGAAATTTTGCCCAGAAGTTGAAAGTGATTTCTGAAAATGCAACTCCATGGTCCCTAACATGTATGATGTCACCATCTACTTACTGGAAAAGTTCCTGTGGATCTATACTTCCTTTCAGTTATCACTAGTATTATTCATTGTGGCTTTGATGCTTCTTAGATGCATTTTTGGGAGCAATATGAAACATCCAGTCGTGCTTTGCAGATTAGTAACATATCTGAAAAATACATATGTAGGCCTCCATCAACCCAAAACATTGTTAGTGTTGAATTTAAATGGCTCCTCTGTACAAATCAGTGATGACAGAGCTAGAACATTACACTGCTCTAGCAGTATATATATACATATATATACATATAAAAACCCTCAAAAGTTATCTCCTAGTATGATTTTGAGTCCTGATGATCAGTACTTCTACATAATGACACCTGAACTTCTAACTGCTCTACACAGTAGTCCTACACAATAGTGCTTGGTTATTGAAATGAAATTATTCATTAGGACATTACAAGTAAGTATCCCACTAGTTCAAGCAGATTTTAATCTCTTCTACCCAATCTGAACAGAAAAAAGATGTACTGTGAAAGACGGCAGTGTAAAACTGGTAGATTTTGGTACCTGGATTTCTGATTATAGCCCATTTCCCTTTCATTTAAATAAAGTTATCTACACAAGTTTTATTTTTGTCCAAACTCCTGAAACCAAATAGTATGTCTCCTGACTAGGTTTTGTTAATTTTCTGCTAAATTTCTGCCAGCAAGCATAGCTTGTTCCTTGATTGAGATTATCAGCAACTTTTAATGAGATCTATCAGCTGCAAGAAGATCTCTGAAGTCCTGAGCAATTTCTCCTCCACAAATCATCTCCTGTTGGGCATAAAACTTACTGGTCTAGTTCCAAATTCTCTCTTCATCCCTCTGGGAAGTTTCTTAAATCTCTGCACCAGGTCCTCAATAAAGGAATGAGGTCTTGGGCTTGGAATCAACAAGAATAAACTGTTTAGTTTTTTAAATTACTGGGCTAGGCTCTCTCCAAAAAGGACTAAGTTTGGAATTCTTTTCCTGGCTACTTTTTCTAATCAAGAGCCAAGCATTCTCTACTCCCTGGATGGGCATATAATTCTTTTCATTTATTTTGGGCTTCTAGTGTCTTTACTTGCAGCTCATGACTGCCTTATATTCAGGAATACTGTGCTGAAGGCAAAGATGTAACAACACTGTGATGACAGCTACCTAGAGAGGACTCTGATAATTATCAGTGCCTTTTTATTAAGACACGGGAAAGCAAAAGTGCAAAAATAAGCTTTGGGAAAGTAATGGATAATAGAACAGTAGCAATGACAACAAATGTTATTTTTATATTCTAGCATTTATAGTCTTCACCAAGACTTTAAGTGCTTAATTTGCAGTGTCCAAACTCTGCACCAATCAAGCTCAATTTATTCAAGTGCAAATCCCACAGCAACTTTTAGCATTGCATAAAAGTAATTTCCCATACAGAAGCCGCAAGTGACTAGGATCAATTTGGAAATTTAAATACAATCTAGTTCATAAAACTCCTTTCTTCACCAATTCAAATCCTTCTCACTGGCCCTCTGTCAAAAGTCACTCAATTATTTGGTGCTACAATGGCATTGCCCACTCATCCCGAACTGCATACAAGTCTTTTCTACTTTCAAAATGACAAATTTCTTCCAGTCTTGAAGGAATTTCCCGGCTCTTTCTAAAGGTCAGTTCTGTAATTGGAGGTGCAGGAGCACAGATGACATTACTTTAAACTTGATTTCTCTTCTTGTGTGTTAAGGTGTGAACTCTGAATGGGGAATGCACATTTCTGTAGCTTTAGAATCCTTCTAGTTCCTACCTAATAGCTCCCCTCTATTACATATAAAAAAAGTAAAATAATCTGAGTACTTGAGAACATCTTACATTCCCCAAAACTTGGGTTAGTTCACTTACTGCTCACTTGTAAATACAGAGGGAGTTTTCCCTCACTTTAATTATAGCCAGAAACAAAATACATATTTTTTCCCCAGTGTTTTACATTGTCTGCTACAGGAGAAAGCTGTTAACTGTCTCGAACAGCCTGAGCATTAGGGATCAGTGTCAGCACATGTCCTCCAGCTTCTGTCATTCTTTAACAATTGTTAGTGTAAATTATGTCTAATCAGCTCATTGTTTAGTTTCTTATATCTTTAGGTGATACACCATAAAATCTTATAGACTGGCATTCTGTCAATAACATAGTCTGGTTTAAACTTGTCCTAGTAATGCAACAGATCAAATCTCCCAAGTTGCCTGCTATTCCAGAAAACATAATAGTGTATGTTGAGAATTGCTGCTTCCTGCTTTTTTGGTTCTCTCTTCCAAGGCGTGCTCTAGATCTCTGACTCAAGACAGCTTCACAGCTCATGTTCTCCTGCAATTGACTTTGCAGCATAAGCTGCAACTAGCCCAATATCCTTAGTCAGGTTTCTGACAATGATTCTTGGTCATCCTCAGTATTCTCAACCATAGGTCCCTCAAGAGAACAGCTGCAAATATTTTAATTTCAAATGGCAATACATTCACTACCACAATCCAATGCTAGTTTCATGCACTTGCATTTCTACTTCACTGTGTCTACTTTTGGGCCTCTCACTACATTCCGGATTCCGGAGCAAGTCCAGAGAAAGGAAACAAAGCTGGTGAGTGGTTTGGAGAACAAGCTTTATGAGAAGCAGCTGAGCGAACTGGGATTGTTTAGTCTGGAGAAAAGGAGTCTGAGTCCATATCTTCTCCTGAGTAGAATAATCTTGTTCCATTAGGACAAGAGGAAACAGCCTCAAGCTGCACCGGGGGAGATTTAGATTAGATATTACAAAAACTTTATACTGAAAGTGTTGTCAAGTATTGGAACAAGGTGCCCAGGGAAGTGGTGGAACCCTCATCCCAGAAGGTATTTAAAAGACCAGTAGACATAATTCTTAGTGATGTGGCTTAGTGATGTTTTTTGTCAGTGTTGGGTTGATGGCTAAACTTGATGATCTGAAAGGTTCCTTCCAACCAAGATGATTCTATGATTCTATGCAGATTTGGCCTTTTTCTGTACGTTGTCCCACTGACCTTAGAGAGTCATTTTCACACAATTAACCAGTATTCTGTATATTTAATTGCTGCAGAACTCATCCTTGACACGTTCACCACATCCTTCCTCGCCCACCCTGTGTCTTCTTTTATTCCTCACACTCCCTACTGACCTGCCAGCCAGGGGAGAAAAAAGTCAGCACAAGTATTTCACATACACTTCGAGCTTCAAAAAGATTAAAAGATCATGAAACAGTATCCAGAATGATAAGATTTATGGACACCATTGATTACTTTAGAACTAGACAGGACAGACAAATTTCAACTACATGAAAGCAGCCAAAAGACAAATCTAAAGCTAAGTGCCTTTACTAGCTAATTTCACATTGTATTTGGTCTTATCAAATCTAAAACAATATCAGCCAAGAGTGGAAGGACCATAAGAAATTTAGATTCCTTTCTCAAAACTAAAATTTTTGCTAATTTCTCTTCTGGAAAGCTTTCATGCTTAGAGAAATCAGGTTCTTAGAAATGGAAAGAAAAATCTTCTTCCAAGACTCCATTGACATCTTGTTTTCAAAAAGATCTTGGATGACCNGGTGGAACCCTCATCCCAGAAGGTATTTAAAAGATCAGTAGACATAATTCTTAGTGATGTGGCTTAGTGATGTTTTTTGTCAGTGTTGGGTTGATGGCTAAACTTGATGATCTGAAAGGTTCCTTCCAACCAAGATGATTCTATGATTCTATGCAGATTTGGCCTTTTTCTGTACGTTGTCCCACTGACCTTAGAGAGTCATTTTCACACAATTAACCAGTATTCTGTATATTTAATTGCTGCAGAACTCATCCTTGACACGTTCACCACATCCTTCCTCGCCCACCCTGTGTCTTCTTTTATTCCTCACACTCCCTACTGACCTGCCAGCCAGGGGAGAAAAAAGTCAGCACAAGTATTTCACATACACTTCGAGCTTCAAAAAGATTAAAAGATCATGAAACAGTATCCAGAATGATAAGATTTATGGACACCATTGATTACTTTAGAACTAGACAGGACAGACAAATTTCAACTACATGAAAGCAGCCAAAAGACAAATCTAAAGCTAAGTGCCTTTACTAGCTAATTTCACATTGTATTTGGTCTTATCAAATCTAAAACAATATCAGCCAAGAGTGGAAGGACCATAAGAAATTTAGATTCCTTTCTCAAAACTAAAATTTTTGCTAATTTCTCTTCTGGAAAGCTTTCATGCTTAGAGAAATCAGGTTCTTAGAAATGGAAAGAAAAATCTTCTTCCAAGACTCCATTGACATCTTGTTTTCAAAAAGATCTTGGATGACCACATGTCAGGCAGTTAGTTGAGGTAGGCTACAGACAGTGAGAGTGTTCTCTGTCCAAAGGAAGACTTTTTAACTGTCAGAGACTGTCATGGTTTAACCCCAGCCAGCAACCACAACCCCACGTTGCTCGTTCACCCTGCCTCTTCCCTCTCCCCTGCCTCAAGGCTGGGGAGAAGAGGGAGAAAAGGGGGGAGAAGAAAAAAAAACAACTCATGGTTTGAAATAACGACAGTTTAATGGAAACAGTCGCAGAAAAAGAAAAATAACAACAATAATAACAATAACAATAATAACGATGACAGGAGTCACTCTCACACTTGGGAAGAGTCACTCTCACTTGGTGAGTTGGCACCTTCCCAAGCAGTGATTGAGTATTCCCAATCCTTGGCCAATCCCAAGCATGATGTCTATGGTATGGAATATTCCGTCGGCAGTTCCACCATTCTGTCTATGCTTTTATGGGAAGCTGAAAAAAGTCCTTCAATAGTGTAAACATCACTTAGCAACAACTAAAACCAATAGGTATTATTGACATTCCTTTCACAGCAATCACTAGAAAGAAAATTAACTCCTTCACCACTGAAACCAGGACATAAATGAAAAATTTCCAAAGTCCTAACAGATATGCAGGAAGTCATGTACTTGTTTTCCTGGAGAATGAAATGCTCTTGCAAAAACATCCACAGAAAACTAAATTTTCTATGAAAAACAAATAGGACCAAAATCACTTAATCACTTTTACCTGGACACATGGTGATGTGTTGAATCTGTTTCTGAAGGCTTCTAACCCATTGTGTTGTTCCCTTGATCATCAAAATTTTGTGTGTATCTGTTAACTAATACACCTAGACAAAATTTTAAAAGGCATTCCTTGTAAAAAAATTTTTAAAAATTTAGAGATATAAATAGGACAATATTGAATTCTCAAGCAGAAAGAAAGCAAGACTTTTTTTTTTGGGATTGCCCTGCAAGAAGAAAAACTTCAAATATTCTCTGAAGCAATTAGAAGGATCATTCTTAAGAAAGCTGTACACTCACTCTGTTTAATGTATAGAGTCATCACTTAGAAGCAAAACAATCCCATGTCAGAAAGTTTAATCGCTTCTGTATTTACTATTGTTGTCTTCTCCTCATTAAGGCACTAGCAAAGTATTTTATTATGCTTAATACCTGTATTATAGATGCACCCAGCACCACAACTGCAATTTAAGTGCTAGTATGCTTGGTGCTGCACAAACTTTAACAAAAAAAAAGTTCCCTTCACAGTCCTACGATTTCATAATTTGGATAAGATCCTAAGAATACAATTCCCATTTAATTCAATGGTAAGCACATAACTGAAACCCTGTGCAAGGCATTGAACATTTAGCACAGTATTCACTAAGTAGATCCAGATGATGGGCCAAATCCAGCTCTGATGTAGGTGGGCAAAATGCCATTGAAGTCATTTGAGTTGCAACACTAGAGCTGAATTTGACCTTATATTTTTTGAACATGATGCCAAATGACTGCAAAAACAATGTAGTTTTTACTCAAGTGCAAATGAATGCGGTGGTTTCATCCTAGCCCCTGGAGGACATGTATTCAGAGCACAAAAGAATCACACAGTTTGGCACAGCTTGTAACTGCTTTTCCACAAAGATCCAGGACTGGAGTGTTCAGGGCGTTGCAGGTCATGAGCGAAGGAGGCGAAGCAGGATGGCTGCATGGACATGGCTGCACACTGTTTGCCTCTTGCTAACCTCTTGCCAGCACTCGTTTCCTCATTTTCATCATTCACTTTAATGTTTCAAGAACAACAACAACAATTTGAATTATTTTGAACTCTCAGTGGATGTGCATTGTTCCTCCCCAGGGCCTACTGAAAGGCAACTCTATAACTTTGTATTTATGCTGATAGAACTACAAGCTGAATTTGTCTTAGAGGGGCTATTAACACTTGGCCTGTGTAATGTTTTACCTTCAAGGATGTCAAGGGTCGTTTTGAAGGCAACTTTATAGAAGGCAGTGGTAAACGGGATCAGCACTTATAATGTACATACTTGTTAGCCATTCATATTTTCATATTTAGACTTTGGCTTCCAGAATTGGTAAGCATCAGGACATTCTATTAGCCTCCTTTAGAACTATATTCAGCCTATGCCACCAGGGACCTTATTCACAATATAAGTGCAAGCCTTTCCATTCTCCTTCAAATCAGTGGCAGTATCTTTAATTAGCACAAATAGGCACGAGACAGATAACAACTGGGAAAAAAAAACAAAACCAACACATCATATTTAGATAGCCTGCAGAAAGACTGCCTGGATCATGAGATTCAAGAACTACATAATGGGAATGTAGTCAAGAGGGCTTGAAATTCTGAATTAAACTTGTACCTTCTCACTGCTTTTTGAGTGTATTGAGTAAACGTAGCCCCAACATCCCCTGACTGCTGCTTTTCCTATTTACCTTTTCTGTCTCATGAGGAAATAAGAAAAAGCAGAAAGCTCTCCATAGAAAAAGAAGGGAAAGGGACAAATATATCATGTCTGTGGAAAATTTACTCATTTTGAGTATGGGGGGCAGAGATTGGCGTCCAACAAGTTTAATATTCAATAGAGGAAGAAAACACAAGTCTTCTGGTTTTGCTAGTATTTCATAAGAACAGCTTTTGTTCTGCTCTTTGTTCATGTCATTTGTACTCTTCCGAACTGTACTGTCACCACAGAAACTTCCCTGAAAGAAATCACAAGGATAACACCCCAGGGCCACAGAATAGCTGAAGAACTAATCTACAGTAGTACTTGTTCTCTTCGCACACAGAAAATGTGAAGGATAATTTGTTCCTCACAAGCTTCTCCTCCACTCTCTTAGCAGTTTCTATCACCAGTTTAATTCTCCCTTCCAGTATTATCTGATCTGTCCAAATGAGATATTACAGCAGTGTTCACTTTGCAGCTGTGTGGAACCCATGCTACCCCAACCTGCAGACCAAATCTACAAATTAAGCTACAAAAACAGAAGTAACACAAAGCAGGCGATACCAGTATGCAGTGAGCAGTAACAACTCTGTTTATCCAGCTACACCGTTAAGGAGTGATGATGAAAATACAAATGGAAGCTGAGGATTTAGTGGGAAATTTCCCAAAAGCAAGTAAAACTAAAAGTCTAGATTCATTAACCTAGATTTGACCATCTTGATTTACTGCTGTTCAGGCTTCTGATTTGGGATTTTAGATTTTAATTAGGCGTATGTGCCATTCAGTGTTTTCCAAGATACTACAGAATACAAAAGTCTCACAATTCATTTATGCATCTTTCAAAGAATCTACTCAACCAATAGCATGTAGTATTGTTATATCTACATACACTTACTTCATCTGGTTGCAGTGACATCAGAATTAGGTTCTTCAAAACAACCTTTAAATTGCTGTAGAATAAACTTTTTAGATTTATCTTCTGATAGGTGACAGATATGCTTTTTCTTGCTCATTTCACTCCAACAGGTATCAGAAAATCGATAAAAAAACCACCATAGAAAACAATCAAACTATTTCTTTATAAGCTGAAAACTAGACTTTTAAAACATATAGATGTGCAACATAGTTCTTTTAAAAACATACTTTACAGCAGTTCTTTTTTCTGTAACTAATTTTTTCTTACAGCTGGGGTGTCTGGAAGACTGTAGTAAACTGGCTTCCAATTCCAGTAAGCCCCCCTAGGAAAGCAGCTTTCAGTTCCAGGAGAAAATTTTTACTTAGTGGCAAAAAGACTTCCAAGTTCATGATCCAGAACAGGCCAAGAGCACTTAAAAGTCAACAACATCATAAATTAGCTAAGTAAAACTAAATTACTGGAGTATCTGAGGTTGATTTTGGGGATATCAAATCAGAACTTAACTCAGACTTCCAAAACCTATTTAATTTTCTTATAGAAATTCTGTCTCAAAAACCAGTCTGTACCAAAATACTATATCCCACAAAACCCACCACTGAAACCTTGAGCAGGCTTTTGCATTACAAAGGCCAAACTTTTTCCCCCCTTGACCATCTTTTTTCTTAAATCAGACTTCAAATAGAGAGCTTTTCTGGGAGGAATTAAAAAACACTCACAAACTACTCCCGTTTTAGATTGACTTTGACATTTCATAAGGATGTTAGAGCTAAGTCTAGCCAGCTCTTGGGTGGAAGACTTCCAACCCAGGATTCTGCGGCACATAGGGATGGTGAATAGGTCACATTCTTTCCTCCAGCCACACAAATTGATGCCCTAATATGGTGCTAGGTGGTACTATTCTGCAAACAAACTCTTTTTCAAATAAAATGTATCTCTTCATCACTAAATAGCATTGTATTCTTTGATAAAATTGTGGCATTAACCCATTTTTGCCAAATCCAAGGCATGAGCTACCTTAGTCCCACAGCCATTTCAACCAGCCTGTTTTGGTTCAGTTCATACCTAAACTTCATGTACTGCTGCTGTTAGAGAGGATATAGGTCTTCACGTATATTTTAAAGATGCTTTTGCCTTCTAAGTAGGGTTCCATTACAGTTAAGGAAACCCTTGAAACATTCAACAGAGCATTCATTTGTAAAAACTCTGTGACATCCTTTAGAAGAAAGGCTCCAGATCTGTATGAAGAATTATTTAATGAGACAAAATTTAAAAACATTGCCCTGTGCTATAATTCAGATGCAAGCTGCCCTACTCCCTAGTCTGCTGACTGCTGTAAGAATATATGGATGATTCTTTCTTTGCTGTGCAGCCTTCACACCTTCATTCTCCCCATTTCTTTGTGGGGTTCACTGCTGTAGAAGGATCCATGAACAAGAGTTCACTGAGACAGAACAGCTATTTCTTTAGGGCACTGAAAACCAGAAGCTTAGGCTGCAGTACGATATGTACCATTAACACCCTGTAACAGTTGTAATCTGTGTGCCTCGGTTTCACCTAGAAAATATATGGCAGTATTTTTCCATGTGTATGACATGTCTTGATATGACTAAACTGTGGCATCCAAGTGTCTCTTATCACCCCTTCCATACTTCACAGATAAACACAGTGTATATCGGGAAGCAGATCTCCTTTCCAAAATATGTAAAGCAGCAGTGAGGGGGAAAAAATTCCCCTTATCATTCTTATCGTATGATCTTCTAAAATTTCTTTTGCATCTTGGTGTTACAGGCACTTAATGTAGTATCATTCTCAGATGACACTTCTATCTGTAGTCACTTGTAATTCCTGTGTCTCCCCAGAATACCCACAGGGTGACCAATCTCTTATATTTAGTTCAACATCTTACTATAGTCAAAGCTTTTAAAAATAGCAGCACTGGGGACCTCTAATAAAAGAGAAGCTATTTTACATTTATTTCTTGCCATCCTTTCCTTTCTTACTGGCAATTTGATGACATTCTGAAAACATTTGGCATTAGGTGAGCAATGTGATTGAGCGAATTAACAATGATGTTCTTAAATTCTGCGCATTGCTGAAAAATCCTCTAATAACAGACAACCAGTTTTCATGACAAGAAAGCCATCTGTAGACATTAAAGCACTATTTTCCCAAGCATTTCAAGTTCAGCTTGTTATAATAGGGTATCTGTTGAAGCTGCATTCCCAGGTTTAGACTGTCTCTACAAATAGTATAATACACTGCAATAGAAAAGTATCCGATTTATCATGAACACATTCCATGGAAAAGAGCTCCTCCTTTATTAACCGTCAAATGAAACAAAGAAATAGTTCAAAATCCAGCAAGGCAGAGTGAGTTCTGTTATGTCCTTTTCCCACCCCAACTCTCTCTTTCTAGCTTGGCTGTTTTCTCATATCTTCTGTCCTGGGGAAAGCCATTTTGCATTTCTCTTCCATGGTCTCCAATTTGTACATCTCCCAGGACAGATAACAAGAACGGGCCAGGTAGCAAAACTAGAGCTTGCTAGGGTTAAAGCAGCAGAAGAACAAGCAGGCAGCTCAAGAGCAGAACCATTCGCTTCCCTTTTCAAGGAGCAGGTTATGGCTGGGAGGAGGGGCAGCCCCCAAGAGATAAACTTTCACACTCCAGTCAATTTGCAGACATCAAACAGCTCCATGGGGTTGTTGCACTAACACTGTCCCATTTGTTGTCATCTTAGGCTCTGGAGAAAACTTTTGACTAACGCTGAGTTTACTTAGCTGCAGAAAGTTTGGTGAACTTCAGTTCATTCTGAGGCCTGTTAACAGCAGGAAAAGTCCAGCCTACAGCTATGAAGGATTCACTGCTTGATGACATTAATAAGATCCAGATCCAAGAGGTAGAGACAGCTGTGATCTTCCATATCCTTCGCCCTGCAGGGTGAGTATGCTAAAGCTTTTCATTCCCTTTATAATGTTCCCTCTCCCCAGACAAGTGCTCAGGGTGAGGGGAAAACAGGAGAAATTAGTACCCTAGTTTTGCATTACCAAGAATTCGTAAACTTCTGCTGAGTAGATAAACCTTAGAGAGACTGCTGTAAAGGTACTCCAGCCTCATCAACCTTTTAAACAGATATGCTCATTAAGATCAGAGAAACAGAAGCTTTTTACAAATAGCAAAACCAGGAGAAGATAAACATACACATAAGGAGGCTGACACAGGGGTTTCTTTGATAAAGTCAAGATTCTGGAAACACAAACCACAACAAAAAAAGTTGAGGACTCGTACTTCATGAAAGTGATTTCTATGTCTACATTGTGCATTACATTAAAAATGTGTTTCTCATGAACAGACATAGGTATTACCACAATGTTTAATGAAATACCTTTGTATTTTTACATAATATCAGCATCACAGCTGAAAAATATAACAAAAGTATCTGAGGGAGAAAAAGTAATGTGCCTCTAGGTTTTTTAGCTTTGTCTTTTCAAAAAATTCTTCCATTTCTAGTGTGAGCAATTACATTAAGGGCAACAGTTTGCTTAGTGTCAAGTATCATTTACTTATGAGTTATATATGAAGCAACTGCATGCCACAAGCTATTCAGACTAAACAATTTACATTCTCTATTCAGAAAACAGAGGGGGCCCTATACTGAAACTTCTGGCCTGTGGGTAGCCACTGATCACTGGTGGCGTTTCTTTGACCAGAGGTTAGCAGTATTAAGTCCTAATCTGTGCACCTGACATCAAACCATCAAGGAAAATCCACACAGATAACAAATGTTTATCCTAAAGTTTGACAGCAACACACAAAAACCACACCAGACAAAACGCAAGAGCCTTGTGAACTGTATTTATTATTGTCAGGAAATATATACCTTTCATCTCATGTGATGGAATATTTTGGTTTATTAAATCTAACTTGAACAGGTGAAACAGTAAGAAATAGTTCAGTTAATAGCTTACCTTTTAAAGTCAGATGACATTGCTATAGTTAAATGGGATATCAACAGAAGGCACAAAAGATAAAATGAACAAAGACAGAAAGTGACTGAAAAATACACTTTTTACTGCTTTAGACCAGTAGCTTCCAGCAGTATGTTTCTTCAGTATTGAGAACTGAAAAACTATCATCACTAGTACTTTTCCAGTCGTGGGTTGTTTTACTATCCTTATAAATACGATTAATTGTCTGTTTTCAAATTAACTTTCATGGGATACACAGATTTTACTGTATAAAACTTAAGTTCAGAAGCAACTATTATCTATAAGTCAGTATATTGTCTGTGTGATTTTTATCTCCTTTCTTCAGTACTTGCATTTCCAAATGGTGCATGATTTACCAGGAATTTTAGCAACTGTCCAATTCAAAGTTACTATCTGTGTTTGGCCTTGACTTTGATTATCTCGGTTGTGTGCCTGTATCATGCCAAAGAGTTAGGAACTCATTTACATGCTGCATTTTCAACACTGGTAAGAAAGCATTGCTTTCAGAACAAAAGCAAATGAATAAATAAGAATTTGAATGTGCAGTAAGCTCAAATGTTGCAGATGGTTCCTATCAAAAGGACTGATATCTGGATATAGCTTTATTGGAAAGCTAAATATTTATAAAATAATTTGGGCTTGCATTTAAAGGTCATCTAATTAAACAAATAAGTAACGTTAAATTAGTCACAAATGTTCTTCAAATATTCGTTTGTGCCAATTACAATTAACCAGTGGAAAGCTGACTCATACTTCTGAAAAAGAGTTACTTTTGATTTTTAAAGCAATAAAAGGTTTTAAGCTTAATCAGGCTACTTATATTTAAATGGGACTGAGATTGAGATTTGAGTCGTATTTGGCACAGTGTCCTACTATTCCTCCCAACAGTAGAACTTATTGCTGAATTTCCCATTAACTTCCACAGCAATGTTCTTTGGACATAACTGGACAAATTCTACCCAGATTTGCACCCTGGAATCCTAAATAAAGCCGGTAGGGATGTAAGCTACAGTCCAGCAGCTATCTGCCAAAAGGTGACGTGCTGTGATGTGTCTGTTTGCCATCAGGATACTGCTGTGCTAAAAACTAATATTACAGTTATCCCAAACACCTTTTCAAAGCCACTGCTCTTACTTTGAACATTCAGGCAGTGTTTACTTCAGAGAAACACTAATCTGAATGTATGGAGAGTTAATTTGATCCCTGCAATTTAGCATCTTTGTAGTAAGGCATTTGTATAGGAACAGATAACTAAGTGGTTTCAGAGGAAGAATTTTAATGAGACAGGGAAATGTCCTTTTTTTTTAAACGATGGCACCAGTTGTATGTACCCATTATTCTTTTATTGGTGTTGACATAGGCTATTTCAGCTTTACTTAATACCTTCTTGATATTTGCTACAAAAAGAGTGATTACATACAGTCCTGCACTGAAATGTTTGCCCATTTGCCAAATTATATGAAATTAATTAACAACTATATACCAGCAAAGTGTTCCCCTAAATATAACAAGCAAACAAGCTAGTAGCACAATCCTGGCATGATATTATACACACCACTTTCAGTTCCTGTAGAATTGTTTTCACTTCAAAACAGTTTATGCCCAGAGCAAGTTCAGGTTTAGTTCTCAGTGCCCAAACCTATGATCTACAACAGGTTTTGTTTTGATCTAAAGTGGCTTCAGTTTGAAGGTCACTTTGTTATCATAAAAGAGAATCGATGATTTCTCAATTGTAGATTCCTCTTTTCCATTCTGGGCATAGGTCTGCTCCTGAAAAAATTAAAATGACAAGGTAACGCAACATATGCCCAAATCTTTTTCTATAGCATATGCTAAACAGTACTATATGGGTTCCAGTTCCTGCCTCAGTGATAGCCTGCAGCAAAACTCCCATGGATACAAATCTACATTGCATCATACCCTCTTGGCACAGTATATAACAATATGCAGCAAGTTTAATACTCTGCATAATACATTTCAACTTCAGAGACACAACTATTTTTAGCCATCTAATTCTCTAAGCTATTCTGTGTTATTGTAAGGAACTTTGGCCATCACATTTGCCCCTCAGCCCACCCCCCAAAGTAAGCTGGAATGATACCTGCCAAGAGCCCAGAACTCAGTACAGAGCAGACTGGGAGATTGCCATCCACCCCAACAGTCTGCAGAGCTCCTCCCACTAGGGAGACACAGAAAGAGGATGGGATTTTCAGTCTGATAAAAACTTAATAGCCTTAACATATTTGTAAAGATGAATTTGATTGCCATTGTAATTCACCTGTCTGACACAAATCCACGTGACACAGCAAAATAAGTCTGCCTGTAAGGTCGTGTTGTTCTTTCAAGGATTTCAGTCTTTTCCCAATTAAAGGAAATTGCAAAACTCCTGCCTGTTTGACTGGGAGACAAATCAGATCCTTTCAGATCTTTACCAGGGATTACACTCTGCTATGCATGTTTTTACATGAGAATCATCCATATTCAAATGTGTTTCTACAATGAGAATTAACACAAAAAATGAGGTCCATAACACAGAATCCAGTGTAGGCAGTCAGCACTCTTTTCTCAGCCCCCAGCATTTGGCCATTTTATTTAATCCCAACAGGCTAGTTATACTCCATTTCATAGGCGTCAGGATGTAGGAAAGATCCAACAGTCGACAACATCTAGCTGAAAAAATAACAAATGTGCTGAAAAAATAACAAATGTTCAAGCGGAGCAGGGTGTCCTATTTGTTCATTAACAAGCCCTAAGCATACACATGCTCAGCTGAGTGTCATGCTCCGTTACACTGCAGGACAGAATAGTAATCAAAGCAGCTTTCACTGCAGTTGCTTTATGTCCTTATCAGACTGTGCTGTCCCTTCTTCCCAGTAAAAATCATCAAATTCTCCACTTGGGCACACTTTAGTGCCCACTGAAGTCTTGGTATACAACCATTCCTAACACTTCCATAATTAGTTTAGTTCTGGCTTGGAGGGGGCTGGGGAAGGAGCAGGAGGAGAGAAAAAGCTGTGTGTTAAATATTGTAAGACTTCCGCCGTTTTATATCTAACATTAGAAACAGAGAACTTCTGCATAAGGTCATTCTCATGGTTTTCATTACCGCATATAGTTAATCAAAAACACTTCAACCCCAGGCCATCAACACACTGCAAAGAGAATATTAAAAGGGTATAAAAGCATCCTACTCACTTGGAAACTAATTAACTTGGTTAAAAATGAAACCGTTTTTTAAAAAGTACTGTAGTGTCAGGAAGGGCTTGTTGATACCTCAGATTTACTATGTGTGCACACAAATGAAAGCCAATTTTGCTCCTGTTTAAGGTAACAGCAAAAGTCCATCTCCAGTGTAGGCAGATCAGGCCTTCAGCATTAGGCTCAAACCTTGAAATAAATTGGATAGTGAGTCAGGCTTCACAAAAAATAGGTACCTGATGTTAGTTTAAGAGCAATTTAGTCACTTAATGCCAAAATAATAGCCTTGAAAATCCCTCTGCACCGACTTCCTAAACTTTGCAGTGCCTCTGCTGTTGTGAAGAGGTATTTCCAGTTCAGCACAGACTAAAGAGCTTCTTTCTTAACTGCTATACTGCTCCCTACTTAACTTACCACTTACCCATGGCCAGATGTAGACCCAACACTCTGAAGCCAAGACCCTTCCCTCAAACTGCAGGGTTCTACAATATTGGTGCCCCATTCTGACATTGTCAGCAAGAATCTTTCAATGATCAAGGGAGCTCATTGATACTTAGAGGTTGATAAGAAGAGGACTGCATTTGGGGTCACTCCTCTGGTTTCTCTTATCAAACACTCATACTCAGAGCACATCTACTGAACATCAGTTGAAGAAAGATCTGGATAAAACGCAGTAGCAATTCCTTTCATTTAGAAGATGCCTGGAAGAACTGCATTCCCTTTTACACCAGCAGATCAGACCCCACATGCAGATTGTGAAAGAATAATTTTCCATCCGAGGATATTCGAATTCTTGTTCCCAGATGTGCCCAGGCTTTCCAGGTGCTGGATGGTCTGATGACTATGTCAGATAAGGGATTGATAATTTCTGACCCTCTTGATGAAACTGTTTCATTAAACAAACAAAAAGTTTATCAAGGTGGAAGAAGACAGCAAGAAAGACCAAGACTTTTTGCAGCAAGGTGTGCAAAACACTAGTCTGTGGAACAGAAACCAGAAGCAAGCAAATGCATAATTTCTCTTCTGCAGGAAACCTATGTCTCAACGCAAGCCCACACTCTTATTTCTCACGAGGTGGCCATGTTCACATGCCCCACCCATGTGGCACCCCACGAGATTTCCAAATTGAGATTCCTCATTGATATGCTGGATAAAACACCCGAGAACAGAGCACAGCCCACCTTTGTTCACTGTATTTCACTCAGACTAGCTTGGGTGACTCTCTTCATCTGGCCTGGATTCCATCTCAAGGTTTTCCTCTGTAAGGAATTGATATTAATTCTGGGTTATTTTCCAGGCTCCAGTTTCCTTAAGATCTGCCCAGCCTCTGCCAGTTTCAGTCCCAACATTGCACTGAAAGCTTCCTGGCTAGACCCTATATCTATACGGAGAGCCAATTGAATTCTCAGCAAATGCCTTCATAAGCTACAGGAGTTTCTGAAGAAGGGAGGCCCCAGTTTGAAATTCTCCCTTTCTGACATGGATTAAAATTAGAATAGGCAAAATGAATAAATATTTCTATGAAAAAAAAAAAAGAAAAGAAAAAAAAAAAAAAAAAAAAACAACCCCAAAAAAAAAAAAAAAAAAAAAAAAAAACAAAACAAAAAAAAAAAAAAAAAAAAAAAAAAAAAAAAAAAAAAAAAAAAAAAAAAAAAAAAAAACAACCAAAAAGCAAAACACACAAAATCCTACATTGCAGTATTTTTAGCATCACAATGATTTAAACAAGTTTCTCAAAACCAGTATGGAATAGCTCAGAAGTCTTTAAAATTGTTACTGATGCCTATTGTGTACTGGGATATTTTAAGACTTATTCTGTTGCACTGATTAATAATAGATAGAGCACATGAGAGTGGTTTTATTTACTCAGCTTACTCTCACATGAAACTAATCCACACATACATTATTGATAAATAATGCACACCTCTCCAGTTCACAGCACCTAAATTATGCAAAATTAGGAACAGCTGACAAACTAATACACATAGATCTTAATCCTAGTTAGATATCACAGTAGTTGTTGCCAGCATACTAGGTGAACTGCACTTTTCAGCAAAACCTGCAGGTTTATAGGTAGATGGAGTTTTTCCATAGATACCACAATATTTGACATTCAGATAGATATCACTTTCACTACTCTTTTGCTCAGATAAAATATATAAGAATTCACTTAAATATACACAGAAGCATCATTTGAAAGAAATAATGCAGCTTTATAAAAATAAAAAGTTTTGCGTTGTTTTATAGTATATTAATTTGCAAATTTTTCATTACTGAATTGGACTATAGTTGTTCCATCAACAATAAACAGCCTCCTACTATTGTTCACTCCTGCCTTGTTTTTACAAAGCAGTGCTTATTTTCATCTAGGAACTAAACACAACATTGTCAAGCAACATCTCTCAACAGTCATGAAGTATTTAGCACAATATTCACCTGAGAGCATCACCTAGCACAGATTTTCAAAGCAATAATCTTAGGTTACATTTGCACTGGGTTTCCAAGAGGAAGTATGAGTTTTCCTATGCATTTACACAAGGCCAAATTCACCTCATCAGTTCACTTAATTCATGTCTGGAATGAATTTGGGCTATTCTCTATTCAACTGTGTTGAATTAGACCTTGCATCTTCAGCTTTATTTAGATGGAAGTAACTACCTGAGAAAAGCCCCACAGAATATTCATTATTTAATATTACAGTACTACAGAGAAATATGCAAAATCTTGCATAAAGTTCGATATAAACTGTACATTCTGCCAGTTATGACTGGACAGCTTAGGGGAACAATTCATAGGGCCAACGACATACATTGTGGGGCTTGGGGCTTTTTTGATCACTGGGGCAATGCAAGTACGAAACGAAAGCTTAAAACCCTAAAAGCAAGCCATTCTTCAAATACTGAAATCTAAATCCCATTTTATTATGCTGTCAATGAGCTGCCGAGATTCTCCTTTGCTTGTTAACATGATAGCAGACAGATGAGAAGAAATAAAAAGTACTGGCCTGTGAAAGGCAAATCAAAAGGGGAGATTGAAGGGATTTCTCGAGTTACTCAGGTGAGTCTTTACGCCCCAGCCAGTGACCCAGCCAGTGGTCAGAACGGTGCAAGTTCCGTTTGGTTGCTCCGAACGCTTAGACACGGTATCCAACTGTCTGCCCAAAAGGCTGAGAATTTGCAGTTTCTTTGTAAGCTTACGGCACAATAAACAAAAGAAGGGAATTTGACACTAACTAAACAGAATGAATAGTCAATAACATTGTATAAACTTTTTCAAGTCACAAATCTTTATGCAGTAGGAGTGACTCTGCATGTCACTGGACTCTTTTACTCCAAAGACGGCTTTTTTTTTTTGTCCCCTCCTCTTATTTTTTAAGTGTAAAACACATCTTTTCTCAAATGAAACCCTCACCTGTTGGCAGACAGCAGCATCAAATTCCTAACTTCTATAAAAGAAATGTAAACTATAGATTAAATATAAGTTAAAGGCAATGAAAGAAATGGAGAACACTATGGTTACAGAGATACTTATATATTCTGCAGAACTGCAAAATAATTATTTTAGGACTTTCAACATGGGTGGCATAATGTTTATGAAGTAATTGATTCCAGAAAAAAAATATGTATATTTTTCCATTGTTGGATCTCTAATTCCGAAATTAAAAAATATTTAAAGTACATGACAAACATCTTGAATAAAAAAATAAAATATGTAACAAGTTCCATGCTATCACAACTCAACAACTACAAAATGAGGTGGTATGTGAAGAAGAAACACAGAGGACAAAATGCAAACACAAGGATATTTGTACAATTTTAAGTGCAGTTAACTAGAGTTTATAGACCTAAACCTGAATACTCTTACAGTGGAAACATTATTGTATGCATCATGGTGTATATGTCTCAAAATGCATTAGCTGTCAAGTTTAAGTAATACCTTACATGCCCTTTTCGTAGCTTGCAGAATTAGCTTTATGAAACCCAGCTGTTCAAAATAAAGCCTGGACTAGCAGTGCCATCTAGCATCTTTAAAAAAAAAAAACAACAACAAAATCCCTGTGCACTTACAGAATTGGTAGGTTAGCATTTATTAAGACTATCAATCTTTGTAATAGACCTATGCATCAAGTCATACCCTCAAGTGAGCAACAGGACATGTTTTGATAATCAATGTATTACCAAACATAACATCTGTACACATCACAAACCATCTGGACAATAAAAGTGTCAGACAAAACTCTTTAGCCTTTGAAAGAGCTGCACTGAGACTGAGGAGAAAAGGGCTGCATTTACTCATGTGATGTTGGGTTATAATACATGGATAGTGTGAAGCTGTGACAAAGATGGGAAAGAGGAACAGCGAGAGGTTTTCTTCCTTAAGCAACACAAAATACATAGAATGCTTTAGATGTCTGAAGAAAATATTTGCTTTCACCAGTAAGAGAAACGTCTGGCTTAATAAATTAATACTTCATTCTGAAATCTAATAGACTGCTGCTTTACACAGATACATATATTGGCATGTAACAACCCATATGAAATATATTCATTTCCTCCTCTGTCTGTGGAGTTAAAAGTCTTCAGATTTGCAAAAGTATAACAGTGAGCAAAATTTCACCCACTTTTATTGTTTGTTGAACAGAATGAATTGCTTGGCATTGCATAAGACAGAACATGAAAACAAATGCTGCCTCTCAGAGCCTACAGTATAGAAGACAGGCTCTGAAATGACAGGATGTACTGGGAAGCCTTGAAACACAGTCATTAATTATCGTCATTGTTAGGAGCAAGCCTTTAGAAAGAACTCGAGTGCAAACAAGTATGGGAAGACACTGTAGCATAAGGAGCTCAGAGAAAGAGACGTGAGATGAATGACTGCTACAAACTCAACTGCAGCAGCCCCTTGGCACAACAGTGTATAGATACAGGTATAGGCACACACCTTAGCTCCATAGCTGAGATTCATTTTTATATTGCATAAATCAGAGGAATTAATTATGAATCTTTCAGTTGAAAGCCCCTGAAAAACTGCTATGTTGTAAAAATTATTAATGCCTTGCTGACTTTCCAACAGATTTCATTTGCCACTCTTTTCCCCTGTTCATGTGAATTTTGTGTGGATATTCCCTGAGAAAAGTTTCATTGATCTAGAACAGTATATTTAAACTTGCAATACTCTAGATTATGCTGTTCATGAAGCAAAACTCTTCCTCCACCCCAGCTAAGCCTTCTTGGGATGGAAACAAAAATAAGAGTCCACAGAGTTAAATGAATACCTCTAGAGAAAAACTAACCCCATGAAGTCTAGATGCCCAGTCAGTTACCCAGATCAGATAACCAATTTGTCCAGTCTACAACACACCACCAGCAAATTTGATTTCCACAGAAACACATATAAGGCAAGCCAGTCAAGAGACAGTTTAACACAACACTCTGCATCTAGCAAACATGTTAAAAATAAAGTAAGTTATGCCAATGTAACTGTTTGGTAGCCACTGTAAAGTCACATGGAACTATCTCAAAATCTTTGTTCTGTTAGCAGCCCCAGCTGAAAAATGCTATATCTAGATATTTATTTTGATGATTTTCTTTCAAAATAAAAGTACCTTTTATCAGTCAAAAGCCTCACTTTATTATTATCTACTTATTACAACTGGTACTACATAAGGGTTTCTGAGTTTCAACTATGGCACTTCATTCAGCTGAGTTAGATACAAACACTAAATATGTATCTATGATATTCTCACTGTCCATGTCATGATTTGAACTGTTTGATTGTTTATTTTTCAAAAATATTGGGTTTTTTTTCCAAGGGAGAATTGCTACCCTGTAAGAATAGTTCTTTTTAAAATATGACACAACTGCGATACTTTCAATAAGACCAGCAGGTTTTACATAGAGAAGTGGAAAAGCAAACTGTCAAGACCACAGTCTGAAAAAATGTTTTTACCTTTGTAAAAAAATACACAAATGGTGGCAGCACGCTGTGTGTTTTCCAGTACAATCACCCTAACCCTAGACGTACCAACAGAAAGGAACAATGTGCACTTTGAAAAAGAGTCTGAAGGAAATGTGGGAATGGAGATATGGCAGATGTTTTACAGAGCTCCCTTCTGCCCTCAGTTGCTTATTTCAGGATTGCTATAAAGGAAACGCTATGAGGTGGTAACTGAGAGAATGTTTTCTTTTCACACTCGTTTCAATTTTCTGTTTAAATGCAAGTTAGTACCTTACTTTCCTACTGTGTTCTATTTATGAAACTTTTATTTTCCCTTTTAATTTTTTTCCTGTTAGGGTCAGCTGGTATGATCGGGAATTCACCCCCACTGGGTGAGTCTCTGCTTATAGACCTAGGGAGATAAGGTACATTATATACACTAGTATAGCTATTTATGCAGATCACATTAATTTAGAAGGCTCATCATACCTTTGCAGTGCTCAGGGCATGATATGATTGTGGTTGTATTTGTTAAGCAAAAATGCTTAGATAATAGGAATGTCTCCAAAGGAAACCAGCAGCAGAGAAAAACAGGGCGGGAGAGAAAAATACATTCAAACTAGACACCCCTACACAAAACTAACCCTCTGGCACAAAACTGATTAGCCACCTAAGGCCACCAAAAGCACAGGCACAGGATGTTTTCCTAGAGGGAGGAGGGGCTAGCTTGACCTTTTAATTTATAAAGGGAAACCACACACCCAGGTGTTGCAGCTCTGCTCACTAGGAGCAATTAGGACGTAATCTGGGTTGTTTATTTTGTTGGGTTCAGAGGTCCATGCTGAAAGATCAAAAAAGACTTACAGTCACTCAGTAAGCTCCATGCATGTGATGTTTTTCAACTGGCTTTTGTGCTGGTATTGTCTAGTTATTTGTTTGTTTGGAAAGTAAAACAGTCTCTTTAAGTAGGGGAATCCCACTTGTGCTACAACAAAGCAAATTGCCCTTTCATTTCAAAGTTGGATTTTAAAGGAAAAGAATCTTCAAAGGAAATCTGTGCCCTAACGGTGAGCAGCAGCCATTCAGTTAAAATTGTATTCTTAAAACTGATGCAGCCAATCCGTTCTAGATGAATCCACTTTCATTGACTACTTTGTGGCTTAAGGCATACTCTTATAAACTTAGTAAAGAGATAGATTTAGTATATTTTAAACCAGTAACAGACTTCAGAGTCTCAAACAATTCTGCACGTTACCTATAGAGATATATAAAACATATAGCCATCAATTACAACAGGTGCTTTAAGGGACTCTTCCAGGCAACAATGACACCAATTGTCACAGCCAGAGTTGCACAATTACCTCTGTGACCTTCCTAGAAGGAAAAATCAAGCTTCCGTGGCTCTTTTACCAAATCATGCCAGCGTGGCAAAGAAAGTTCGGCAGCATTTCCAAGCAGCAATAAAAAATTGTTTCTCAGGCTGTCAGCAGAGAACAAATAGTGAGAGAAATAGAATATAGTGTGGTGATCCCAAGCTCTGGTATCTTGAATCTCTCCAAAGATTTATAGATGCTGTCCTAAAAGTGCTGCCCATTAGTGTGCTCTCAGGTTTCTTTAAAACAGTCTTGCATCAAAGATGTGCACAGTAGACCCCTTTGCCATGATATTGTTTCCAGGATAAATCTGACTGGACAGCTTAAGTAACTTCTTTCTTTTTTTAAATGCAGGTGGAACGTAGTACTTAAATGACAATTGCTTGTCTCATCCATCCAGGAAATGTAGTCCCTCTGTGGGTCAAGACCACCATACTATATGGATATGCAACTTTTAGGATATTGTAATGCCTTGGACAATCTTCAAGCAAGAAAGAGATTCTTCCCCTCCACTAAAGTGCTTGGTAGTTGATCTGTCATCAACTACCCACAAGAGAAAAGGAGGGTAAAAATAACCATTCTTCACAACAAATTCCTTTCCAAATCTTTCAGATTCCCTGTCAGTGCCTTTTCTGTGGCTACTATTCTTGCAGCTACAGGGGACCTTGGCCAACAGGGTGGCAGGCCAGCCAGTGGAAACTCTCTGAAATCTTGAGATTGGCACAGAAAGATGTTAAAACTTGCCAACAGAGTTACATTAGTGCAACGACTAACAACAGGCTGAGATACCACAATCTGGTCTCTACCCTTGCAAGGGCTTGTACACAACCTCAAATCCACACAGTTAGCCTGATCCAGAAAACACTAAGAGAGACCTTTTTGCAGGGCATGCAACAGATCTTTAGCTCAGGAACAAGGCAAACAGCCTTATTTGTATGAGTAGGATTCCCTTCAGTGTGTGAACTTAAATTGCTAAAGTTATGACAGCAACACTTACCTGGGAAGTGTTGGGATATGGCAGCCAAAAGTATTAGAAATTAATTAATATAGGCTGCTTTTTGTTTTCTTGAAATATTGTGTTTATTTCTAGTGTTTGCAGACATTTACTCGTACAACAAGAAGAAATTTTATTTAAAGACAGGCTGGCTGTTTGGTCTTGTCTTCACTACTTAGAGATTTCGTATCTGAGGTTCTCATGAAGAGAAAATAAATACCAAGTCTAACATCTCAAACTTCCAGAGCAACCCATAAGCCTAGATATGTCCATTTCTTGTCTGTCTTTTTGGGTTTTCCATGAAAATGAAGCACGTATATTTTTCTAAAGGAAATGGCATATGAAAAATTGGGCACTGTAGGATCTGATTCACTGCAGTGTCTTCTTCTTCCATTCCATCCTAACACAAAGACTAGTGATGTATACATGTCAGCCCTCATTTTATATGACATTAATATTTTCCACAGCTTTAATACTCTACGACAAAAATTACAACAGAATCAGTTCTGCTATCTTTAGCTTCAATGAAGAAAAACTAAAGCATTCTATAGGATTAAAAGTACTCATTTTTCTTTCATTAGAGCTAAAAGCTAATTCGGCATGGCACAAACAGGAAAAAGAGAGAAAATCTGTTTCTGAATGCATCGGTTGGTTATGAATACAAATTAAGCTGAGTTTTCCTTATTTTTAACTGATGGAAGAGTTTAAAATCTCAAAAATACAGCAAGAGCAGAAAATCATAGAAGTTTCAATATTTCATCCAAAAGGAAATGTGCTGAACTTAGACACCAATTGCTTGAATTTTATATAACTGGAAAGTGTTTTCATTGTGTGAATTTTGGTTTTGGGGCAGTAAGGCTATTGTACAGATTCATGAGTTTCCAGTCAATAAGCCAGTGGATCGGTGCTTGTTCCTCTTTACAGTGTTAACTAGAATCCATTGTTGGAGACTTCTGGAAAGCCGCTTATGACCACAAGTTATTGTATTAGCTGCAGGAATTCGTGGAAGATAAGATAGATAAGGGAAAGAGGAGCTTTCTCTAGCATATATTAGAACTCAAGATGGATCTGATGGCCGTGATAGTTATTCCTCACTATCCTCAGTGTTTATGAAAAATGTGAAATCTTTATCAATAATGGATGTAAATCTTATTCTACATTTTAAAGAAAGCTTGCCATGGACAAAACTACACAGTTACAAAGCTGGTAGTAATTTAAAAAGAAAGACAAAATCTAATTGAGAAACAGAGAATCAAATTCAATGGTCTGTTTCTTAAAATTTTAAACTACATCAGATGAGCAAAATAGCAAATGAACAAATAAGCAGATGAGCAAAATCTTATTTTGTCAGTTATTTTACAACCCAAAGTAAGTAGACCCTACATTGGAAGAAAGAATTTGCTGCATGGATGGAGTAGGAGGTTCGGATTCAGGAGATACAGCTCTTACCTCTGCTACTGGCCTTCTGGGTTGCCTTCAGCAAGTCACTTCCAGAGCTTGTACCTCATTTTCATTGTATGTTATATGGATTTTCTCTGAAAAGCATTCTGACATCTCTTTATAGTACTCTCATCATAAAATTGTATTGTTTTCTTATTTTACTGTGGTCTTATCCTCTTTGAAGGCAAAATACAGCTTGGGCATAGGGCATACATCTTACAGTATTACCCCTGGGTAAATAATGTTAACCTAGGGCTATTTGCAGTATCTAAAATGGAATCTAAGGAAGACATATCTAATCAACCAAACTTTTGAAAACCTTTGCTCAGATATTGTTTAAAGTTCACAGGGGCCTTGGGCTTCAACAGAGGTGCACTGACACCTACAGAACTACTTCTAGTGTGTAAAAAGCACTTAAACACCTAAAATTGGACAGGACCAAGTAACTCTGCACACTAGTGCATACCTTATATCATGGTGTAAGCACATGTCCTGCTGGAATCCTCAAATTAAATCTGCTTATTTCCATGAGGGATTCAGTCCAGTGGGTGTTAACAATCGTACCTGTGAGAAGAGAGATTTCAATTTCATTGCCTGCTTGAACTGATGCTTATTTATTTTGCATTAGGCAGTCATAAAATGTATAAACACACCATGGAGCAATAGTTGCAACCTAAATCTTTATTTTTAAAGAGGAAATCTTTAACCCTAGGCTACAGTTTGTGTTCTTCTGGACACAACTGCATTTAAAGTGGAAAAACAACATTAGAATTAAGTAAGAAGAAGAGAGATTATTTCACCTAACATGGCTCAAGCACTTTGTTGAACTGGAAATGTGGACATAAATCCTCTTGAGGCAGAGGGATTTAAACTGAAAAGTCCCATCTTGTTAATAAGAACCTGTGGATGAAAAGCAGTCGCCACTTGTGCTTTCACCACTGTTTCAAAGTACCGATTCCTACTTTATTTGAACAAAGAAGACATACCCAAAGCATCTAGAAATTCAAAGTAGAAGGCGGCAGCTTCCTCTACTATAGAAACAGAATGTAGGTCTCCAACAGAGTGGTAATCAGGTCAGAATGTTTTTTCTTAGGTGTGCATACAGCAATCTAGGTGCAACAAGCTACAGCGCCTTCTAGAGGAGCCACATATGTGACAGTTAGGCAGTGTGATGACGAACATCCCAGTGCTGAAATCCTTTACTGTGAACAGATTCCTGTGGTAGTTATATTGCACTGAAATAGAGCTCACTTGTAGACATGATGATGGCTCCAGGAACCCAGCAATTTTTGGCTGTTCTTTCAGTGTTTCAGTTCAGATTTCAACTTTTAAAGTCACACATTTTCTCATAAAAATATGTAGGAAGACTGTTTTAGTTATCTTGCACTTAGCAGTAAGAAATGGCATACTGACAGTCATGTAAAGGCATTATCCGTAATTAATGTGACAGGAGTGATACACTGTCCATGTGTAGTTCAAGTCCTTAGTACCTTAACCCGTGGTCGTATTTATTACATCTCATTTCAAGAATTTTGTGAAAAATTCTTGTTGGTGGAAGAGGTGGGGAGGGAGTGTGTGTGCATGTACATTTCTGGAGAGGTTGATTGTCAGGATTTGTGGCAAATATAAATTACAACTTCCTGAGTTTTTATTATTGAATTTTTTGTTTGAATGCCAACTGTCTGAAGATATGATTCTTGGTATAGTTCCCTGTTTTTCACATCTTTTATCTCTACAGCAAATACCACAAAATCTGTCTCAATAAAAGATAAAGACAATGTGTTTCACACTGATGGGGTGCTTACACAGTTAAATTTTTGACACAATTAACATGGTTAGATTTTTGACGTAATTTAAAACCATCAGCAGCACTACAAATTGGTCTAGGACCATTTACAAGACCTAGATTGTTAATGTAGCCTTTACTAAGAATGACAAAGAGTAACATGACAGAATCATAGAATCATAGAATTGTCTAGGTTGGAAGTGACCTTTAAGATCATCCAGTCCAGCCATCATCCTAACTCTGATAAAATCCCATCACTAAACCATCTCACCAAGTACTATGTCAACCCGTCTTTAAAATACCTCCAGGGATGGTCCCTCAACCACTTACCTGGGCAGCCCATTCCAATGCTTAATAACCCTTTCAGGGTAAAAAATTTTCCTAATACGCAGTCTGAAGCTCCCCTGGCATAACTTGAGGCCATTTCCTTTTGTCCAATTGCCTGTGACTTGGGAGAAGAGACCAACACTCACCTCTCTACAACCTTTTTCCAGGTAGTTGTAGAGAGCAATAAGGTCTTCCCTCAGCCTCCTTTTCTTAAGGTTGAACAACCTCAGCTCCCTCAGTCTCTCCTCATGAGACTTATGAAGTCAAGGCATAAGAAGCAGCTCTTCTCAGTCAGCCTTTCATGACTTTTTTCCCCTTTCCATGAAAGCTGATAATATCACCAGTAAAGGATTCCTCTAACTCAGCACCAGAGGAGTAAAAGGAACATAGTCTACCTATTCTCTCCCACCACCAACCAGCTTGGACACACAGCTCCTACTTAATACTGCCGCAGCAGACCAATGTCTGAGACAGCGGAACAAGGGGAGCTGAAGAGGTCCTCTTTTTCTCAGCTGTAAGGGTGCATTCTTCAGACTAATTGGTTACAAATGTTCACTTAACAAGCAAAGTTATTCATATGTTACAGTAATGCAATAGTGAGTCTTGAAGACTTTAAATGTTGTTCATTTGTCTCTCTAAATCAAAATCACCCAGCAATTATTATGGAAAAAAAGCAGTACTTAAAGCAAATGTCATTTTTCATCTACGGGAAATTTTTATCCCAGAATTTAATGAATTGTTAACATTCTTTTCTTTTTCCTTTTTTTTTNNTTTTTTTTTTTTTTTTTTTTTACCAGAAAGCGAATCCCTTATATGGATGCATAGCATTGCTAAAAAAAAAAAAATATATATAAAAAATTAAAAATTAAAAAAAAAACAACAACAAACCAACAACAACAAAACAAAACAAAATAAACCACACCAAAAATAACAAACCCCAAAGAACAAACACAAGGATTAGAAATAGAACTAGAAGCCTTTTCCTGCTACGCTATTGATTTTTTCACTGAGATGGCATCAAATATTTACACTTCTGACAGGTATTCAGTGCACTGTGTAAAACAAGCCACTACATCAGATCCTGTGGATCTGCACACATGACACAAACAGCCTACACTGGAGAATCATTGAATCGTTCAGGTTGGAAATGACCCTTAGGATCATGAGTCCAACCATCAACCTCACTCTACAGTAAAATTTTCCCCTACACCATATTCCCCAACAACACATCTTAATGACTCTTCAACACATTCAGGGACGGTGACTGAACTACCTCCCTGGGCAGCCTATTCCAGTGTCTGACCAATCTTTTTGTGAAAAATTCTTTCCTAATGTTCAGCCAAAATCTGCCATTTCAGCCTGAAGCCATTCCCTCTTGTTCTATTGCTAATTACCTGTGAGAAGAGACCAGCACCAACCTCTCTACAATGTCCTTTCAAGTAGTTGTAGAGAGCGATGAGGTCTCCCCTCAGCCTCCTCTTCCTCAGACTAAACAATCCCAGCTTCTTCAATCGCTCTTCATAAGATTTATTCACCAGGCCCTTCACCAGCTTTGTTGCTCTCCTCTGCACTTGCTCCAGCACCTCGATATCTGTCTTGTGTTGAGGTGCCCAGAACTGAACACAACACTCAAAGTGTGGTCTTACCAGTGCTGAGTACAGGGAGACAATCACCTCCCTACTTCTGCTGGTCACACTATTTCTTATACGAGCCAGGATGCCATTGGCCTTCTTGGCCACCCGGACACATCGCTGGCTCATATTCAGCTGTTTGTTAATCAGAACCCCCAGGTCATTTTTTGCCAGACAGCTCTCCAGTCACACTTCCTCAAGCCTGTAGCGATGCATGGGGTTGTTGGGTTGGTGTGGCCCAAGTGCAGGACCTTGCACTTGATCTTGTTGAAGCTCATACCATTAACCCATTGATGCAATCTATCCAAGTCCCTCTGCAGATCTTCCCTGCCTTCATGCAGATCAACACTCCCACCTAACTTGGTGTCATCTGCAAACTTGCTGACGGTACACTCTATATCCTGGTCGAGATCACCATTAAAGACATAAACAGAAATGGTCCCAATACTGAGCCCTGAGGAACACCAATTGTGACCAGCCACCTGCTGGATTTAATTCCATTGAGCACCATTTTTTGGGACCATCCAGCCAGCCAGTGTTTGATCCAGATCGTACACTCATCCAGGCCATGAGCAGCCAGCTTTTCCATGAGAATTCCATGGGTGACAGTGTCAAATGTTTTTCTAAAGTCCAGGTATACAATATCCACAGCCTTCCCCTCATCCAATAATTGGATCATCTTTTCATAGAAAGAGATCAGGTTTGTCAGCAGGACCTGCCTTTCATATGCCCGTTCTGACTAGGCCTGATCCTCTAGTTGTTCATTACATGGTTTGTGATGACACGCAAGATGATCTGCTCCATGACCTTCCCTGGTATCAAGGTCAGACTGACAGGTCTGTAGTTTTCTGGATCCTGCCTTTTGACTTTCTCGTAGACAGGTGTTACATTTGCTGCCCTCCAGTCCATCAGGACCTCCCCACTTAGCTATGACTTCAGGAAAATAATGGAAAGCAGCTTGGCAAGCACATCTGCCAACTCTTTCAGCACTCTTGGGTGTAACCCATCCGAACCCACAGTCTTGTGTGCATCCAGGCAGTGCAGCAGATCACTGATCACCTCCTCTCTGATTGCAGCGTCCTTGTTCTGCTTCCCCTCCCTGTGTCCTGTCTCCTGAGGTTGGGCCTCCAGGGAACAGCTAGTTTCACTGCTGAAGACTGAGTCAAAGTAGGTGTTGAGCACCTCAGACTTTTCCTCATCCTTTGTGACTATATTTCCCTCTGCATCTAGTAAAGGAGGGAGATTTTCCCTAATCCTCCTTCTGTTGTTAATGAATTTATAGAAACATTTTTTATTATCCTTAACAGCTGTAGCTAGGTTGAGCTCTAGCTGCTCTTTGGCTCTCCTAATTTTCTCCCTGCATAATAACCTCACTACATCTTTATAGGCTTCATGAGAGGCCTGCCCCCTCTTCTAAAGGTCATAGACTCTCCTTTTGGTTTTGAGATCCAGCCAAAGTTCCCTATTTAGCCAGACTGGCCTCCTTCCCCACCTACTAGTTTTTCAGCACACAGGGACAGCCTGCTCCTGTGCCTTTAAGACTTCTCTCTCGAAGTATGTCCAGCCTTCATGGACTCCTATATTCTTCAGGGCAGCCTCCCAAGGGATATTGTCAAGCAGTCTTCTGAACAGGTCAAAGTTTGCCCTCCAGAAGTCTAAGGTGGCAGTTTTACTAACCCCTCTCCTTGTTTCTCCAAGGATCAAGAACTCAATCATCTCATGATCGCTATGCCCTAGACAGCCTCCTCCTTTAGAGAAAATAGAGGAAGAATGAAAAAAAATCAACATATACTGAATGAGCATTAATTATTGTCTTCCTTGGTCTACACTGGGAATTTCCAGGGCATTTCTGGAATTGCCATGCCCTGATGTATTTTCTGCAATTTGGTCAGTGCAGGAAAACCACATAGAATCTGTTGAAGTCAGCTGCCCAGAATCAACTGAAATTTGAGCCCTGTTTATTCTCGAAGTTTTGCGGAACTAGAGTTTTAGAGAGAGAGGATTCTTACAAAAAGAAATGGAAAATAAATTACTGTGAAAGGATGAGTGAGTTTGCTCTGTTCTTGCTAGTATTTTGTAGTTTCACAGATGTCCGTTAGTAATGCAAGCTTTCTGTCAACCATTTAACCAGACCTATTTGGTTTCTTCAAAATCTATACAGAAACTATAGCAAAAGAACCCAGCAATCATCTAAATTAATAGCTCCACCAGATCAGGTCCACCTAGAACAACCCAACAAATTTCTTTCTAACCTACTTTTGAAACTTCACATGAAAATGACCATGCAACCTATTGGTTCCTTGTAATGTCATCAGAAGCACTGAACATCATGTTCATAATAATGACCTTCTCCTGACAAGATACATAGCAGCTACTCTGGTACCATCTTTCCAGTTATGAAAATGTTAATACCTTTCTGACTTGAAAAAGTGCCATTCTTACATTTTGGGTACTTTTTAATCCCTTAAAAATCTTTAGAAACCCACTCCTGATACTCAGATTTCTACAAGATGAATCCAGACTTTTTATAAGCTGTCTGAGTAGGAAAAGCTCAACAAACCTGCCCTAAGAGTACGTAAACAGACAGGTAGTTTCGAACATATGAACTGTCATGTTGAAATTTATTGGAATACGCTGGTGCTTAAGCGTGTGCTTAAGCAACTGTCTAGACGGAAGGGAAAGGGCTCAAAGTTCTGTAGAGCCAACCTCTGTTTTCCTGAAGATTTCTAATAGATTAAAGAGTCTTCTTTATGGATAATGTTTCCTATGTCATGATTTGGTTAGCTGACTTGCATGATTTTTCCCTGACAGTAACCTCAGTCATTTTCTCTTCTTAGATATGACTCGCACATTTGCTCCTGTTGTAGCGGACAATACTTTTTACACATTAGCTGATGTTGGTTGATTTGCTTTTGTCAGAAATCCAGGCTGGATATAGGCATTCTTGGTGCCAGGCTACTCCCTACACCCAGGTCTATTCAGTATTCAGCCATCACATGTCAGTCATCAACCAAAAAAACTGAGGAGACAGCATCCCAGCCATCACTTCTCTTCAGATGCTCCACATACAGGAACAGGACAGGCTGTTTTCAGGGTCCATAATACTGTGCATTTCTGAACAGATATTCAAGAACAATTTTCTGTTTTGAAGGATGTATGGCTTTTCCTCAGCTCCCATTTGAGGATACTAAACAATTACAAGAGAATGGAAGATGACCAGGGAGCAATTTGGCCAGTGGAGCTGTGCATAAGCACCCAATCTAAAGACTTTTGGAGGAACACCTTTTACTGCAAACTGTAGAGAAAAAGTAGCTTTATTTCCCTCACCCCCTCTCCTCAGAGGCTTATCTGGTTATGTGATTTGTTAACAAAGCTGAATGCATGTCCGTAGGGAACCGGGACCAGAAAGACTGTTTGGTAATTAAATTGTATGGTCTGCATTAATACATCATTTGTAAATGCTTTTTAAAAAATTTCTGACTAATCACCATTCAATGACCATGAATCTAACTAGCTGTCTCTCATGCCTACAGTTTTTTTGCAGGGAGCATTTGCCTGCCACTTAACTAACTAACTAGCTATCTAACTGACTAATAGAACTGTTAATGAATTGAAGAGTTTTCTGCCTTTTGCTGTATGCCTGACACAAGCACAAACACAGCTGATTTGGAGCAGGCAGAAACAAGGGTCATCATTGTTTTGTTAAATCATTCATACAACAGACTCACAGAAGCTCAGAAGACATTAAGAGCAGTAGTGTTGACTGCCTCAGAAATTAAGCAAATATTTTTACCCCTGTGTTATCTGTGGATACTGGGAAGGGATTCAGCCTCTGCTTAGCATTTTGTTTTAAGCAGTGCTTTTCCACAGACAACAGTCAACATTTGCCACAAGCAACTTGTTCTTCGTTGTTTATATTTCAGTTGTTCAGTTACACAAAAAGGGCTCCAAGATGATATTCTTTTCCCAGTAATCATGTGAATAGGATAACTTGGTGATTCAGGGCTGGAAGGAATGCCAGAGGAAAGGCAGCATCACAAGTAGACAAGAAAGAAATGGAGGTGTCCCTCCTTCTTTGGCTTCCTCTCTCCATCCTTTTGGTGCAAAAAGCTCTTGTATGCTTTTGAAAACTGCTTGGAATGAGCTTATACCATATACACAGGCTTCTAGTGCAAGTTACAATCAGTAATGTCTCTTAGTTCAGCAAATTCGAGCCTAGTTTAGGGCATATACGACCCTGAGCTGCAGTGAACAAAGCTGCAGCTCTTTTTTTAGTATTTAGCAGTATCCAAGGAAGGTATTTTGCCAATTATTGGCATGCAGAAAATAATGTGTGTCATTTTCAAAGTTTCTTGCTTTTAAATGCATGTAGGACACACGAAATGTGATGTCAAGTTTACTGAATCTGGCACTGAGGAGCTAATCATTATCATCAGTAACTGGCAGCATGGTTAAAAGCTGCAACAATTTGGATCTGTGTGGCCAGTTGCTACCCATATGCTGTAAAGAAAAATAATCTCTTTAAGCATCACAGAATGGATGACTGCTCTTCAGAGAGTTGCTTAAATCTTTAACATGCTGTAAACATTTTAAATAATGGTAGAAAGAATATACCATATTGTTATCCTTTGTCTTCATGTTTTGATCTTAATAAAAAGCTAAACAATCTGCTAATAAATATAGAACTAATTACACTGCATTTCCAAAACCATAATCAGCAGCTGGAGAGTACCCTATAACAGAAGAAAATCATCTTTTAAAAGATCACAACTCAGCAATAAGCTGACTTTGAGGGACTTGTCATTTGATATAGAGCCTAGCACAGCAGTAGGGACTGGCTGTTCTTTCTGCAATCCAGGACTAAATAATAATAATAAGGGTGTATCTAGCTGGGCAATTATATCTGACTCATGGTGTCCTTACTAATAACATTAAGGGTACTGGTATGCCCTAAGCTATGAAGTGGTTAGGAAAAAATCCCACATATATTTGAGCTGACTCCACATCTGTTTTTTGTCTTCACGGTATCTTCGATGAGACGGTTGTCACATATGTGTGACAAGGTATGGCCTTAGGAAAGCTGGTGTGCAACCCAGCACAGCACTTCAGTGGAAACACATGTGGAATGTCCCCTGTAAGAAATTCCATGCTTCTTATCTCCCGGAGGATGCCAAGCATAGGAAGGCTGACAGGTGCCTGGACTGGCTTGCAGCATCTCCATCACTGCCCCGCTCAGCAGAGGATATGGGAGATGTCTCTTGACTCCCAGCCGTGCCCCATACTTGTCCACTAGCAGAGTTCACTTCCATCACCCTTCCTCACGCTGAGAGGTGCTTACTCACAGAAGTAATTCCAGTGACTGCTACAAATTAGCTGACAAAGAAGAGGCAATGCGTGAGCTCCCCCTGCAATGTGTGAGCTCCCCCTGCAATGTGTGAGCTCCCCCTGCAATGTGTGAGCTATTAACTAGCTCAGAGGGAGCCCAGCTGGCTACCCTGGTTGCCTGTGGTGAGGCAAGCATGTTCAGCTGTTGGGCTGATGTTCCTAGCTGTCAGCTCTGTTTCAAATAGTTCCACAAGCAATGCCTAGAAGTGACTTCTTTGCTCCCTTCCAGTAGCACTCAAGAAGGATGGTGGCTAGCAAAGCTGTGGAGTTTTGGTTTGGCTTTGGTGTCTTTCTGAAAAGGATCTCATTTGGATCCAAGAAGAGTACTAGAGAGTTAGGAACCTTCAGGTGCTATTACAAACCCCTGTTCATAAAAAAGTTGGTGTAACTTTTTGGGGTTTTTCTCAGTTATGTGCCACACAAAGACCTTTTTCAGAAATAGGTACAATCCAAAGGTCCAAAGCTGACATTTAAGTACCAAATCATCTCTATTTCTGGAAAGTTTCTTCCAGGGAACAGGAGCTTCAAAGTCACAAATAAGCCATCAACTTGTTTCAGCTGAAGTTTTGGTTCCTGGGAATCATTAGTGAAACTGCTGATAGTGTATCTTAAGAAGAAGTTGTGAGCAATTAGAATAACCAGTATGGGGGGGAAAAATCATTACCATTGCAAGGAAAACTCATGGGTGTATAGGTTTATGCAGAGCAACAGTATACCAGAATGCACAACGTATCTGCAAGTCCTGGTAGGTTTCCCCATGGAAAATGTATATGAGACTGGGGGAGGGCAGGGGGAGATACAAAAGAATTTGCAAAGAGCTGACTGACGTTTACCTCTTCCTGGCAGTTTCTGACGGTTTTGTTCTCAATCACTCGTATTTATAGGAGTATATAAGTGGGCTGAATTCATGGTAGTTCTGTATGAAATGAGAAAGAAAAACAAATCCTCTAAGATTAAAGTAACCCCTTGGAAATGTTGCCTTTTTAATTATATTTGTGCCGCAGAGTATGCAAAACTGGCTGCCAGCAGACCATTACTAAACACGGTCAGTGTCCAACCCACGCACATAGCTATTTATGGCACTGCAGCTCAATGTCTGGGGGTCTGTAGTCTCCTCTAGCTGACCTCCATAGAATGCATTTTTTTATTGTTTCTTTTTTTAATAACTGTATTTATCAAACAAAAAATATTTTCAATTATTTTCAAATGTCATACATCTCTCTAATTTCTTTGTCAGACATAGCATAACCATAAACATATTCGAAGAGAATAGTCATAATTAGTATTTTAAGAAGAAGAAGAAACAATTTTCTCAATTGTCTGCTTGAATCACAGCTTTCAGACAATGTTGCCAATACATCCATGAGAGAGAAACACATGCTACTAACTTAAGTAATGGGGTAAGTCCTGACCAGTCCCACAATTTATGTCTGTTCACAAGAAGATGACCTGTGTGGTCCTAAAAGCTGACATAGTTTGGTTCTCTTTCTTAAAAGAAAAGCATAAAACACAGTATCGTCCAGCTGGTCATTACTTAGCGTCAGTGGCAATGGTAGCCAAGCCAACTCTTCCTTCTTCCACCAGATCTCACAGGATGAGTACTGTCTTACTCCTCCTGAGGACTAGCCTCATCTTGGGCAGGGCACTTGGCCATTCCCACCAGTGACTCTGCAGGCTGGGTGGAACCAGGTCTGGCTGAACTGCGTTTTGGTTATCTCAGACTCATTTTACACTTGTCTGTTCTTATGTCTGACCAAGAAATGCAAGTCATTTTGACATAAAAAAAAGAAATGCTGAAACAAGCATTTTATTAGCCCCTGCTATTAAATCTGCTGGAGTTTTCCAGTTCTAGATACTTAGCTGGAAAGGAGCGTGAACAAAAGAGCCAAGGAGTACGCTCCACACAGTACCAAATCCCGCTATAAGCAGCTAAAACAGTATTCTGATTTTATATATCTTATTCCAGCTTTATACACACACTGTCTTCAGTCTAGATCTTTGACAACTTAAAAGTTTATTTTATACCTCATTTCTATACCTAAAATTAAAATACTACTAGAGTATTTTGACACTTCTTAAATAACATGGAGGTACATGAAATGGTGTAAAATAAAGATAAATACAATGATGCTGATTTTGCAGATTTCTTCAAGCTTTTTTTTTTTTTTTCCCTTCCCTTTCTTTAAGCTTCAGGACATACTTTATCCAGACAAAACACAACGGCTTTCAGTCCCCATTGTTGGTGTACATGAACCCCATAGTGTAAAGAGTTCATCAAGTAGCACTGCATCTAAAATCAAATAGCTTGTCTCATTGCTGGTTGGTGACTGTGGACACTACGTGTCGTTCCTTTACAATCAAAGCCAAGTTACGCAGTTCACAACTGACATACAGAAGGAGGCATCTGAGACTTTGGCATTCCCTGCCTCATTTCTGGCAGAGCTGCCTCTTTGGCAGTGACATTCCAAGCCCAAATCTCTCTCAATGAAATCACTGGCAAATTTCCCAATACCTTGAATAAGAACAGAATTGGGTCCCAAGACCAGAAGATGCACATGCATCTCTCATCATACTGTAAGCAGCAAATGTTCATGATTGCTATCTAGCAATTCAAACTGAGGGGCTGGTGACATCTGAGTGAGCTGACTATATTAACACTCAAAGGATTCGACAGAACTTAGTTACACCACCAGAAAAGATAACACCTTGACTAAGGGAAATCGTATCAGGCAAAAATCTATTCCAACTACCTTAAAATATTCTTTCTCTGATTCAAGCAATCTACTTCAGAAGAAAATTAAAAAAAAAAAAAAAAAAAAAAAAAAAAAAAAAAAAAAAACAAAAAAAAAAAAACCAAAAAAAACCCTCAAAAAACCCCCCTTTCTTGACAAAAAAAAAAAAAAAAAAAAAAAAGAAAAAAAAAAAAAAGAGACATAAGCTATCGGTACAAGTATCAAAAAAATATTTTGTTTAGACTATTTTTCATTAAAATTCACCTGTGCAATTCATTTCCCTCAACATTCTTTCGAAGGAAAACATCCTGAAAAGAAAATTCTTAAAATATATCTTCTGCTTTTGGCATATTTTTTAGAAACGACTCAATGTAATTCAGCATTTATAAAACTGCAATACAAGAAAATTTTCACAGAATCTAAGACCGGTAAAAGGCAAAACAGAAACACTGTTTTAGAAGCAGCAGGTACCATTTCTAGTCTAAGACCTGTACTGAGGGTAGCTGCTTTTCAAGCTTAGCAATGGAACAATTAATAAAGGAACCCATTAAGGTCTGATTGTTGCTGCTAAAAAGGAAGGTTGAATTTCAGTCCTTTGAAGTAACTGAGAATGATTCAGGCCTCATTACAGAGATATAATCTACATTCATACATTTATGTTAGTGATTCAAATCTATTGGGACAGATTGAATTCCGTTAAATAGTGCATCTTTCCTGTGGAACTTTTCTCAGGCTTTCTCAGGCTAACCTAAGAGGTGACCTGACAATACAAAGTAGTGGGGTATTTAGAGATTCAACTGTGCTATAAAAGAAAGCCTATACAGAAAGTAGAAAAAAAGAATGAGATATAATCTAAAAAGCTATGTCAGCTTTTCATTTGGACTCTGTTTTGTAAATGCCTTTCCTGTCATCACACGGGATAGGAGTCTATGCGTTGTAGTAGTTTTAATATTGCACCAAATATTGCACCTGCCAGAAGCAGATTTAATATGAAATTCCAGATATATGGGTTTTGTTCTTAACCACAAGATCTTACAACCAATATCAGCCAATCACAAGCCAGAAACGGGTCTAAACAGAACTCTTTTTGAGTAAATTCAAGACACTACCTATTTTTTTAATGAGTAGGAGTTAAACGTATCTGCTTGACTCCCAAACTACTATGTTCTCCTGCCACCAGAGATCCTAAAAAGCCAATTCATTGTATTTTGCAGCATCTGACAGAAGAGAAAAAATGAAAGGTTTCTTCAAATGTGTCATTTTAAGACATTATGGTAATTATTTATTATTTAAGCTGCCAGAATCTAAAGAACTGCCATTTTAGGAATACTGTGTTGTATCCTTCATGACCTAGACACCAAGCAAACACTGACATCAGCTTTGCAGATACACATATAAGCTGTCATGCATTTACTGAAAAGTAGGCTTTTGGCTTTCATTTTAGGAGGATTTGGGTTTTTTTCATTATTATTATTATCAGTTGCCACAAATGGAAAGCCTAAATCAGATTCACAAAAAAAAAAAAAAAAAAAAAAAAACCAAAAACCCTTGCACTCAGTAANACAAAAAAAAAAAAAAAAAAAAAAAAAAAAAAAAAAAAAAATCCGAAAAGCCTTGCACTCAGTGAAAATACAAGCGGAACAAATACTTTGAAGTACCATAAACAACACCATAAAACATATTGATTCCAACATTAAATGGTTTCATTTCTAAGGCTGTTTAAATGTCACCCCCAGAAGCTGAACACATAAATTTAGGAGCCGACTCTCTCCAGAATAAACACCATAATTGGAGAAAATCATTTCTAATTTCTGTTGTGAAGTTAACAATATATTTAACATCCTAATCTAATGATTCAGTCTAATTTTAGAACTATTTGTTCTTTTCTGCATTTTTGTTGCTTAAATTAAGATTTACTCCAAATGCCAAATCTAATTGCATAGGCGGTTTTCCATTGCATTCTACTGATCTGTGTTATTAAACCGACTCTATTTCAAAAAAGTTCTAGGTTTACATATTGAGGCACTGACTGCCTTTCTGTACCACTTCACTTTTCTGCTGCTCCATTCTCTTAGTATATGTTCCACTTACTTGCATTCCAAAACAGTTGTTTTACAATAATAAATACTGAACCAAAATTTAATGTCTTGCACGCTGCCCATATCCTGTCAGTCCCTGATCCTTCATTCTGATGTTAAAAGATAGTACATCATATGGAAGATGCCTGTTAATTTCTGGTAAAGCTGACAGTTCGCTGATGAGCTAGAAATATGAATCTGTCATAACATTCAGTATGTGAAATGACAAATCCATTAGGAAAGATGGAATCAAAGGAAAAACCAACAACATACACCCCTCCCAGAAAATAATAGCTTGAAAAATCACTTTAAAATAGCCTTGAAAATGGAAAATTTGTTTCTTTCTGGCAAATGAAACTGTATTAGTTAAAAAAAAAAAAAAAAAGAAAAAAAAACAACCAAAAACAAACAAAAAACCCACACCAGCAAAATATTCAGACAGATTTTATGGGGAAACCTTTGCAAACCCCGTAAAGCCCCTTTTGCTTTGAAGTCAGACGCGTGATTCAGTAAATGACTCATGTTAGCAATTACAAAATGGTCATTTAGGGCCCTGATTTCTTTTGAGACAAGGAGGGTGAGGGTGGGGAAAGAGACACAATAAATCTTGAGAGGCTTAAAAGGAAGAGCAGGCTAAAGTGTGAACTTTTTATTTCAGCAACGGAAGCGAGAAATCAGTGATTCATTAAAGGAGGGAAAAAGACCTCCATGGAAGCTGGCAAAGAATAAGGAAAAGGAGCTAATTATGTCTCTTCCCTTTTTTCACTCTCTCTGACCGGCATATAATCTGCTTTTCCAGGGTCTGCCTGTAGTATATACTTTCCAACCTCTCCACCCAACCCCTCCTCCAGCGGGGGGGAGGGGGAGATCTAGCAGGCAACAAGCTCCAGGTGGCTTTCTCAAGCACTTCACTACCAAAAAAAAATAAAATAAAATNGATGTCCCACCGCTGCTTGACCCCCTGCAAATAAGGGTTGACCACCAGAGGCACATCCCACCTCTGACTTGTAATCGCTGACATTTAGGCTACAGCTTCCAACCTGTTTACAACCAAAGGGGGAGGGAAAGGAAAGGAAGGAGGGGAGACAAGTTGGGATTTTTCCCTCTCTCTCTCTTTCTTGCTCTCTCTCTCTTTGGATTTTTTTTTTTCTTTTTTTTTAAATACTGTTCTGGAGGATTCAAAGCAAAACAAAGAAACTGCCTCCTCTGGGGTTTTACGGGAAGAAGGACGAGT
>VXBW01003995.1:43886-72622 GCA_013400375.1 Thinocorus orbignyianus
TTTTTAAAAAAAAAAAAAAGAAATTATTTCAAAGTAAAAGTCTTGTTTCTATGGATGTAGTACTAATTAGGCTTTTCTGTAGTACTAATTAGGCTTTTAGTAACAGCATGCTTCTGGTAATGTATTTTTGGCTGTCAGTGCTAGAAATGTAACCTTTATTCGGTTTTCCTGCCTGTACAATCTCAAATTGAAGTAACTGTAGTAAATCACAATATATTGTACTGTAACTCTTAAGTGACTGTGTCTCGCTATAGTAGCATGCTGAGAAAGTAAGTTCTGTTATGCAAGTGTTGGAAGAAATTCTCTGACATGCTTCACTGGTGGAGAACCACGTTTCAGTTCTTGGGTTGTTTTACATAAATCCAGATAAACCTGGGGATAAATCCTCTGTTAAATTAAAGCAATGTAAAGTGACTTAAGCAGATCCCTTGTTAGCTAATGTGTAAAGTGTGGAGTACTTCAGCAGATTGCCATGCTGTGTGATAGACGTTCTGTAAATTCAGCTGTATTTGTAAGCCATAACATAGGCTTACAAACAGGGAGGAGAGGGCTGCTGTATCATATGTCACTACTTCACTTGCTCCACCTTGCAACTTCGTATTTTATCATGCACTTAATGTTTGTAAAAGCTTTAGATGTCAAAGCAGCTGAATCTTACCATCTCCATTTCTGTATTTCGTAGACACCCAAATTCTTGAAAAACAGAGCTATGAAGAAGGCTTAGCTTTGATGAATTTGTGTGGAATCAGGTTCCACCACTGTATTTCTTAGAGCGCTTAAATTATGGAGGAGTACAGCATCATTCTCCTAAAACAAGATTCTGAAAGCTTTGTGTTCATCTCCTTGAACAGCCATTCTGTGTAGAACATTGCTGTTGAGAAGGCTGTAAGGGGCCCAGTCTGACAACAGTGTACGAGAAGAAGTAACTACTCATCTGAGCAGTCCCCCTTATCCAGCAGAACTTTCTCACGTTAAGTTGCATGCCTGCATGAGCTTCTGCCTGATCTTGCCAAGAAGAGGTAGAATGCACTGAAATGCACAAAATACATCTTTCTACTCTTTCAGCCTACATGCAAGAACTACCCCATGCATCTGTAGGGTGGGATATTTTTTTTCCTAGTTTTCTAGTCAGTGCATTAGAAAGACTGGGCATTTGTGGTGATGTCACGGTTGTTGTCACATCTGCAGAGTATCTACTGAGAGAGAGGAGAATGTAATTTGTTTCACATAAAAGCAAAGCAATGCTTTTATTATACATAGCTGTATCCAGTCCCTCAAGTTTTATGTGCAGTGAAGAACGAACTTCCATCATCTTAAGTCTTGCAACTTGCTACTGCATTTACATCACAGAGTCAGACGTAGTGTAAAACACCTTTAAATACAAAACAGTTGGAATCTTGTTAGCAGAAGATAGGTCCAGCAGTTGTATGTGCTTCTTTAATAGTCATTATAATTTGCAGTGTGAAATTGTGTTTTCTGTAAAAGTACATAGTTTGGGACCATATAGGAATAGATCTACTATGCCTTTCTTTCAAGGCTGCCTGTGTAGCAAAATGTTGCAAGAGGTTCACAAAATCTATGCCTCTCCTACCCTCATATGTAGCTGTGCCATCATAATGCTGCTGTAACCCCCCAGTGAACAGATTACATGCAAATACACAGTATCTTTAAGGTCGTCTAAAGGATCTACTCACATGTGAATAGATTTCTGCTGTGCATAAAGGGTTAGCCAGCCATTCCACTAAATTGTAGCCTGTTCAACATTGAAGCGTATTTATTATGTAGTATAAGTTCCTCTTTCAAAACGATGCTTTCTTAAACAAATAATAATGACTATTGATGCATAGCAGTTTGAACTATTCTTACTGGAGTCTGATTGTCTTTTTCTCATATGCTAATGTTTAAAGTTCATTTATGTTGCAGTAAAGTCTTATCTGTAGGGCTGTAAGATCACGATATGTTGTGTAATTAGACAACAGCTTTCATGGCTCGTTGCCAACTAAGCACTGTCAAGTAAGAACAACAGTTGGAGAAAGTCAGAATAAACATTCAGAAAACAGAATTTACTCTCCAGCCTTTAAATGGCTCAAGCAGCATTCATAGATCTGCTCTATAAATATTGTGTAGAGTGTGGTCATTAAAGTTTACTCTGGCAGATGTTTTCCAATTTGATTGCTTGGAACTATTCCATCAGCCTTTCTCTACCTATTGGGTAATGGGAACGGAGGTGGCTTCTGACTGCTCTGTCGGGAGGCTGGGAGAACTTGCAGTGTTTGGCATAGCTGGAGGTTGTCTATCACTAGTAGGACAGTTTTGGTTTATTGTTCCTTACATCTGGAAGTTGGTCATCGAAATGCAACCACTACATCGCCTCACAAGTACCACAACTGTGAAGTCTGTTGCCCCCTGTTCTTGATAGAGCCATTTGCACACATGAGTAAGGAGAGCTGAACTGCTTTCTGGTGACTTACTGAGGGGAGAGGAGAGTAATCAAAAAGCCTCCAAAGAGCAAGTACAAAAGCTTTCAAAATAACTTGGGATCTGGGATGACCAAGGGAAGCTTAAGCCATCTATTAAAATGGAGAGATAACTGCGTGTATGCAGTTTCTGACTTGCACCCAGAAAATTTTCATGAAGATAGTGAAGCTCTTTGGGTTTAATGGATGGTATGCATTGGGCTACATGGTATGTGATAAGCTGGTTCAGGAAACTTTAATGTGTTTTTGAGTGCTATACTATATTCAGTTGATTTTTAAGCCAATGGTTAATAGTGCTATGAAGCACACAGACTTTAAATTTACAGGACAGATTTTAGTAGCAGAAGAAAGGTAACACAATATGTGATGATAAATTAGCAGCAGCCAATTTGTAGTCTGTGGAGGGAGTTCTGCCTGAGCAAGGATTTTGGGATCAGGCCGTTATTTAGGTACGTGTTTAAGGAGTGTCACTGAGCCTGAGTATTTGCGAGAAGTGCTGGAGCAATTCCTTCGGGCTTTGGACCAAGCAGTGCTATGCAAAACCTACGGTAGATGGCGGCACAGCCACTGTCTGGTGTCACCTCTGCTCGATCAAGAAGTAGAGGTGACAAGAAGGGGCTCGATCCTCAGCTGTATGAGCTAATTTAGCTCTAGCAAAGTTAAAAGGCTTACAGCAGTTAGGAGGCTGTTAATTGGCCTTCGAGCACCCACAGTGGATTAATCCAAACAGTGCAACGGCACTGCAGTCGCAGGGAAAGAGTGTTCACTGGGGGAGCTAGCATGAAATAATTAGCTACTTCTTATGAGTTAACCTATTCCGGGCTTTTCCCTTGAGTATGGAGTTACCTTTTATACACAGCTTCAGGATCTGCTGAAGCCCTGTTGGTTTTGCTTTAGTTAGTGGAATCAGATTAGCAACATACTAACAGCAAGAAAGTTTTAAGCCTCGTTCTATAGGCCAAAAGATTGTAAAAAACCCTAAACCCCTATAATTACTAGAAACGTGGAACGTTCGGATTTTAAGTGTGTGCCCTTAAAACATGACACATAAATACAGATTTGTACTACATATTGGGTTATATACATAAAAATAGCAATAAATTTGTTTTAAGTATGCTTGGTTGGATACTCAGTTTCTTGGTTATACCTCAGGTGTAATAAAATCATAAAGCTTGGTAAGTACCTTAAATTCAGCTGTGAAGCTCAAACGAGGACAGAATACTTGATAAAAAATGTTCTTTCGCCACTGAACATTTTTAAGTTAGCTGTTTGGGGTTATCAACTCCTCATGAGTCAGTGTTTGTAAATTAATGTAAGAACTTGTCTCTGATTTTCTGAAGACAGATTAGTAGGCATATGTATTCTGTTGATTTACTCCCCAAAGAGATCTATGGGGGTGGGTTTTTTTAGCTATCAAAAAGACTTAGAATGGGAAGTAATATTGTTTTAGTGAAGTACTTTGAAACTTAGGTTCTTTAATATGAAATGTATATGTTCTTATGGAGATTATTTCTCACTTTAGGTCTTTTTTTTCCCTTTCCTCTGCAGAACTCAGTTACATAATTTATAACCAGCAGTATACAACCTTAGGCACTAAGGATTTATGAATGTGGAAAGAATTGTACTATTTAACATCTACATGACGCTCTCCTGTTACCCTTACTGCATTCCTGCCTTGTGGACCCTCCATGCTGATGCTGTAGCCCTGTCATAAATCTGTTCAAAATATACAGTTGTAAGAAGTCTGTTTGTCTTCATAAATCTAACTTAAAGCCACTTGCAAATAAAAGAAAGAGTTAGGGGCAATTGGAAGTTTGTTCTTCTCAGAACCTCAGGAGAAAGAAACCAAAGGCCATGCAGGCTTATGGATGCCGTTCTGCTGTTTTAATGGGAGGGTTCTCAGGTAGTGGTTTGATCAAAGCTTGCCTTGAAGAGGGCGTTAGCTGAGTGAGCACTATAGAATGTGCTTACACTTCTGAAACATCTTGGATGCATTCGCTTGTAGGATAAGATCCTCTGTTTTGAAATAAGGCATTTTAAGATGACTTTCAGATGTCTTTGAGCTGTGTGTGTGTGAATAGGGGCCTTTTCAAATGGGACTCAGATCAGATCCTGCAATAGGGGAGTTTTCACTTAGTCCATAGAGCCTTTCATTGTGGAAAAGGAAAAACCCTTCTGTGAGCAAATCTTGCTAACATGTGTGTCTTAAGTTAAAAATAGCAGGTACCTGTATGAAGAGAGGGCAACATCTCCTGTTGCAGTGGGATTTCTGACTTTTCCTCTGTCCAAGTAATATGTTTTACAAGGATGGTTCTAAATAGGAAAAATACATCTTTGTAAACACTTATGTATTTCTATTCTTAAGTTTCTTATTTGGGGTATAGAAATAGTGTCAGCAAAGCAGAGGAATTATTTGGTCAACTCAGGATTTTTTACAATGCTCCCTTCGTGACCTGTTTTTATTTGCTTTGTTTTCTCAGTTTTCTGAAAAGCTTTGTGAATCAAGCTGTTACAGTCCCTTCTTCCCCAAAATAGCATGAGTTTGAAATTTCAATTTGCAAAATTTGAACACTTGCTACCATTGCTTGCAGTCTCCATGAAACACTGAACTACCTCTTCCTAATAATGTGGGGTTTGTCATCTAATTACCTTTCTGCCACTTCAAACAGAACAAATAGGTTGAATATATGTAAGTATGAACAACCAATGTCAGCTTGATGAGACTGCATGGAAAAGTAACCTTTGCTTGCTTGGGGCCGTGAAAACCAAATTATCAGATCAGAAATGGAGGATGCATTTAGCATGTTAGGTACATTTCTCAGTCAGTAGTTACAGTAGTACTGGCAATCTAACTGTATGTACTTATCAAACAATTCTCCTTCTTTTGCTTTGACAATTTACTTTGATGCAATACTTTAATGTCTTGCAGCCTTTCATTGCTCAGGTGCTTTGAACACAATAAAGCAGTCAAGGGTACGTGTAAACATTAGTTTTGTTAACGAGAAAGATCATTTCCTAGCTGCATTAATTGCTTCTGTTTCTAGTGCCAATTTGTTGTAAAACATCGCTGTTAGTTACAACACAGTACAAAGGATAGCAGGATAAAATGTCATAAAACAGGAAACACTGTTATATGACATTTTGAAAAGTCGGTCTGGGAAAACTCTTTGTGTTTATGAAGAAATTAAAATCTTCAAGGGTAGGAGTGAGGAGGAAGTGGCTTAATCTTTAATCACTGAATGGATATCAAAACTGAATTCATTAGCTGAGTGGATCATTAAAACTGATTATGCTACTCCATGAGTACAGTGCAACAAATGGAAGTTGCAGGGGAAAGAAATGGTTCCAAGTGAGCCAGGTCACACGCTAAATAATGGATTTAAAGGCACTCTTTGCTTTTAAATTAGGTCACTTGTGTTCTTTCTTTGAACATTCAGTTCTAATTGCAACAGTAAATCAAAGAATACACTCAAAGTAGATTCCCATGTAAGGTGGACAACTGGACAGTGCCGTTTTACTGCTACTAACACGTGCATCCAATTACTGGGTTGATATACTCACAGTGTCAGCTGTAAAGCATTCCCCTATTTTATAGTTAGCCTAAAGAATTATTAGCCTGTCCCCTTTCACATTTACCTCTAAATAATCTGTTAGTAGTGTATGTCTTCTACAGTTAAAGAGGAATTTTCACACACATTGCAGTTGACTTTCAGGAAAAAAGAAATGGTGAAACTACACCAAGAAGTTTCATTCCTTTTCTCCTTACCCCCTTCTATAACTTCTGGTGTTGTGCAAGAGAGGAAAAGGCTACAGATACTAGAAAAATGAATGCTCATGAATTGTATATTTAAAAAAAATAAAGATCAGATCTTTCATAAACCTTGATCTAGTAAAGTAATACGGTGCCTACTCCTATCCTGGTGGATAATGTATGTACAGGACAATAAACTTATTTGGTTCTTGCAGTTCCTGATTCTGCTTCGTATTTGGGAAGCAGAAGGGAAAAATAGAGGGCCTGGGGAGCCTAGTTGCTCTTCCTTCTTCTGCCACTGATATTAGAGTGGCAGAACATTGCATAGAACTAAAAGCAGTGTAAGTTTTCTTTCAGGTTCCTGATGCACATCTGTGCAGCTGTAGTCAGTGTGTGTGGGAGTTAGGGAGGGAACACTGAAACATTTTGGAAGCATTCAGGATGTTGTTTAATTGGAATTAAGGCATGGTGCTAAGTGGAGGCTGAGTATAAATCAATAATATTGTGCCCGCATCAGAGGAAGGGGATGGGAAGTGTGACGAGTGCCAGAGCTACCCTGGGAAGGATGACAAGAAAGAAATAGGGACAGCATGTGTCATGAGTGGGAGAGGGGAAGCATGGTTTATCTGTTTTGGCAGCTGTGAACAGTAAGTGATGTTGAATTGTCCTCTCTCTTCTAACTGCATCATTGGTTTGCTCACAGCCTGAACGTGTGCCTGATTCAGGCATCACTAAGGTGCCTGATTAATTTGTCTAAAAGTATGTAATCAGCATGGGGATATAAACTCTTCCCACTCCCAATTTCATTTTCTCTGACTGAATTCTGTAGATACTACCTGGTACATGCTCTGGGATTCTTTTCTTCACATTACCCTCTTCAAGAGGATTAATAACCTGCTCTATTCCTAATGTTGAAATCAATATGGACTACTTGCAGGCAGAAACTTGCTTTTGGAAGTAGTAAGATGTTTAAAGCAGCCACAAGCAAACCTGTGTTACAGAATAAAAAAGTTGGGGGTTAATTTGTTTGGGTTTTCTTCAGCTTTTCATTATGCTAGTAGCAACCACCTCATTTTTTTTAGGAGAAACATGTACCTGAAGGACATCAAGATATCCTAAATTTCTAAGTGTTTTAGTCTTTGAAGGTGGAATAGGGTATTTTTATGACTGCTGTTCAGTGTTATCAAGTGTTGTCACATTTTGTAAGCTTATCTTTTAGATGTGAAGTAGTGACAAGTTTCATATATTCAGTAACTGTCTCTACAGTGGGCAAGAGGATGTATGCTCTAGAATAGGACACAGCATAACTATTTAATATGAAGTGACTTTTACAACACTGCAGTTTCAGTGCCTTCTTTTCATATATTTCCAAACATTTTGGGAGATGCTATAGCTTCTGATGTCCGCTTAAGACAGCCTTTTGACTTCAAAAGAACAAGGTTTGATCTCTGTATATTTCCCAGATACTTATTTCTTCCCTATGGTTTTCCTGGAGGTAAAAATTAAAAGTACAAACCATGTCCATCTGGAAGTACCTTTCTAATCTGCATCTGCATGAAGTATCTTAGTACCTGTGGCACCTGTCCCTTGCCAGGAAGGAAGCTAATGAAAAACTTCTCCTGAGCTGTAACCTTACCAAACTCCACTGTGTCCTTCTCCCCTGTCTCAGGGGAAGCAGGGCAGTGCTCTGGCCCATGTTTGGGCAGGACACCTTTCCTTTGTGGAAATGTTAGTGCTAATAACTGCAATAAAGAAATTGTGTGCTTACTGAGGATCTGTAGCTGCAGACCTAAGAGTAACATGAAAAGAAGCAGCAGAAAGAGTCCAGAGCTAACCATGTGAGCTGAATTGTGGCCACATTTTGTTACTCTGCTTCAAGGTCTAGACCTGGTTGTTCAGCTGGCTCTTCAAATGCTGGAAAGTTAACCTTCTCCCATAAAAGACACATGTATGGTTTTGGTGCTACCCTTACTAGGTAGCTGGGTCAGCAGTAGGTAGTTTTGCCAAAGGGCTGGGCTAAGGCACCGCTATGTGTAAACTGGAGAAGAAAGTTACTGCATGGTGAGTTGCACTCAGGTGTTCTGAAGTACAACCAGACATCCAAATTATTGCAAACTCTTTGAGTTGCCACTTTACCTGGTTCTGATGGAAATAGCTTGGAAGGTGAGTAGCATGTAAGAAACAGAAGGAAATAATTATTGTTTCAGTTTCATACAGGTGAAGATGCTGGGTGAAGGCACACATGCAAGTATGCTGATTATGAACAGTAACATCTGTTGTCATGTATGTCATCTTTTGTTCACAGGCCAGCATCACGTCTGCTTCTAAGCACCAATGAGCACACACAAGCAATGCGTGGTTTAAACCACCTAAGCAGCTAACCCAAAATTTACTAATGTTAGCACTGGGAGGTGCAAATTATGCCATTTCTGGGGCCCAGAAGTGGGTTCAATTCAAGTAGTTTTGCTGCTTCCCTTGAGTTTTGCTTTGTGGGCCACCCAGGTCCTAGACCAGGAAGGGTGGAGGGAGATGCTGAGATCATGCAGACTCACAATTCTGTCCATCCTATCAATGATGATGGTTCCTATTGCTAACATACAGTGGGAGGTACTGCAAGACAGGGAGAGCGGGACAATACTAAGAGGAACCTCTGCTTGAAGTACTATGTATAAAAATGGACAACTCAGCTTCTATTGGTTTCATGTGCCTGAATAACCTGAGGAGTGGTAACTGGAATTCAGTCTGGAACCCATGGCATTTAGCCTATGTAACAGCTATATATTACTTAGTTATTCGTTTTCTCGTGTGGCATAAACCCGTCAAGAGCAGCGACTGCTTAAAAGATGATGGTAATTGTGTATCGAGGAGCTACAAGACTAAACCTGCTGATGTTACTAAAAGACACTTTAAAATTGCTGTATGGAAGTCATAGAAAGATTACTGTTAGTAAACGCGGTGTGTAAAATACCTTGCTGTAGGGCTTTGGGTAAAGCATCGTGTTTCATTTGGATGGTGTACCTCACAAAACCACTGCTCCATCAAGGTTACAACTAAATTGTTTGGGAAAGAAAAGGTCCAACACCAGCTTTCTTTGTAGAGAAGTTTAAAAATATTCTTAGTGTCCCCAGTGGATTTATATTTTTTTTAATATCAAACCAAGAGGTGATTACATAAGGCTAAAGACTCATACACTCTCATCGTGTGGTGTGAAGATCCTCAAGCATGAAGGGAGCTGAGGGACTCTTCCGAGTTCCCTGTGCCTTGTCTGCTGATGATCAAGCAACATAGAGGAGGAATCTGCATAAAAAGAGAGGAGCACTGAACAATTTGGCACAAAGATAGTCTGCAGGAACTAAACTTTGAGTATAGGGAGTGCCATAAATTGTTATTATGGGTATTATGAAATATCACGTCCTATTTATGTTTTTTATCCATTGTACCTCAAAATTTATAAGCATACTTGACTCCAATATCTCTTTGGCTCTTTACTACTTGTAAAACTAGGGTAGTAATACTTCCTACATGACCATGAAAACAAATTATTTGTGAAACAGACCAGTAACACTGTAGTGAGTGCCAGAAGAAAATCCCAAAGGATTACTAGGAGGTTAATCATTCTTTTTTTACAGAAAGGTTTGTTTACAGAAAGGCAGTTTTGTCCACTCATGGAACAAGAAAGAGTAGGCTGCTTCTTAACTCTAGCAGACTTCAGTGTTTGTCTTCTCTTTTGCAAGCTCTTTGTCAAGATTACTCAACAGATTTGGTACATAGCGTAATACAAAATGTAATGGAAAAATAGCTCCTAACCAAATAACATGGGCCTAAGTGCAAACTGGATCTGTCTTTCTGTCAAGCTAAGCTCCAGGTCTGGTTGTGCTGCACAGATATTATAGTTACAAGTGATATAAGAATTTATTTTGCTTCACAAATATGAACATCAGGATGTTTCAGCTCAAGGATCTATATAATTTCCATTATTACAGACTTAAAATATAGTTACAATTTCTCTCTCTTTACTGTCAGACCTATCAGTCAATGAAATCTGAGCATGATGTCCAACAAAAATGTATTTTATTTGGCCCTGTTATATACTTTCAGGACTGCTTTAATTTCCCCAAAATGCTGTCTATGTAATGGAGTTAAGCTACTAGAATTATTTGTTTGGCTTTTGTTTCTTTTCCTACCATTTCTTTTTATTATTGATACTTCCCCTTTAGTGTCACAGACATTATTCTTCCAGTTTAATTTATTACAGTTACTTTTACATGTCACAACTTCTGTTTGAAATGACAGCCATCCTAGTTAAAGTCTTTTCAACTTTAGTGAAAACACATATAATGAGGCTGACACTTAGCTCATGTGGTATTAATCTGGTCTGTTGGTCATTTCTTCTTGCGTCTCCTGCTGCAGTCTGCTCTCAAAAAGATGTATCTGCAGCTGGGGAGTACATAAGATTAACTTCCGCCTCTCTGTGGCTTCTTGCCTCAGACCACACACCAAATAATTCCTCAAAGCATTATCCAGATTTGCTCAAAATTCACCATGCTTGCTTCATTCCTTCAGTTCTGCCACACATGCATTTGTGGACGCTGCTTGCAGCTGATTCTGCTTATGAAACAGGAAACATTTTGCAAAGATGAGGATTTGGAGACAAACACTATTGTAAAATATCTATAATAATTTTTCTGTGGAACTCTTTCCTTTTTGGTTTTGCTGGTTTTATAAATGTACACAGTAGACCATAAGGGTCAGCAAGATGTAACCTTTTTGTTTTCAGCTGTACTCAGGGCGTGACAAAGACAGATGCAGCTTTTCAGTACAGACTGAATGATAGTAACTCCTATCTCCATAATGAAATTAAAAAATAAATAAATTTTTTAAAAAAGCAAATCACATTGATTATGTTTTGGAAGATCCTTAGTGCTATCTGAACTATTAAATTTCAATAATGCTACCAAAAAAATTGCCACTGTACAGATAGAGGAATTGTTTGTTACCCAGGGACCTCCAAACCTTAATCACAGTTTAAAACCCTTGAAAAGGGGCCCAGAGGTGTGAGGAGTACCAGTACCTTCACACATAGATGCAGACTTGAGAAGTATCTGTAATGATGAGCAGGAAAATCAGAATGTATAAACATCTAACTAAATTCTGTTACTTTGTTCTTAATACAAGAAGTTGTAGCTGAAGTTACCAGACCCTTCTTGGTAGATCTATAATGGGGGTGGGAACATAATCACAGAATCATAGAATGGTTAGAGTTGGAAGGGACCTTAGAAATCATCAAGTTCCAACCCCCCTGCCATGGGCAGGGACACCTCTCCCTAGAGCAGGTTGCTCAAAGCCCCATCCAACCTGGCCTTAAACACTTCCAGGAATGGGGCATCAACAGCTTCCCTGGGCAACCTGTTCCAGTGCCTCACCACCCTCACAGTAAATAACTTCTTCCTAAAAGAACTTCTTCCTAAGTAATGTTGGTGTGTGAATAAACTTCAGTTTGGCATTTCCTAATATTTGTATTTTTGATTTTTTAACTAAATATTTTTTTCATGGTACTTTCAGAATCTTTGGTTTTCACAGTACCCAATCATACATACATATATGTGAGTGTATGTGTGTATATATATAAGCTTTTCATTTATAGATGTGGTTTTAGTGTCAAGCAATAGAAGTTCTACGTGCAGAACTCCTGTTAGACGCTTACAGAAATAATAACAATTTAAGAGCAGATTACATGGTGATACAATTAATGTACCTCATAAAATGAAGTTTCCAAAGAATCTGTCAGGGCCCTAATTGAAGAGCAAACTTAAATTTTCAGGTGTAATCCTAGTGTAGCTGTTGATCTGAGCACCTCTGAGAGCTCGCTCTGTTGAGCTTGGGATGGAAAAGCTCTCATCATGTGAAACAACTTGACAATAGGTAGAAATCAGTGTTATTATTGCAGTATTTGTGCACATTAGATTAATGTCCTCAGGAGGACCATAGCATATGCTTTGCCTAGCAAAGGATGACAAATGTTAGAGACTTCTAGATATCTAATAATAATTTCAGAGTTTACTCAGCTAATGTACTCATCTCATTCTCCTGTTCCAATAAATTCCTTGCTAATGAATCCTAGTTAACCATGACCTTGTAGCAGAGTTTTTGCTATTGAGTTCAGGGGTTTTTCTGCATTTCCTATACAAGCGGTAGATTTGTTTTCTGATTTTGAAGGAGAGCTGATACTCACAAGTCATATGTCACAAGCCACTAAAAGTGTCAAAATCTTACAGCAGGCCTTTGGTGGCTTGTTAATCTCTCTTTTCCCCCCGCCTCCTTTTTTAAAGGAAACAGACTAATTCACTTAAATATAATGAGAGCCATGCTTGCCATAGCCTACTTTTTAAACAGTGTCAGCTCAAGTAAGATCTGTCTTATTTCTTCACCTCCTTTTCTTGGCTCCAACAATTAAACACAAGCTGAAAAATACAGAGTTTTATGGCAGAGCTATTTCATATGCCAAGTGAGAAATGGAGGCTGCTGTCTTCATAACAGAAAAATACACAAGTGTTAGGGCAGGGAAGTTTTTCTTTTCCTTTGTGTCCCCCTTCTAAATTATCATTAGCAACATGCAAAAGATGAACCTCTGTGTTAAATAGGAAGACCAGATGTATGTTTAACCTCTTGCCCTCATATTTCTGATTGGCTTCCATTAGGAACAAAAAGTTAAAATATCTCCAAACCAAATTAACTGACGTGGTAAGGTGAACTTTCCAACTAGGTAAGAGCTCTTTAGAAAAAGACAGTATTACAGAGTCCCTTGTGAGACCAACAGACTGTTTTACTGTAGCAATACATATATACTCACAACAGTAACTCCATATTTACTTTTGATAAATAGTGGCAGAAAGTTTGTTGAGTTGCTGCAAAAATGAAAGTAACAAGTAGATGAAATTCTCATGTTAAAGTGAATGTAGAAATATCAAGCTACAGATCTTAGGTTTGCTATTCAATGTGAGGTTATTTCATCTCTACAGACATTATCTAACCAAATATTGAAATGTGTCTGTGTTATTTCCCCCTTCTTCAGAGATGGAGACTGAGAGTTTCAAAACAGGATTTTATTTCTTTTATCTTTATTAAAGCATATTTCACCATAAATCCTTGGGCTGATGATTCTGCTCTGTGTCTTATTTTGTGTACACAATAGAACAGATGATCTCTCTGTCCCTAATAGAGAGGGTAACTGAAGCATAAGCTGTAATAGTATTTGTATAGTATAGCGGCATATATCTCCAGCACAGACATATGTATACGGCAGATTAAATGACAACTTCAACACTAGCTATAGAAAGTAGAATAAAAGTCTGCAGAAGTGATTGAAAGGACAACAATAGGCAATTCCGTCTAAAGACAGAGGTATTGGAAAGTGTCTTCTCTTGGTAAAACTGCCTGTCACCCAATAGAGTCAAGAAAATTGGCAGTGTTTGAAAATTAGTTGTTCTTAATGAGCAAAGCTAGGAGCTGCTGGTAATCCATAAGATATTATTTGGAAGAGTTTGGGAAACAAGTTTTTTTTTTATCATGAAAGGTAAGTCTTTTAAGTGCTGTTAATGTGTTCACCACAGATACCAGGTAGAGGGAATCTATCCTTTTAGAAGTGCACAGTCTGAAAATCAGCAGATTTTGCTTACAGATTCTAAATTCATACTTTTAATTGCTTCTTTCTCGTATCATCAAGCTTTCATAGATAAGTTAGTGTTTAGGAGAGATTTAAATGAATAAAAAGTATTCACCAAGGAACAAAACAAAATTGCCTACAGAACGGCAGGAGAAAGAGGTCTGACACTGAAAAAATGAAGAGACTATTGCAAACAGGCAATCACATCCAGAAGTCAGTAGAGGAAAAGCCCTCCAGCAACTTCTTCTATGTCCTCTGCTGGAGGCTGCTAAATCTCACCAACTCATGTTGGCGTTCCATACTTTCCCCCATGCAAAATCACATATCTTAGCTTTATTGGCTTAAATACAAGATTTCAGCCGTACTGGCTTATATTATCTAAAGCAAGTGTATACTAGAATGTTTGGAGAGCAGCTTAGTTCCATCTGGGGAATCTCATAAAGACTGTCTAGTATAGACTTTTTTTCCTTTAATCATGATTCATAACAGGAATTGTTTTAGGATGTTTTAGAAGGAAAAAAAGTAAAGGTAGTGTTAAAAGGAGCTACACTTGATATAAAATAGTCAAAGTCATTTAGACTTTGAAAATAGAGAATGGGGCTTCGACCCTGTATCTACATGTAGCAGTGTAGCATCTCAGTTACGCATTACTTGTATTTTTCTGAAATAAGCAGTATAAAGCAGCCAATTTATTCACACTGTGATTTCAATTTCTATCAAGAGTATAATTTCAGCACCTTATAAAAGTAATAATACCACCTTAGAACCCAGTCCAGGAGAAAATACCAGTTGATTTTATGGGTTGTGCCAATCCTGGGAAAAGTTGCAGATGTCAGCTTTACGGTAGGCTGAAACAGCCAAAAATGTCAGTTGTGGGTTAAAAAGGAAAAGGAAATTAAAAAATAATTCTTTGTGCTGTAAGCTGCAGTGAGGAGGCAGGAGCACTCTGAATTCATGAAATAATCTTCTCATCTTTTGTGCCCTGCAACTACCTTAGAAACTATTTTCTCCTTACCTGCATGAATTTCAAAGGTAAAATGCTAATACTGGAGTAATTCTTACTGGGTAGCTTCAGCAGACGATTTCTGTGGAACAGCAGTCTATGCACGGTATCAACAGTATCTTCCTGAACGCTCTGTCATGCACAAGATGGGCACTTCCAGATGGCCCATCCCACCTACAGGTCTGCTGTCTATGACAGTTTGAGAACTGTAGGTAGGTGGGGAATGGTTTGTGGCTCTTGGCCTGGGACACAGAAATTCCATAAAACCATGTGATACGTAACCAGTGAATTTACGGTACAAAAAAAAAAAAAATCTCTACATCTTTCTCTGACTTTGCCTTTTAATACCAGCTCTTGGTGGATCACTTCAAAGTGGCCAGGCAGGCCTTGTGTCTCAGGGTCAAGAAACATCGAGCATTGCTGTGTGGTTGACAGTGTCTGGGAAGCTCTGCTGCTTGCATGGCCTTGCCATGTTACACTTGGTCAGTGTCTGTCCGTTCTTAAAAAATAAGTCAAGTCACAGGAAAGCAGAATCAAGGAAAACCTCCTGGGAAGTTTATTAAGTTCAATTAACACCAGGTAGGTTTGCTTACCTTACTCCATAGCTGAAAGCTGTTTCACAATCTTACTCATCTAAGGGTTACAAATAATTCTTGTTTTCAATCAAAATACCTTCATAATCAGCCCTACTATTCCTGCTCTTCCACCCCAGTAGCATCCTTCACTGCCCCCAGAGCTTTTCTTCTTTAGAATTCACCACTACAATGTACACATGGGAGGCAGTTATATTCTTTCCTGTTTCCTTTCCTCTGCTAGGTTTCATATGCCAAGTTCATCACTAAACAGAGAACAGCATGCTGAGACACAGCCCACCATCTTCCTCCTGGTTCTGGACATGAAGCAACATAGCTACATCCACATAGACGAATAAGCTGTGCATCCTGGTGGAGAATGTTAATTCCTGCGTGGCACCATGGAAAGATGGCTGTCTTGCTTTCCAAACTCAAGTTTAATAGGTTTTCTGAGACAGTTTAATTTGAAGTATTCCTTGTGGGTCTTCTGGTTGGTTCTGTGTAGACATGCCCTTTTGTTGGAAGATAATGCTTTCATTCTCCTGCCTTTCTAGAACTCCATCTGTATGTCTGGTCTTCACAGAATCATAGAATACCAGTTTGGAAAGGACCTCAAGGATCATCTGGTCTAACCTTTTGTGGCAAAAGCATGGTATAGACAGAATGGCTCAGCAACCTGTCCAGCTGAGTCTTAAAAGTGCCCAGTATTAGGAAATCCACCACTTTCCTGGGGACATTATTCCGGTGGCTGATTGTTCTCATTGCGAAAAAGTTTATTTTTGTGTCCAATCTGAATGTTCCCATGAGTAACTTGTACCCATTACCCCTTGTCCTCTCCATGAAAAAAACAGAGTCCACGTCTTCTTTGTACCCACCCTTTAAAGACTGGAACATGGTGTTAAGGTCTTCCTTAAGCCTTCTTTTCTCAAGGCTGAACAAACCCAGTTCTGTCAGCCTTTCCTCACAGTATAGGCTTCCCAGTCCTTTGATCGTCTTGGTCACCCTTCTCTGGACCCTCTCCAGCCTGTCCACATCTTTTTTGTGTAGCAGGGTCAAAAAATTGGACACAGTTTTCCAGGCATGGCACTGAGCAGTGCGGGACAATGACTTCTTTATCTCTGNGGGTGGCTCTCCCTTCTGAAGTGTCCACCCAGTTTGGGTAGACATCAGCAAACTTTAACAGGGTACATTTGATCATCCCAATCACTTATGAAGATATTAAAGATTGTTTGGCCCGGTGTAAATCTCTGCGGGACTCCACTNCACTTGCGTCAGGCTGCCAGCTTGAGAAGAAGCTGTTTAGCACTACCCTCTGGGTGCGGCCTGTCAGCCAGTTCCCCACCCACTGCACAGACCACTTGTTTAGACTGTAAAGTACCAGCTTCTCTATGAGGAGACTGTGGGCAACCGTATTGAAAGCCTTGGAGAAATCTAGGTAGACAATGTCTATTGCTTACCCTACCTCAGCAAAGCACGTTACTTTGTCATAGGTTGCCACCAAGTTTGTCAAGCCCGTTTCACCTTTAGCGAAGCCTGTTGTCTTTTCGCAATTGTATGCTTCATTTGCCTTGTAATAGACCCCAGGAGGATTCATTCCATAACTTTCCCAAGGATTGAAGTAAGACTGATGGGCCAGAAGTTTCCAGGACTCTTTTTGAGTCCTTCTTTTAGATGGGGATGACATTAGCCTTCATCCAGTCTTCTGGGACATCCCCTGACCTCCATAGCTTCTCAAAGATTATGGAGTACGACCTCGCAGTGACGTCAGCCAGCTGTCTTAACACCCTCGGGTGGATATCGTCAGTGCCTGTTGATTTGTAGGGGTCCAGCTCCTGTAATAGCTCACACACCAACTCTTCCTTCACTGATGGTGGGTCTGTGTTGGCATCCACCTGGATTGTTGTTCCCAAGGCCTAAGGCCTAACTGTGTTGATAAAGACAGAGGTGAAGAAAGTGTTGAGAACCTCTGCTTCTTCAACATTGTTGATGACTAATTTTCCTCTCCTGTTTAACAGTGGGTCAGTATTTTCCTTCTGCTTGTAGTTAATGTATGTGAAGAACCCTGTCTTGTCATTTTTGACACCTCTGGCCAATTTCAATTCGAGCTGAGCTTTGGCTTTTCTAACCGCATCTCTGCACACCCCAGCAACACCCTTGTTGTCGTCAATGGGTGTTCACCTGCTTTTCCATTTCTGGTACCCTGTTCTCTTGGTTTTGAGCAGACTCAGAAGCTCACAGTTAAGCCAAGAGGTTCTCTTGCTCCACCTGCTTCCTTTGCCTTTGAAGGGTATGAACTGTTCTTGGGCTTCCAGGAGAGCATTCTTATTAAACTCCCAGCACTCGCTAACTCCTTTATCCCCCATAGAAGCTTCTTGTGGAATCCTTGCCAACCGAGCTCTGAGTGAGCTCAAGTTTGAAATTCTGAAATCTAAAACCTTTGTCTTAGTACTAACCTTCAGTGCAGTTAGCAGTATCCCAAATTCCACAATATTGTGATCACTGCAGCCAAAGTTATCACTGAAATGTTACAAAGCAGGGTTTTTTTCGTTTGTGAGTAGCAAGTCTAGCAGACCCTCATTCCTGGTTGGCACATCTTACATTTGTATGAGGAAACAGTCCTCCATGCATTCCAGGAACCTGAAGGATGACTGAGTGTCTTAACCAGAACTGTGTACCATGTCCCAGACCTTAAAGAATTCCATGATTGCCAAAACTAACAAAAAACCCAAACCCACTGTGCCCACTTGGCACAGGCCGCCCTCTGCCCAATTAGTAAAAGAAATGTGGGCTGTAGACATGGACCTGGTTTTCAGTGTGCTTGACAGGGCAGCGCGTTGGAAAGATTGAAGTACTTTGTTTAAAGTGATGGTCAGAATACAGCTGATGAAGACAAAGGTGAATTGAAACAATTTATCCTGTGATGTTTTACTCTTATTTCCATACAAGACTTCTCTTGAAATCTGAAAGGAGAATGCTGCTTTATAGATGTCTTGAGAAAGGAGTTTATTTTCCCCACTTTCATAAAGATGTTGAAATGCCAATGCATTTTCCAATTAGGGTGAATATGAAATATTGAAACAGATTGCCTACAAAATCAAAGTCCAAAATAACGTTGGTTTAGATAAAGCATGACTGTCATGGATTAAAATATTTGACACTGTTATGATTGAGCAGATATTAAACAAAATTTAATGATGTAAGGAAGACTGAGAGGTTGAATTTTAACAGCACTTGATAGTTAACCTATTTAGTGGTTGACACGGTGAGTAAACAAAATAACTGAACGGCGACTTAGTTACAGATTCAAAGATGGCAAGTTTCATACTAACTTACTAGAAAGTATCCCGAATCAACACGTATACATCTGGTAAAGGTACAAAGCAGAGATAAATACACACAAATATATATAAATACATATATATATGAGCAAAGCATAGAAGCATGCACATGCACGCACATATGGGTCTCTGATCAGGAATTTAATAGCAGGCAATGCTAGCAAGCTGAAAGGTGCAGCTTTTAGGTCCTACATATTAACAGATGGACAGAAAAGCATCCACATCAATAAAGCTAATGTATATCTGACAACATACAGGTGGAGACGTGGATGAGAGGGAGGCTAGCATACAGTTAGGATTTACCTTTCTCAGATTTAGATACTTTTCCACTCTGGCCCAAACCAGATGATAGTTACACAACCCCAGAGCTCGCTAGATCTTGGGGTCTTGGTATCCCACCTTCTGTGGCCACGATCCATATGGTGTCAGGAGTGATCAGTTATTATCTTCAAACAGCAGGAGCCTTGGAGACCAGGCACAGTACTGTGTTCTGTGTCTGTTACTCTCTACCTTTTTTTTCTTTAATGTTAGACTGTTATGTTACATTTTGGTCCCTTGGTTGTTCTGTGGCCCTGACTGTGAGGGAGATCACACCGAGTAGCAAGTGGCCTGAAGCTGGGGGGAGGGAGGGTTGCACCACCATAATGACATCATGTGGGAATTAGTTAGAAATATATCATGAAAACTGTCCAAATTGATATTTTCCTTTTCACTATAGTAAGTGTAACAAGTTGATTCTCTTTTAAAAGTCTGAAAAAAAATATTATAATAATTTTTAGAAAGTTTAATTGAAAATGTGGCTGAAACCCACATGCTTTCCTATTATTTCTGAAGGAAAATGAAATTAATTGTGTTTTAAAATAAAATAATACTTGGTCATAAAGGTTCAATATATAGCTTACTGATTTTGAAATAATAAAGAATTGGAGAGTGAGCAAGTAAATGCTCAGAAGAGAGTTGTAATATTCTTTGCCAAAATAATCAAGCTTTCCACTGACATGATGCTAAACACAGAGAATGACTATGTTGTGTTTTGCATGGGCCTGTGTCCAAGTTCTTGGTCCAGGCAAGCATTTTGACCATCTGTAAAATGTCTTAAGTTAATACTGGAGGCTCAAGGCACTGATGTCTGTATGACTGAAGGCATAGACAGTTCCAGCTAGTTCTTAGGTAGTTTCAGTCTCTAAGAGTTATTGAATTAGAAATACTACGGAATTAGTATGCATACCCATAATGTCATAACACTGTGCGCAAAACTGTTGCTTTCCATGCAGAAACCTGCTCATGGGTCATTATCTTTCTGTCCCACATGTAGAAGTGATCAGGCACAGCTCTACCTTTACTTCCATGGCTTCATTCGCCAGTGTTAATCAGCGGGTTTAGGGTAAATATTTTCTGCTCCCCCAAAAACACATTACTTCTTCTGACTTATTTTTCAGCAGTAGCAAGACAACTATCAATTGTCCTGAATATAGAGCAAACTGAGCAACTACAACTACAACTTTTTTTTTTCATGGAGTTATATGTATTTTATGCTAAACACACATCTGAATTTAGAAAAGCACTTTAGGAAACAGTGTGCTTTATGTGGCTGTGTATTTGCATGTGATATAATACACACAGGTCTCTTGCTTCTGTGTTGAGGAGTAGTGAAAAGAATGTGTTGACATTTTTTTTTTCATATTGTGACAGCTCTTTTCAATATAGTAGTTCCTGAAGGCGTTAGTATAATTTCACTTGTTCCTGCCATTCTAAGATAGATATATCAACCAAAGCTATTCTTAGTGCTTCCCTGATGCATCAAGATGTCATAGAAGAAGTGTGGACTGTTGCAGCTGATATATGGAGATAATGGGCACCACATGACAGGATGTTTTTTTTTCTGTTTTTCTTTTCTTTTACTGTCTGTATGTCTGGCTTTAATCAGTGACTTCTCTGTGAAATGTTACGACTGGTTCTGAACAAACTTTCTGCTTTTCTCTGATATGGACCTGTGGATTATAGGTGAAACTGCATTAAGAGGCTACAGAGGTTAATTATTCCTGAAAGTTTCCAGTACTACCCACATCAGTTGACACTCTTGGCACACTACATAAACAATCTGGGAGAAGCTATCATTAGCAAAGCAGGAGATCTGGGCTTGCCCTATCTGCTTGCATTTTGAAGATTTTGCACATGGCTGTACATTTTGCATAAGTCATTTATGTATTCAAATAAGTTTATTGTTCAGCTGCATATCCTGTGTTTGATATTTCTTTCATATATACAAGGAAAAAGATTCCTATCTGTCCTCCAAAGCTTAACTAATTTTAACTAATTTAATGAACTAATTAAAATTAGTCCTTTCTAAAAACTTTCCCTTTATTTAACTACCCAATGAATCTTTTTTTTAATAAAATCTTGATGTAATTTTGGTAGAACACCTGCATGTACTAGTCAAGAGATTTTGAGGTTCTGTGATTAAATTTTGCTAGTTTGAAAAATATTTTTTCTCTGTTGTCCCATGAAAATTCCATGTTGAGCCAGAAGCTAACTTTCATTAGGAACAGAGTAAAACTGATTAGATGGTTGTCAAGTTGTCAAGAGTACAATGTAAGCATACTGATAAATCATTGCTGTCTTTTAATAGAACCCTTGTAGGTGTTAGGTTAGAAACAGAAAGCATAAAGTTTTCAAGCAAAAGCAGTTCTCAGGACAATCATGTCTCATTTAAGATTATTTTATTGCAAACCCATCTCTGGTGAAATCAGTTGTCTTTTATGCAAAACAATAAAATGAAAGTGCAAGTACCTGCTTCCCTCTATCTCTTGTTATGATTTTTTTTTTTTTTTAACATTCCAACATCATTTTCTTAACTCTTTTTGAAGAGAAGAGGCAGCTTTATGCTTTGGAGTGTGCAGGAACAAGTTGAGGAAGGGTTGGAAGGTCAGCCAGTGAGCTCAAAGTGTGGCAATTCACTTCTGTCTCACCTCATTCCTGCTTCTTCAGAGCAACAGCACAATAATCTTTTAAATCTGTTTGATATGACTTGTATGCTTGAAGCAACTTGGACACTGCCTGCATAGGAGCTGTCTTGAATTTGCCTATATGAGATCACAGAAAAGAAAAAAAAAATCGTAGGACACTCAAGGAATTCTCCAGGTTGCTAGATTTAATTACCAGAATTTCTAAGGAATTCTTTTGTACCAAAAATAATTGGATCATCATTTTTTTAAGTGGATTAGATAGAAAAATATAATGTAAAACAGCCATTACATTGAGATATGATGTGGGACATTTTTAGCTGTCAAAATGTGCTTAGAAATGTATAACAAATGCCAGCATGATACTGTGAATTGTGAAAAGGAAAAGACACAAGTTCTGCAGTTTGCTGTTGCCAGTAAATGTCTACTTTTGTTTAGACATTATTACTACAAAAGCCAAGATAAGATTGTGATTTGCCAAATGTTGCATTGTGCTGTCCAACTCGGATTTTGAATTAAAATACACATATGACAAAAATTATGTTTATATAATTTAGTATGTTGTGTAATAAAAGATTGTTAGGTAGTCCAGTTAATGAAATTATTAAATTTTGGCAGAGTGGTATTAAAATGGGTTTGTATTTCATAGTGGTTTTGAGGAGAGTGTGTGGAAGGAGAGATGAATTCTACTTCCTATTAATTGGAACAGACTAAGCTGTTGATATAATAATGCCTGTAAACAGCAATTAACTGCTGTGTGATTGTAGGTTTTTCTAAGAAGACAACTTAGAAAGAGTTGCTTTAGAACAAAATAGTCTAAAGTGAAGCTTTTACTCCCTGTAAGCAAGAATATATGTGGCCAACTTGCTACACTTTTGGACAGGTGAGCTGTTGCTGGTCGCAGGAGGGTGATGTATTAACTCATAGTGAAAATCAAAAAATGAGAGTTAAATATTTATTTGTAGTAGATGGTCCATGGGAATTAGCACACTTTACATCTTCTGTCAAATGAGATCTTGATTCTCAAAATGAGTGTGGCCTTTTCCTTTTTTTTTTTTTNNNATTAGAGTACACATACGTTTTAAAGGATCTCATTTTTCATATCAAAATCCTTTATGGTTATACAAGTTAAGTATCACTTAGATGGAGAATTTTGCAAGATCAGCTTTGTTTTCCTTGCAAATTGCCCAGGCACTTTCAGATGGACAAAATCTGCACACCCCAGCTCTTACGAGTTGTGTTTGTTACTTATTTTTCCCATATCAAGATGACCAGACATATGTTTCATAAGTGGTTTTTTGATTAAGAGTGTAGCAAACAAGCTCTGTTTGTCCCTTATTTGGTCTGACACCCTTCCTGGATGCTGGCACTTAATTAGTCATTGTCTGAGCTGAGGAATTTGAGTTGCTAGTTGTTTTTTGTTTGTTTATTCCATCCCATCAGTCAGTAAAGTAGTGTAAGACATATCTGGAAACAAAACATGATGTGAAATGTCCATGTTGAAAAATTGCTCATTATGGGTAACAGAAGTTAAACTATTGCACCATTCTTAAATTCATGTTGATTGTGCAATGAGAGATGACAATCTTCTAAATTATTTATCAGAAAAATAGAAGGACAGATTGAAACTGTGGCTAGGAATACCTCTGAAGTTTGAAGGTGATACTGCTTTTGAAGATTAATTTACTTTTCTAGTAAAAAAGAAAGTATTTAAGACAGTTGAAATAAAGCTGTCTCAAAATCCACAACTGTAGCTCTAAAGGGACTGTGCTGTCAGTTTAGACATCTTTTACTCTTTCTTCTCAACCTTGGCTTTCTAATGTGGGTTTCATTGAATAAGAATGTTAAAATAAAATTCAAGTCCTAAAAAGATTTCCATATAGAAAAGAATATCAGCCCTGTACCTTCTTGAATTATTTGTATAAACTCTTGAAACAACTCAATTCGAAAATGTTCATTAAAGTCAACGTCTGTTAAGCTTCACAATTTCCAGCTTTACTGTGAGTATTTCCAGTTGTTTCAAACTAGGTAATTGTGGGTTTTTTCCAATTTACTTAGCATAATTTGCTGTAGCAATAAGCAAAGAGTCAGGTAAAGATGTTTTAAGGTGTTGTTTTGTTTGGATCAATTCAGGCCAAACCTTGACAGCTTGTATTTGTATGAAATCTTTCCTTTCATATTTATTTTAAATTAGAAGAACTTTAAAATCTTTGATGCTGGAAACTAAGCCATTGTGTACCCACTGATAGTGTCCAAATGTTCATACTTTTTTGCACATAGAAGCACTTATAGCTACTGTCCAGTAAAATATGCCAAATAATTTCACTCTGCTTGCATACATTGAAACAAAACAGTTAGGAGTCAATACAAAAGGCGAGATAAGGTCTAGAACAATAAGATAAAAGAAGAGAGATTACAAACAAAAATTTTCATCACTGGCATACATCTCATGAGAATTTTCTTAGCAGAAATAATTTTATAAGATGTCCAGGTCTGACTGCCCAGCTGTAGGAGAGTATTAGATGTCTTGTGGTGTTATGGGTGTAAAGAAACCCTAAGAATTTAAAGTGTAAGTGCATATGTGTGTGATTGCGTGTATGTACAAAGAATAGATTAAATAGCAGATGCTGTCTTACTCAAGGTGGTTCACTGCAAAGTAGCTGCTTTTTTTAATAAAAAAATAAAAATCATTCGGCTTGTTATCTAGCTGCCTGTTTTTGTTCTCATGGCTGCAGTTGTTTTGTCTAGATACACATATGCAAGAATATACATTGCAGGGGATTTGGAGGAAGGATTTACAGTAATTTACTGAAGTTAGCCACATGAAATAAAAGTGAGGGCATTCCTGTTAGAAACCTGGCTTCAGCTAGTGTCTGTCTAACCACTGCTGAGTTTAATGAATAGCAATGGGGCCTGGTATTACGAAGTGCAGGGAATCATCAAAGGTAATGAAACGGAGATCAGACCAAAGCAGCATCTGGGAGTGAAGTTTTAAGTAGCAGACAGGAATGTGTACTAATTATTACATTGTTAATACGTTGCATGTGTTGGTTGAGGAGAGATGGTGTGACTAATGGCAGGCAGTAGTAGCACAGCCAGTAGCCCTGGATTTTATCCATCACAGATTCTGTATTAAATCTCCAGCTGCTTTATAACTTTCCTAATATGACATATTCCCATACAAAACCTGCCTATCCAACTGAGCACACCCCTTCTTTCAGATGTCACCAAATTTATGTAGCAACCTAGGACCATTTGGCTTCCTGCTGAACTGGATTGAAAGCTTAGAAGAGACAGCTGGACAATGTTTCACTGCTACTAAAATATTAGCATTGTATACATGAGACACTCAAGTTCGTCAATGTGCTTTGATGGCTTCTTTCCTTTATATACAGGAGGAACATTTAGATGATATGATGTTGCAACATTGCTTTCAAACACAGCATTCCAAGGTGTCTTTTATTCTTAGAGAAAACTGTTCTTCAGTCTGTTCATCCTTTTTATAGATCAGGAAGCTTTGCAGAAAGTGTTGCTTTCTTTTCTGTACAAGGTATGCCAGAGAAATACAGAGAAAGCACACTTCACTAGCCCCCCAAAAAACCCCTCTTCATCCTGAATTTTACCTGTTTACTATTTAAAGTACCAAAATAGGGAAATTAAATCTAATACTAACCTACCTGTTGAACAGAATAATATTCAGCTTTTGTACTTCAAATTTTCAAAGCTATAGCAGTGTAAGCTAATGAATGTTCTGGAAGCACAGGAAGCAATAAATGTCCTGTAGTGCTTTGAATGTGACATAATCAGCTTATATGTCTGCATGAGAAATAGGCTTGAACATTAGCTGGAATAAAATAGCATGTGAAGTGAAGCCATCATTTTTTTCTATGAAGTCTTCCAAATTTCAGGGGTTTGATATTAATATCTGTTGAAAGTGCAGAAAATTCACCTGTTATGATCACTGCCGTGTGCATCTTTCTCAGTTTATATCCTGTTCTGCTCCTAGACTTCCTTAGGCTATCTGATATCAATGAAAAATCATAGGACTGTGACAGATGTCAAGGGAATTTGCTTCTCACACCTGGTAGCTTTGTGAAGCTCTTACAGAAAACTTTTATTTCTCATGTCAATTTGAATGTTCTCTTCCTGTTAGGGAAATATTTTAATAGTTTATAAGTAATAGGGAATTGAATTTGTGTATCAAGGGCATTTTTAGGATGTGGTATCAAATACTTTGTGATCAGTCTGCTGATGATTTGCCAATCCATGATGACTTCTGGTTAGAGGTAGTGAAAATTACAGAAACACTGAAGAACCTCACATCACCATCCCTTTGACCTGGGAGTGGCATTGCACTTAGGATTTGATCAAGATCATAGGTCAGGAACAGACATATCTTGTTGTGGCCCCTGTCACAGGACCATCAAGAAAGAAGGCAGGGGGCCATAGGTCACCAGCTTGATTCTGGTGCTCTGATGTGCACTTTGATGTTCAGGAGTTTCTCACCCCAGTCTTAACTATCCAACCACAAGAAGCTATCACACTAGAGAATTAACATTTGAAAAGAGAAAGCAAGTGTGCTGTAGCTCTTCTGGGCTTTGTCCAATCTCCTGTATGTTGTTCTTGACAGGGTACTGGACCCCAATTAGGCTTTTCGTATTCTAATTTTCAGCTCAGACTCTAGTGGTGAAAAAGTCTGATTATTTATTTTTTTTCCAACTCTGTAGATTTTGAAACTTATCTTGTCACTATTGGTTTTGCTTTATCACATAATGACCTTTGGACACAGATACTGACCTGTCTGATTTCAATGGTAGCAGTGGCTTGGTCAGCCTCCTTGGTGCAGTGTGAGCACTTTTGAAATCTTGAAATTCTTCCTAGGCTAGAGAGATTGTTTCCCACCCAGCAGTTGCTAGCAGTCACATATTTATCCATGGAATCCCCATATGGCTTTGTGGGTGGTAATGTGTAGAGGGCAACTTTCCCACCACAGCAGTTTTCCTCAATACAGATTTATTTCTTTTTTGCTTGCAGAATTTTCAATCTTAATCACTGCTAAACTTAGGCCTGATGTTTGTAGGCAATATTAACTGTATGAGGAAATAGCCTATATTGAACCTTACAGCTCCTTGGATACCCATTTGTTACTTTTTGTCTTTAAAATTGGATAATTATTTTGAAAGTTTCCTCATCCTGACTAGAGGCAGAATAGAATGTACAAAATCCTGGCACCAAGACTTTCATTACAAACTCCGGCCTGGAGGCAAATTGGTGACCCTCTGAGGGTTGAAAACTTCAGCCATGCAGAAAGCAAAGAACCAACAAAGCAGAGTCCTCTGGCTGACTTCTGTGGATGAGAGCGCTGCAGTGCTCTGTGTACATAGCAGGGGGCGGGCAGCAGTCAGCTTTTGGCATCTGTGTCAGCTCAGAAGTCAGCACTTCTCAGAAATTCGTGGCACAAAAGTGTGAGAGCAACAGGGTCACCCTGAAATTGGTAAGTGGCAGTTTGAAAATGTCTTCCATTATATAGACATTGGCCGGAACCTTGCCTCATTAACTTGTGAGCTGAATACAGGAATTTGAGAGGTGTACCTGTCTTTTGTTATTAATGTGCTCTAAGGGGCTAAGAAGTCTTTTGACTCCAATCCAATAAGTACAGATCTCAGCTTAGTTAGAAAATGCCTTTCTGGCAAATACTGTTTATTGTCTGACTTTGAGGAAATAGTTATTATATCATGGCAGAAAAGGGAAACAATAAGGCTTGGTTCATACATCTTGTCCTCACTTGAGAACTAGCGTACAAGAGGTATTTTATGCACACTGTGGGCTTCATTACAGCCTGGTCCAAAGGCAAGCGTTGTGACTGGAGACAACAGACAACCACCTCTCCTCTTGCAAGGTGCATGGTTTTAACACTGCCAGGAACTGGAGCCGTGCAGCTGCTCACTCACTCCCCCAGTTCAGATGGGGGAGAGATTCGTGTGAGTAAAAGTTCAGATGGGGGAGAGATTCATGTGAGTAAAAGTGAGACAACTTATGAGTTGAGATTGAGACATTTCAGTAAGTAAAGCAAAATATGCATGCACATGTAAAGCAACACATGGAATTAACTCACTGCTTCCCATTGGCTGGCAGGTGTTCAGCCATCTCCAGGACAGCAGGGCACCAACACATCTAAGAGTTACTTGGGAAGACAAATGCCATAACTTGGAATGTCCCCCTTTCCTCCTTCTTCCCCCAACTTTAGATACTAAGCTTGACATCGTATGGCATGGAATAACCCTTTGGTCATTTAGGGTCAGATGTCCTGGCTGTGTCTCCTCCCAACTCCTTCTGCCTCCTTACCCGCATTTACCCCTCAACCTACTTGATAGCAGGGCAATGTGAGGAGCAGAAAAGGCCTTGATTGCTTAGCAACAACCTAAAACATCAGTGTTTTACCAACACTATTTTCATCCCAAATCCAAAACAGCCCTATACCAGCTGCTAGTAAAAAGTTAACTCTATCTGAACTGAAACCACAAAACTATCTCACTCCATTTTACTCATGGGGCCTGAGTAGACTGCAGGCATCACTGTGCTACAAGTTTTTCTTCATTTCATGGAGCTCATTGGAAGTTTCATGCTCATACACCAATTTTATATTTTTTTTTAAACAGTTTTTAACAATATTGTATGATGATCTAATATGTGTGGGTGTCTGTGCAGAAACCTCACAATGGCACACAAATGTATATATCATTTGGCTCAAATCTGAATTTTTGTTTTTAATTTTAAGGTTGTTTTCAAAGTGTTCTTCTCCCTTAACTGCTTAAAATTACATTATTATCATAATTTCACCATGTCTTGTTATTTCCTAAGTGCCTAGCATAACAAAGCCAAACGTATCCTGGGCTGCATTTAAAGAAGCATGACCAGCAGGTCACAGGAGGTGATTCTCCCCCTCTACTCAGCGTTCATGAGAGCCCA
>VXBW01003995.1:72876-110868 GCA_013400375.1 Thinocorus orbignyianus
GGAAGAAATTCTTTACTGTGAGGATGGTGAAGCACTGGAACAGGTTGCCCAGAGAAGCTGTGGATGCGCCATCCCTGGGAGTGTTTAAGTCCAGGCTGGACGGGGCTTTGAGCAACCTGCTCTAGTGGAAGGTGTCCCTGGCCATGGCCCAGAGGTTGGAACTCGATGATCTTTAAGGTTCCTTCCAACTCTAACCATTCTATGATTCTATGAAATAAAACTGGAGGAAAGATTGGTTGAGTCTGAACTCTGTATGGAAGTGCTAAATGCTGCCATTCAGATGCTGACATTCAGCTGTTTCTAATGGGTACAATTTAAGCAAAAGAAAGTAAATAGGATCAATTAATAAAGTAACTCCTGGTTAGAAACAATGAAAGGTTTCCTTCTGTACTTATAACTTAGTGTAGGAGATTGAGTAGAACAATAGCGAGATTCTTTGGGGCGAGTTGTTCCCCAGGCACATTTGCAAACTTGGGTAGAGAGGGTAGGGAGACTTACTGCAAACTCAGAGAATTAGACTGAATGAAGGGAACTGAGAACAGAAAGGCACTAGAAAGGGCCCTTACCTCTCCGTTAGGTTGAGTAATTTAGTGGCTGTGTATTAGAAACTGCAACTTTGACTACAAGGGAAACAGAAAGTTCAGCAGTTAACATGTGTTTGTGATTTTTCTCTAGGAGGAAAACTCTCAAAATAAACCTTACAAGAGAGCATCTTTTGGGGTTTTGTTGGCTGGTTGGCTGGTTTTCTTTTTTTCTGTTGGTGTTTTCTTTTCCTCCAAGTATTTTGCTTAGTTCTAATTTAACCTCTTGTTTCTTTGGTGGAAAGCACTAAAGAACTCTTGCTTACATCCAGGCAAGTGTTTCTTTTGTGATGTAAATGAGTTACCTTTCCATGACACTGTGGTGCAATCTCGTATCAGTGACAGAGTAACAAAGCATCCTGCTTTTATTTTCTTTCTTAAACTGGCAAAATGCGGTTTTCTGACAAAGCCAGTATCGTGTCCTCAGCAGATTTTATAGTCATAGAATCATAGTAGTTTGGATTGGAAGGGACCAAGTCCAACGCCGTGCAATGAGCAGAATCATCCTCAGCTAGTTGATCTGCTCATTGTATTACACCATAGTAAGAAAGTAGCAGCTAGAATTGCAGGACCTAGTGGTGTTCTTCAAACTAGCAGTGGTTTTTCCAGTTTACATTTCACTAGAGTGTAAACCACTTTTTCTGACGAAGAATAGCACTTCTAAAGCAACCCTTGAACTACTTTTCACAATCTTCAAGTGTTAAGAACGTTGTGTAGATTTCATCTTGTACAAAATAATCCATTGAAAGCATACTGCCCTAGATGGAAGTCACTGGCAGAGGCATTCCCAAGAGTCCTCTTGGTGTATAGCAGATTGTAGTAGAGAAACTACTTCATTAGCAGTAAGAAAAAACTTCACTTTTTTGTCTTTCAGTGGTATTTTATTTTATGCAGTTATAGCAATAGCATAACAGTGTGCAAACTGACAATTTGAGACAGATTCTTGGGTGCTTTAGCTCCAGGCTTATTTATCTCTGTTGAAATTGCTGAGGTCTTTTTTTATGTTTTTAAGTAGCCTCTTAATTTGGTGTCACAGATAGAAATAAAGGAGAAAAACATTTTCTGGGCATTAGTTCCTTGTGGAATACTCGCAATGTTCACAGGGTGACAAAAGCTCTGGGCATCCTCATTTGAGAGTCACTAAATCACTGAAATTCCAGAAACCAAAAACTTCATTAGTCTGTTATGTTCCACCAGTACCCCTACATACCGTCCCACCCCACTCAGAAAGTCCAAACAATGTTATATGCAAGAAGCTAACAAAAATATTTTTTATTCTACCCAAATAATATTAATAAACAGAGTAAGACCTCATTGAGGTGTAAAAGAGGCAGCTCTATTGATTCCAGGTAAGTAGCTTTAATGTCAAGTAAATGAGGGCTTGACCTTTTTGTATTATTGAGTTACACAAGTTTTTGTGAGTGTGAAAGGCTTGATAGTATTTTTAATATTTTGGTTTTGGTATTCAAATATTTCCTTTAAGAGGTCACATAGGAAGTTCTCCCCTGCATATGTTTGCTGAGCGTTGTTGATAAAGTGGTTATTATTGTTGGTTTTTGAAGAAAAATATGTCCTTCATTGTATATTGATAAAAAACAACTGTTGACTATCTGGCACAGACATAGCTGATCATCAGCAAACATTAATACGTAATTTTGGTATGGTTTATTTTACAGACATCTTCTCTCTTGTGTGTATATTTTCAGATTGTGATAAAGTAATATTTATTCTGATTGAGAGTTGAGTTTGAGTTGTAAGGAAATGGACTTCACTGAGATATGTGCCATTAAAGGGTCCAAACAGAAGTTCATGGAAGTGTTTCCACTGACTCCAGTGAACTTTAAATCTGGTCCCTGATGAATGTCAAATTACAGATGCCTTATTTTCTTAGATTACTCAAACATTCTGCCTTGCACTTTTTGTTCACAACTGAAGGACAACAATTAGTTCCAACACAAAAATTTCAGTTCTCTTGTGTAAATCATTATTTTATAAGAGAGAGGTTGGTCCCTACATTTTTAAAATGTGGTGCTCAAAAGCAGGTACTTATTTGAGGGGAGGAGCACGAGAATCTTTCAAAAATACAGTTGAATTTTATTTTGTTTTATTTTTAACTCTCTTGTCTTCAAGAGCTACTCTTTACCTTAACTTTTAAATGGGTGTTTTTAAGTCAATTTGAAATGCCGTTCCACATAAATGTCTGTCTTGGCAGAATATTTAAATAGAGCTAAGAATTAAAATGTGGTTTAGCTTAAATAAAAAGGTTGAAAAGCCCAGAGATTGTTATATCACTGTTTCTCAGAATACTCCAGAATATTCCCATTCTATCTTTCCAAGCTTTAATGATCCATAAAAATTATTGTATGCTTGGGATGTATGACAAAGTATCACATTTCTTGCTTTGCCGTACAGACAAGCGTACATCCTCCTGAAAAATGATCCTGGATAGCAATTTCAACATGACTTTGAACTCATCCTTGACAGTATCTTATTCTGAATACAGTTTTGTCTCCAAGGGCCCTACTGGACACATGGCTGCCCTCAAAGATTCAGGTCTTTGACATCTGGAGATGATCTCACTGTGATCATTCTCTCTCATCTCCCACCAGCCTTTCCTTAAACAATTTCCAACTCATTTTTCTCATGCAAGCATTATTATGCCTAGAAATCATCTTTTGAGTATTTTTATATGCACAAAGAAATGATAACAGTACAAAGGTATGACTCACTGAACAAAGTCTGTTAGCCTGAATTCCAAAAACTGTTACCTTCAGAAATCTTTGTTTGGCTTCTGCCAGCCATGTTAATCTCTATTGACAGTTTATTCCAGATTTTGAAAATTACTTTACTATTTGTTGTCTGCTTCTTCTCACATTTGTAACATTTTAAAAAAATCTGTAAAATCCATTATACTACCCTTTCCCATCTCTCCTTCCAGTTCACATATATTACAACACACCCAGGAAACTGTTGCTAATTGAGCTCCTCACACTATCACAACGTTAACTTGTATTCACCCTATTTGTTGCATCTGGACAATATTTTCTAGGCTGAAAACACAGGACAAAGGTCATTTCAAGAATGAGTGTGAATACAGAACTTTGTAAAATACAGTGGTAGATCCTGTATGAGACGTCCAAGCACAGTTAAACAGAAATACCTTTTATGCATGCACATGTAGACATAGTGCAAATTTTCCATGTTAGGAAAATTCTTCTTGTCACTGTAAAGAAAAAAGGCATATGCTTTAGGTGCTTTGTGCAGGACCATGTAGAAATACAGTTATGGACAAAGATCTGGTGGAATTCTCTCCTAAGCACAAAGCCTTGTATGTATTAAGTTCAGCTTAAGCATATTTAGAACATAGAGGAATGATTTTGTCTTTTTTTCCCCATTAGTATATTTGTCTTTTCTTTGCATGTGTATTCACCCTTTCAATTGCATGAAGGCAGGGAAGTTGTCCTTTATTTCCATCTGTTGATAAACAAGGACAGACTGTTATTCTCTACAGTGTCCTCCTGCTGGAATAGGACATAAGCTGTTTTTTTTTTTCACACAAGTGTTTTTCAAAAAAACACACTGGTGAGCTGTTTTCCAAGGTTTATAGAGTCTTGAAGGCAGTTTTTAGCATCAGACTTCTTTCCTGTGATGGTTGACCATGCCAGTTCATTATATATTCTTTACTGAGTGGCATCAAAATGGCAATGGAATGCTTTGCCACTGGCTATTAGCAGGCAAAAAAAGTTCTGCGGTGTTGGTATTTACTGCTGATTCAGGAGAAGGAGGGCTGCGTTCAGTAATTCTGACTCTTCTTAGATTCTTCTGGTTATTCCATTCAGACTTTTCCATTTTGACTTGTCCAGGCAACTAAAAGTCAGGTAATCTTAAAAATTATAGGATGTAATTATTCCCTTCTTTAACATTCAGTGTAAATGCATGGAAATAAATAGAAAATGGGATAAAATTTAACAAAGATTCTCCAAAAGGGCATAATGTCAGGGTAACCTGATATCTTTCTTTGATGATTGTTTTTTCTGGACAAGGAAAATAAATGAGATTTCATCTATCTGGCTGGACTTGAGAGTTGATAAAATTTCAGTGCTTTCAATAGTAACTTTGACTACAAAGAAAATTAAATTTGGCAGTGTGACAATGAGAAAATTCAGAAATATAGAGTAATAGTAGTATATTGGAAGAAATTTATGAGATTGATGAGTGGAGAGGTGGGAGGAAATTTGATAGCTTAAAGAGCAAGACACACCATTATGGACTAGTAACAAGAATATGTGTTATAAGCAACTACTAATTAATCTGGAAGTAGAATTTCAACCTACAGCTTCATCACAGAATGAATAAAAATTTCTAATGTCATGCGGCCATGAAAAATATAAACACAAGCCTGTAGTGTTTTGTATTAAAGTTCCTATAGAGGTAGAGCAACTGCAGTTCCATTCTGGCATTGTTAAGAACACATCTGAAGTAAGATGCATGATTCTTGTCAAGAAAAAATGGAAATGGGAGCTGAGGAAGACACAAATCTGGGGATATGGCTAGCAATAGAAAGGCACAGTTCTACAAGGAAGTCTGAAAAAACCTCCACTTGTTTAACTAAGCTAAAAAAAAAGGCTGAAAGAGGATGTAGAAATTATCTGTTAATGTCTCTAAGCAGTAAGATACAAAGGAGTAACTCCATAGATACAGGAAGAGACAAGATGACTGCTTAGAGCAGAAGAAACTAATGATACAGAAGAAAATGGGTAAAAACTGACCCTTTAAATTTTTTTCTAGAATTTATATTTTTTTTAGCTGTAAAATACAAAATATTTTTGAAATGCATTTTCAGCAAAAACTTAAGCAGGAATTAAGGTTTAGCAGTTTATGAAATGACTGCCTGATGCAGTTGTTTCACGTAACAAGTAACTTAACTCAGCTTTACCATCCCTCCCTATACTAGCATGATTTAAAACATCCAACAGCAACATTTAATTTAAAAATGATCGTTTTGTATTTGTTGGTTTTAGTCATTTTGTTAGTTCTCACTGCTTGGTATTGTTTAACACTTCTCTTTACTAACCACAAAGTATCTGCAGATTTGTATGTATGTAGTTATATGGCTTAGTGAACAGTTACTCAGATTTGTAATTCTTCCTTTATGGTTTTGGTTGAAAATGGTGGACGATAAGTTAGTTATTTACAAGATAATAGTTTACATATGGCTTTTGTCAAGCTGTGTTTGGAAAGAAATTAGCATGTAACTAAAAAAATTCAAAAACAACAATTCAATATTGTTTAGCTAGTTAAATTACATTAAATGACATTATGTTGGGAACATAAAAGGTCATTTGTCGAAACGTGCTTTGCATTTAGCATGAACTAATTTATTAAGCAAAAGAAGTGTATGCAGTTAGTGAACTAAGCTGACTGTTGCTGGTTACTGTTTTCTTTGGGTTTTTAAAAGTAGTAGAACTCATCTTCTGAGACCTTATTTTTAATCATTGATTTCTTTCCTGTTACAAATTTGACTGTCTTTCTAAATCCCAATCACATCTTGACTTTGAATGGATTCTTTACTGATATGAATAAATTGAATATATTATAATGAAGAAGTTATTTCCTCTACTAAAACTCTAATGCAAAGTGTTTCATCCATGTCCTTTACTACTTAAGCATTTGACACCTAACTTCAGTAGCAAGTGTACTATTGCATTTATACCATGATTTAGTTCAGAATCATAGAATCATTCAGGTTGGAAAAGATCCTTGGGATCATCGAGTCCAACCATCAACCCCATTCTACAAAGTTCTCCCCTACACCATATCCCCCAACACCACATCTGAACTACTCTTAGACACATTCAGGGATGGTGACTCAACCACCTCCCTGGGCAACCTATTCCAGTGCCTGACCACTCTTTCTGTGAAAAATTCTTTTCTAATGTTCAACCGAAACCTACCCTGTTTCACCTTGAAGCCATTTTTTTTGTTCTATCACTAATTACCTGTGAGAAGAGACCAGCATCAACCTCTCTACAATGTCCTTTCAAGTAGTTGTAGAGAGTGATGAAGTCTCCCCTCCTCTTCCTCAGGCTAAACAATCCCAGCTCCTTCAATTGCTCTTTGTAAGATTTATTCTCCAGGCCTTATTTTCAGTATTAATATGTCGTCACACAGATGAACTTTCTCATTAAATAACACTTATTAAATGAAAACTAAACCAGATAAGTAAATATAATGTTCAAAATAAAAACCATGTTAACATTGCTTCTTTTTTGATTGAAACAAATCTAATGCTCCAGCTTTGTATTTTTCCAGCTATACAAAGAAAGACACTTTAAACCGCCATGGTTTAAGCCCAGTAGGCAGCTAAGCTCTACATAGCTACTTGTTCATTCCTCTGCCTGCTGGAATGGGGGAGAGAACTGAAAATGTGAAAGCAACAAAACTCGTGCTTTACATAAAGACTTTAAAAAAACCCACAACAGCCTCCCTCCCCTGCAAAAAAACCAAACCCAAACCAAACAAGACAAAACACCAACGAAAACAAAAACAAAAAAACCCCAAACTAACAAACAAACAAAAAAAAACCCAAAACAAAACAAAACAAAGAAACCCAAACCCCCAATAAAACAGAAAAGAAACGAAACCAAGAAAAACAAGTGGTGAAAAAACACCCAAAACACCCAAAACATCCTAATTGCTCACCACCAACCAACTGATGCCCAGCCAGTGCAATGACAGCCCTGGCCAAACACCCTCCACAGTACAGTTTTATTGCTGATTGTGACACCATATGGTATGGAGTATCCCTCTGGTCAGTTGGGGTCAGCTGTCTCAGCTGTGTGGCCTCCCAACTTCTTGTGCACTCCCAGCCCACTCACTGGTGGGGCAATGTGAGGAGCAGAAAAGGCCTTGATACCGTGTAAGCACTGCACTGCGATAACTAAAACATCCTAGGTTATCATCACATATCCAAAACACTGGACCATGCAAGCTACTTTAAAGAAATTTAAATCTCTGCCAGTCAAAACCAGTACAAAGCTATTGTATTCAGACTTTTGCACAACCCACTACAATTAAAGTAATATCTGTTTATGTATCTAAGAACCAAATGCTCAATCACCAAATACCAAACAGTCATAATATTATAAAGGGATAGGGGGATTCAGGGTTGAAAGAAATCCAAAATTTATTTTACTGGAAGCAGATATAGCACAAGAATGAACTGTTCAGATTTAGGGTAATCTTAAATGTATCTGTGTGTTTATCTTGTTTGCCCGCTCTACTTTACTGAAAGAGTGGTCAGGCACTGGAATGGCCTTCCCAGGGATGTGGCTGAGTCATCATCCCTGGTGGTATTTAAGAAACAAGTAGATGTGACACTTCAGGGCATGATCTGGTGGCTGAGATTGTAGGGAGTGGGTTTTGTTTCTGTCTATGGTTGGACTTGGTGATCTCAGAGATCCTTTCCAACCATAACAATTCCGTGATTCTGTGAAATAAAATATTACTGCAATAAACGAGGCAAAATAATGTTACCATGGACATTGTATGATGAACTATAAATACTATATATTATTATATATACTATAATATCTGCTAATCCTGCAATATACTCTGATTTTAATTATTCATTATGTTTTCAGGGACCTGAGCCTTTTTTCAAGCAGTAGATCGTTTCTGGTCCTGGCAGGACTTTCAGGCTGTACAGTGAAAGTGTTTTATGTGGAGATGTCAGAGAGCAAACTTCAGATTTAACTATAGATGACACATCCCTACTAAAACTGCTGTCACCACTGTATTTACCAGCTCTGCTTGTGGCCCACAGGAAGAAAATCTCTGAACTCCAGCCATTTTGTGCACCCATTTTCAGACATTACATTTCATAATTATATTTCACAATTCTTTTTCAGCAAAGCCAGCCAAATGTTTTGTTGTGATCTCTTCTTTATTAATGAAGTGCTCCTGTACAGACAAATTTTTTGATGATGCACTTGTGATGTACTTGCAATTAGTCTATGATCACGCTACATGAATACATTTCAGCCCTGTGCTGAGGCGCACACTGCAATGTAGTCCATCAATTTCAGACTTTATTATTTATTCTCTTTTATGTCCCTTGACAATGTTTCTGCTTACTTACAATGTACTTATACTGAAAAATCATTCATTGGGACATCTGGCAGATAATTTCTGTGGTGTAGAGATGAAAACACTTCCATTAATAAGCTTAATATTCATCAACTAGATTATTATTAGTCAATATTCTTATCTTTAAGGATGTATCAGTGTAAACATACGTGTTATCTGATGTCACCAAACACAAATCATGTTTTTATACGTTTCCTAAAAGTTGATGAAATGCAGCTGAGCTGAAAAGATACACATAATTACTGAAAAGCTTGGAATACTTTCTGAAAGACATCCTTCTCTGCTTCTAGCTGTCATTTCTTTTGTTTTGGCTGCCTCCAGATGGGAAATAGCTTAGATGAGGTCTACCAATTAGACAACATTGGCATCTGTCTTGTGGGTAGAAATATGAGAAGGGAAGATGAATGGTGTCTCATGCCTGTGCTGAAATATATCAAATTTTAAGAGAAGCAAATTCACCTTGTGCCCTTGGATTATGTGAAATATTTACAAGAAGTCACTGTCGTTTTTCCTGCATGAAGAATCGAATAACTTTTCTTTTTCTTTGTAATTTTCCATTTCAGAACTACTCATTACTAACTAGTGTGCTTTACACATGGTCAGTATAATTTGAGAGTATGAACAACTCAATAACTATGCAGCAGTTTGGCCCCTGATGGGAAATATACCAGGGATTTCACATCCAGTTAGACGTACTTCAGAGTTTAGGTGGATATTTCTAAATTATATGTGAAATGGTCAATATATTTAAGAAGTCTTCATAAGTAGTATTTCAGTAGCTAACATTCATATGGTTGGATCTATATTTTTATATCAGAGACATGATGCAGTACATACCTATACAATGATATATATGTTTAGTACATATGCAAAAGTACATGGGTGAAAAGAACCTTTTCCTACATGCAGTTTAATGCTGCAAACAAGATTAATGTAGATACTTCCAGATGCATCAATAAAGATACAACCTCTGTCAGCTCAGTTTTTTGCTCAACTTGGAAGTAATTTGTCTTTCTGGTGTCTTTTATATAAAGGGACATGTAAAACTGTTCACAGCAATTTAGCCTTTACAGCCAGATGCTAGTTTAGAAATACTATCTGAAGATGTGATAAGATGGTTGGCTGGACCAATCACTGGTTAACTGGACCAATGGCTCACAGCATCTAATACAGGAGAATGGCTAAGCACGAAGAATCAGACTGAGTCAAATAGAAAGGGTGAGAATAAATGTGGAGAAGAGACACTGTATTTCTTCACCACGGTATTATAGAGCTGTTCAAACTAGCTTTTAACTAATCCGAGTTTCAGCAGCAGTCAAGCTGCCGGATTGAATCACTCTGCAGAGATAACACACTGTGTTCTGGGTGCCTAGAAATCTATGGCACTAATCCTGTTATACTAAACACAGTAGAAGTACAAAATAGGAGACGGCTCCTCTAAAAAATGTGATGACATTAAACATACTGGGTTTTATTTGTGTCAAGCATTTGACATCCTAGCCTCCAAACTGGAAAGTCATGGGTTCAACGGATGGACCACTTGGTGGATAAGACACTGACTGGATGGCCACACTCAAGGGGTTTTGGTCAATGGGTCAATGTCCAAGTGGTGGCTAGTGACGAGTGGTGTCCCTCAAGGGTCAGTACTGGAACCAGTACTATTTAACATCTTTGTCAGAGACATGGGCAGCGGGATAGAATGCATCCTCAGCAAGTTTGCTGATGACACCAAGCTCGGTGGCGTGGGAATTGGCCACGCAGGCATGGCTGTTGTCTCAGATGCGGAGATATTTTAGCAAGCAGAGAAATCATGTTTCCTTTTAAAAAATTCTCTGTACTGCCTCAACTTTTGTGAAACCTCTGCAGTTTTGTTATAAATGTTCTGGTTAATGATATTACTCAAGTTTCTTCAGTCACAAATGGTAATGAATTCCAAGGATTTCAGAAGAGCGGTTTTCAGTTTTCACTGTGGTATTTTCATTTCTCTCTAGCAGGCAAGTTCCTACCTCCAGCACATACATATGCAATTATTGATGTTGTTTCTGCACGTCATACATAGGTTTTACTTAGAATTTTATTCAAAGAATCATAGAATTGTCTATGTTGGAAGGGACCAACTATCCAACCAGAGTCAAACTATCAATTTAGCACTGAGAAAAACAGTCACTAAACCCTATGGCTAAGCGTTACATCTATCCATCTTTTACATACCTCCAGGGATTACAGTCCCACTATTTCCCTCGGAAGCCTGTTCCAATGCTTGATAACTCTTCCAGTGCAGAAGTTTTTCATGATATCTAATCTAAACTTCTCCTGGCACAAGTTGAGGCCCCTCCCTCTTCTCCTATCGCCTGTTCCTCAGCAGAAGGGTATGACCCCCTACCTCACTACAGCCTCCTTTCATGTAGCTGTAGAGAGCGATAAGATCTCCCCTCAGTCTCCTTCTCTCCGAGCTGAACAACCCCAGTTCCCTCAACTGCTCCTCATAGACTTACGGTCTAGATCTCTCACCAGCTTCATTGCTGTTCTGTAGATGCACTTCAGCACTTGGATGTCTTCTTGTAGTTAGGGGCCCAAAACTGGACACAGTATTTGAGCTGCAGCCTTAACTAGTGCCAAGTACAGAAGAGTCATCACTTCCCTCATCCTGCTGGCCATGCTGTTTCTGATGCAAGCTAGGATGCTGTTGGCCTTCTCGCCCAGCTGGACACACTGCTGGCTCATGTTNACTATCCAACCAGAGTCAAACTATCAATTTAGCACTGAGAAAAACAGTCACTAAACCCTATGGCTAAGCGTTACATCTATCCATCTTTTACATACCTCCAGGGATTACAGTCCCACTATTTCCCTCGGAAGCCTGTTCCAATGCTTGATAACTCTTCCAGTGCAGAAGTTTTTCATGATATCTAATCTAAACTTCTCCTGGCACAAGTTGAGGCCCCTCCCTCTTCTCCTATCGCCTGTTCCTCAGCAGAAGGGTATGACCCCCTACCTCACTACAGCCTCCTTTCATGTAGCTGTAGAGAGCGATAAGATCTCCCCACAGTCTCCTTCTCTCCGAGCTGAACAACCCCAGTTCCCTCAACTGCTCCTCATAGACTTACGGTCTAGATCTCTCACCAGCTTCATTGCTGTTCTGTAGATGCACTTCAGCACTTGGATGTCTTCTTGTAGTTAGGGGCCCAAAACTGGACACAGTATTTGAGCTGCAGCCTTAACTAGTGCCAAGTACAGAAGAGTCATCACTTCCCTCATCCTGCTGGCCATGCTGTTTCTGATGCAAGCTAGGATGCTGTTGGCCTTCTCGCCCAGCTGGACACACTGCTGGCTCATGTTCAGCTATCAGCCAGCCAACACCCCCAGGTCCTTTTCCTCCAGGCAGCTTCCCAGCCACTCTTCCCCAAGCCTGTAGCGCTGCATGGTGTTGTTGTGACCCCAGTACAGGACCCGGCACTTGGCCTTGTTGAACCTTGTACCGTTGGCCCCTCAATCCAGCCTGTCCAGATTCCTCTGTAGAGCCTTCCTACCCTCAAGCTAGTCAACACTCCCACCCGACTTGCTGTTGTGTTCAAAAATGTCATGGATGTTCAAAGAACTGTATTAAAAACTAATGCTTGTTAGAAAGAAATGCATGAAAAAAATTACTTTACTTTAAGTGTAAGTCAGTATTCACTATTTTAGCCCTGTCTGCCTAGTTTATTAATTACCTACCTTGTCTAGTAATTGTATATGTGTTGCTTTGTTTTCAATACTGATTTATCCTGATTTTAAGATTATGCCTGATTTTCAGGCAAAGCAACAGAGGAAAAATGGAGGAGAATCTTAAAAGAGTAAAAATTGCAGAACTAGACAGAATTTCTATTTATCTGAAAGAAGCAAACATAGTAAATGTTGACATTAAAATTAAAGTATATAGTTACTAGATAAATACTATTAGATAGACAAATTAATATGTTATTGATTAAGTAAATTAACTTAAAAATATGTACACTTGGGGAACTTGGGGAGACTGTGAAAATACCTTCCCTCTTGGGTTTCACAGACTATGTTCTCTCTGTGCCCTTCCACCTGCTTTTGTGGGACGATATTCGAAAGCAACTTTAAATTTTTGCCTCTCTTTCTACCTTTCCTAGTGTTACCTACGCTTGGTATTTCTTTCATACATGAGTTATGTATATCCTTTTGTGAGGAGCAATGATATTCAAATCTGGTTATAAGTAAAATAATTATGTTTATCTTGAACTCTTTTTTGGCATACTTAGCGTTTTCTGCTTTCTTCTGGCTAAAATTGTTTGTTATATTGGATGTATAGAGCTGAATTTTTCAAAATAAATCTTACAGCTAGTTTACAGCCTGCATACTTTGGATGTCTCCAAGAACATATAGTTTAATTCCACTGTCCTCATTTACTTGTGCTGTGGTCCATAAATGCTCACAAACTAATGAGAAATGTTAGTTCAGATATTATAGCATTTCTTACAAATGCCAAAACTGTATGTGGCAGTTCAAAGCTGCTAGGAATCTTTTGTTACAACTCCACCTTTTTTATAATATGTTTTCTTTGAACTTGCACTGCAATGAGGACGATGAGGACAAGGCTCTACTGATATATGAAACACATCAAAGGCTTAAGAAACTAAACATGTGAGACAGATGCTTTTGGAAACGTGTGCTGTATCTCATTTCACCATCTTCAGCAGCGTTTGCAGCTTCATGATTTGACAGAATTACTGTTTTGCAGTTTAGTGATGTGAAAATTTGATACAGTAGGAAACACTTGGTTTTGGAGGGAATTCTTATGTTTTGCAATATTTCTAGCCTAAAAATACAACTTTGAAGAAAAAAAAATAGATTAAAAAAATCTAATATACATCAGTTCTTAGAGTTCTTAATTGTATGGAAAGATCTATAGCATCTACTCTGACTGCTTATATATCACACGTTGTTGCATTTCCTACAGTTAGCACTGCAAAGAAAAGTGGTCCACTTTGAGCATAACTAATATTTGGATATTCATATGTCTCAGACAGGCATTTATTGTGGTTTAGGCACATCAATATAGAAAGAATTTTCTTTTTTTTCTTTTTTTCTTTTTTTTTGATAACTGGTACCAAAGCCTGATCTAAATTTTTCATTAAAATGCTGTGCTTTCATTCTTAATGAATTTTCCTGGCTTTGGCTTCTACAATTTGAGTCTCTAAGTATTCTAGACTAAGTGAAAATCTCAACACAAAAATTATACTAGAGGTGAGAAAGGCTTGCCAGTATGATTATAATAGCAAATCCTTCCTAACGTAACCCAACTTAGATCTGACTTCTGAAGTTTGAATTGAAGACAAGAGGTGAACGGGAGTTTGGAACTCCCCATTGCCGCATGTGGATAGCCCCAGTAGCTCTTCGCCTCAAACTCCTATATTCCCAACTTTTGATTTCTTTTTTTTTTTCTTGGAGTAAAATAATGATGATGATGATGGTAATAATAATTTGGCTAATGAATGCTGCCCTCTACTGCGTTGACTCTAGGGTATGTATAGGTCTAGCCTGTTTACAATTAAAGATAATTCTTCCTAATTCAAGTGGCAGAGATGCCTGTTACAACAGGAAGAGCTGGGTCCTGTCCCTGCTTCTGCTTTGTAACCACAAATTTGTTACAGTACTTTATACATACCGCTTTCCATTTGTAGACCTCATAGAAAATAGTAATCTTTAAATATTCCCAGCTTTCCCTCTCCTTCAGAGTATGATATACCACTGGGATTTTCTTATCTTGTTTAAACTGAAAATGGGCATGGACTAAGACTGTCAGTTTTGGTTTATTCCGTTATAGTTAAAGTAGCAGCCTTTAATCATTACCAGCAGTATTAGTGCCACAACAGTGTTTACATCTCAAATATGCTTCTAATTTTCCCAGTCAAAGGCAAATTGTTGGTGATATCTTAATGTTTTTTTAGGTAGCTAATGCCAAAATGCAAGGTTATGATCCTGATCTGAATATTTCCCAGATGTGTGGTAAGGTGAAAGGTGGAACAGCTAACAGAACTTGACTTCCTATCCGTGTTAGTCTAAGTTAAGTGAATTCTAAGTCAGGCATAATTAGAGAATGAGACCCCCAGAAGCCTTCACCTTCACAACTGTTTGAGATGAAAGCTTAGAGCTTGGGTGGATGTAACATAATCCACATGCTGGAAGAGAAATCAGAATCAGCTGTCACTGTCTTCTTGCATATGTTTTACAGTGTCCCATTAGCCACCACCTTCTCAAAAGTCAGCGATCTTCTCAGAGCTTAATGCTTCTAATTCATTTACAGTGGAATCAGGACCAGATTCTGAATCTCATGCAAGTTCTAGACTAGTGACTTCCACTAAGGTTTTAGTTTGCATATGGCGGATCCAGTTTTGGACGATATGGTTGATAGAGATGTATTCTAAGGCTCCTCAGTCATCGAAGTCACTTAACTCTTTTCCAGGACAGCCACATGAGAGATAACATAGATATCAAAAAGAAGACATAGAACAACTTCACAAAACTTTGAACTTGACTCCTAGGGTATGGGCCAGGTGACCTCCAAAGGCCTTTTCCAACATTAATTATTGTATGACTTGAAAAGGTATTTAGAAATCTTTCGTATAACACTGGAATTGTTAAGCTGAAATCAGAGATTGATATTCAAATAATTTTAGATAAGTAGGAAAGTTTGTTCTTATTAAATATTGCAGCCTCACTGGATAAACCACTGAAATAGATAGTGGAGTCCTGTTTCAGGCTTTGCTATAATTCTGCAATGTCAATGAAGTAGATCAGTGTTTCCTGAATCAATGGTGTTTACTGGCTTCTCAAACTGATCTCATTACGTCTGATACCTAACAATCCAGGAATGAGGGTCACACTGTTTCTGGGTATTCTGTATACTAATATGTACATAAACGGCAAATGACATTCAGGGGCACATTGGCAGGTAAAAGTACTTTTAATGTACATGTTAAAAAATATTTTATGAAGGCAGAAGACATTATAGGGTGAATCCATCAGTGATTTGCTTTAACCCACTTGTTAGTAAGAGATAAGCCAGATTTCTTGAAGACGTCAGTCTTCTAACGACTTTTGCATCTGCTGGAAATTTTCGTTCCGTTTTTTAATGAATAGCTAGGCATTTTCACATTAATAAAGATATAGGTCTTATGAAATAATAGGCAAGCAATTAAAGAAGTCACAAATTATTAATTCTACACAAATAAAAATGTTAGATTTAATCAACCAGGCCACATATCTGCAAGAATGTTTTATGTTAGCTTTCATAGCTATTTATATTTTGCAGAGGCGGCACAGAAATAAGGAATTGCTGAAGTATCATTTGATAATTACAGTATATTTTGGGACGGTACTGATCACTGATTCTATGTGTTATGACTTAAGAAAAAGAGATAAATCTTCACAAATTAGAGCATACTGCACATTAATATCTTTCTAGTTCTGAGCACAGGACTTATGTTTTTCAGCAAATAATGTTGAACCAACTGAGAACTGTGCCAGTCTTGTCACTTTTACTGATTCATCTGAAACCTCCTGTTGAAGTGATGTTTGAGGAGGAAAAGTATATCTGGCAAAAACTTAGGTTAGCCTGTGGAAATCCCCAGTCTTCCCAACTGTAGGTAATCTGCCTCTATTTTGGAATGTGGTCACAGATTTCTCTTTTATGTGCAGACAGCACTGGAATTGTTACACTGGAAATCAGAGGTTGATATTCAAAGAGTTAGGATCAGTTAGAAAGGTCTATGTGATTGCTGAGGTCAGTGAGCACTGGGTCTTGTCAACTGACATTTGCAGCAGTGGCACTGACAGCTTTGAGATTCTTCAGGCAATGTGCTATAACTCCTTGAGCCAGAACTGTTCCATTTTGATACTACAGAATTGAGAAGGTAGTTTGCCAAGTGGGATTTCATCATCTCTGTCTTATTAAAGATTTTAGGGAGTACTAGCTGTTGCTCAGTACGTACATGAAACATACAGGACATGGAAAGTAAATATCACCAGCAACTAATGTCAGTAACATATTGATGTTACTCTTGTTGTCATAACAAAGGACATACTTGTCATATAATTTATATCCTGACACAATTATTTTTTTTATTTTTTTTATTTTTTTTTAATCTTTCATACCAGAGACTAGTTTGTTCTGTTCTGCTTTCTCTGAGGGCTTTCATTTTTTTCATAGGCAGCTGACAATGCAACTGGTGGGACTAAGTGGGGTCAGGCAGTCCAGTTGCTTTGTAGTTGCATGGAAGTGAATTATGATTGTGCAGAAGCATGACAATAGATTTAGCAGTGTCTTGCAACTGTTGATTATTATGTTAGTTTATACACAGCAAGGAGCTCCCAGAGCGTGGTCTTGGCACACAGAGATTTCAAAATAGCAAAATAAATTAAGTAAATAAATAGACTGACAGTTTAAAGGCAGCCACTGTGGTTCTCAGTCGTATGTTTCAACTTACTCTTTTTCTATCAGGTTGTTTTTTTAGCGTCTACCTCAAAGATAAGAGGAGGAAATAACAGTGTGGGCTTGAGGGGAAAAAGAGGCACTAGGAAAATGATGACCAGAAAGAAAATAATTCACTAGAGGTGTGCAGAGGAACGTGGACGTGTGCATTAATAATCAGATTTTCAGAACCGGTTCTGTTATATTCATGCTTTGCTTTTTGGAATATTTGCTGCCTATGAGTCTAACTTGTGAAAGAAGTCCCACAAATTTCTAAGTCTCATAGGATCTACAGCTGGGAGTCCAGCTTTCAGATACTAAATCCCAAGTTCTATAGGATTTACTAGTATGCAAGCTTATTGTTTTGTGTTGTTTTTTTAAAAGTAGAGGTCCCTACAAATGTCAGTATAACAGGCCTAGTAGCCTAGTATTGCTGTCATAATTACACTTTTCTTTACAGAAATAAATAGGTAGCTCATTTCTAAACACTGCTGACCACAGTGTTTGAATGGTCTCTAGGAAAACAAAAAGGACTTGTAGTTATTGTTGCATTTGATCAGATATCAGTTAGGATCAATAAGAATAAACCAGAAAATGATGGACTTAAAGGCAGTAACTCTCGAGTTTATAGATAAGCTGTAAAGATGATGCACTGTGAAACAATTCACGGTCTTGAAATTTTAGGGAGCAAAATCTAAATGATCACAGTCCTGCTATCTCCTAGAGCTGCCATATACCTGAACTGACCTCTTCTGCCTCCAGGGCCTTTTAGTGATTCTTTGCATTTCTTCGAGGATTCCAATGCATTGGTCAGAAATGGTGTACAGTAGTTCTGATTGATTTCTGTATAACCAAAAATCCTGACTATTTCAGGACATCAGCTACACACTATGCACACTGTAAGCCTCTACATTTCTGGCAGTGTTTGACTTCCTAGGCAAATACTGCACAGAATACTGCTCTGTAGCAAAGTTAGTCCAACATTTTCAGAAACATTTGATTGAATTCTTGTAATTGGAAACATAGCTTTATACGCTTGGGAAAAATCTCAAGAGATCATGTGTTGCATCCTCTGGTCCCACAATGTACATATAGATGATATCTATGATCAACTCTGTTGGACACTTTTATAGCCTGCTCTTACAGACTGCACACACTCCAAAGCATCTTTAATGAACACAGAGAGGTTTTTACCACCCTTATTAAAATCTTATCGTTCTTCATATCCTCTCTTACTTTTTTGTACTGTTGAGCTAATTATTTCTGTTACCTTTTGCATGGAATATTCCCCTCCTCTTTCCAGATATTTTTAAACTATTTGAACGTTACTGATATGCTTTCTCTTCCCAAGTCTCCTCTTAAGATGAACAGAATGAACTTATTTAATTTTCCACTGCAAATCATATTTTCTAGATCAATGGTCATGCTGGTTGCCCTCCTTTGACATATCTTGAAACGAGCGTACAGCCCAGATGAAGCGTTTCAAGTGCTGGATCACATGGAAAGATTTTCTTTTGCATTTTACACATTACATTCTTATTTAAACATGTTAGGAAGATGTTTGCTTTTCATGCTGTTCATTCAAACCCACATTGCAGACACCCAGGCACTTTTATGCAAAGTGGGTATCTCATTCTTCTGTATTGGTGTTTCCTCAATGCTTCATTCCATTTGGGCAGTGATTCACTGAGAACAATTCTCTAAATGTGGTTTTCTAGCCTGTTTTTCATCCTACTTTAAATACAGCTTTATATGAAACTATTGTGTTTATGATGATGCAACGCGATAATGTCAAAAACCTAGCTCTTTTTATGATATTACCTGTTACATTGTCATAAAATGAAATTAGATTTAACAGAATTTTCTCTTGACAAATATTTGCTGGCCGTTTCTCTGCTTTCTCCCATTTCTCTATATGAGGGGATGCATATGTAAGATTTAAAAAGGGCGACTCCACTGCCTCAGACTAAAGGTTGGTCCAGTTTCCTGTCTCTGATATTAGCAGCAGCAGAAGCTTGAAGAGAAGAAATAGGATATAGTGATAACTTACTATTATAATTTCATAATGTCTGTCTGTGTGCAATTCAGATTGATGACAGTATCTATTTACTTGTCTTCTGAAAACTTTCAGAATTAATTGTTCTGACTGCTTTTCAGTGCATGTAAACTGAAATCCCACTGACGACTGCAGTAGCCTAACATGTGTGGAAAATATACCTTTCTGTGTTTTAAATATTTGGCCAATAATTTCATTTGAGATTTAATACATTGTTGTTCCTTCTTCACTTTCTCAGGTTTGACTAAAATATTATAGATTCCCCCTCCTCAAGCCATTTCTGTTCCACACTGTGAAGCCTTAGGTTTTAGGCATTCCTCAAGCAATAATTAATCGTTACTTCTGATCATGCATATTGTCATTTCATGTAGTTTTTCCGGTTCTACTCCATCTTTTATGCAGAAGTTTGTTGCTGTATTTTCCATTCCCTCAGCACTTCCTACTCCCGTCTTGTGTATTCCTAATTTTTGTTTTGCCATTATAAGACTAAGAAGTGATAGTTGGTCCATAAGTGATTCTGTAGCACATTCCATGTTTATATACATGACTGTTCCCTGTGTGCATCACTTCTTACAATATTCATCTACATTGAATTTTATCTGGTATTTTATTGCCTTGTCACCTTGGATCCTGAGATTCTTCTATGGTTGCTCCTAGTTCCTTCAGGTTCCCAGTATAGTTTAGTATAATCAGCAGGGTTTGTCGTGGCATTACTGTGGACCATTAATTAATTAATATTATACCTGGAATATAATTGTGGAATTGGTTCATGCACAAGGAATAAGACATTTGACATAGGCAGTTTTATATTTGTTGCCTGGGCCCAGGCTGTACAAGGCAGCACACGCACCATAGCGCTGACATTGCTTGGAGGTGTCTGTCTCAACATGCAAAATCCCAGACAGAAATATGGCAGCTCTGTTCTTCAGATGCTCATCACCATAGCTGTCTAAGTCTAGGTCTACATTGTCAATTAACTTAGCTCCCTGGGTGGCTTTTGGATCCAGCACTCATGACACTTCACATCGCACATGTTAGTTTACACTTATCTTTTTTTTTCAGAGGAAGTGTTTCCTCCTGAGATGAACCTCTCAAAATTTTCAGGGTAGTTCACTGCAGCAGCCTCTACTAAGAAGGAATATGCACAAGACCAAGACAGACTCATTTCTTTTGGTTTTATACGCTCCCATGGCAGGTCCTGCAAAAGGATGTCTACATAACCTTGGCACTGGACTATACAAACAGCACACTGGAGAGCTGCCGTAGTCTTCATAATATGTCAGACACTCACAACAGAAAAACCACAAATGTGACTGAGAGCTATGGATAAAGTCTTGAGAGGTAATAGTCTGAGGAAAATTGAACCGAGCACTCTCAGAGATGCACCAGACCACCCCAGAAGGTGCAAATATGATTGTCGGCTAGCTGTCACCAAATGGTCTAGGGGCTGGGTGCTCTTTGCAATGTCAGACCGTAATGCAAGCAAAGGTCTTTCTGAGTCTGACATAAAAGTACATAGAGAAGATGGAAGGTTCTTTGCCTGCCTTATTGATGTCTCCTGACAATGATTCTGCTGGGATCCCAGCAGAAATCACACTCACTGTCAGCTGATTGATTGTCAGTGATTGATTTGGGTTGGTTGGATGGTTGGGTTTTTGTTCTGTTAGATGCCAGTGAGCAGAAACCCCAATTGAAATAAAGAAGGTTGAGTAGAAAAGCTGGAAAGAGTATTTCAAATCTTTTGAACCATATTGTCTGTTAACTGTCCCAGGCATAGTTTTGTATTTGTGCAAGAGACTTATATAGTTCAAAGAAAGGGAAAACCAAGAAGATTTCAGCAACCCAAGCTAGAGAATCAGAGTTTCTATAAAAAGACAAGACGTGAGGCAAAATCTTGTGCAACCAGATCACATAATCCTGTGTGCAAAACATGCTTGTTAGCTGCTATCTGAGGTTGTCAGTAAGGGAACAGTATAGAAGGAGACTTGAAGATAATGAAAGCAGAAAAGTGTGAAGTGATAGTGCTCTGCAGATCAGCCTTTTATGTTACTGTGCAAGATCGATGATTCTGTCATCCTGCTTTCTGATGAGGTGTTGAATGAATGTTTAAGAAGACAGCACTTATCACTGCTCATCAGAGTTTAAAAAACCCTGTTTGTACTAGAAGACTGAAGATACCAGGTCCAGCCAGGTTAGGAGACAGTCAAGTATGAAAGATGAAAACACTGTGAAAGACATATATCAGGTGCTTGCACTGTAGCAGGCAATAGTTTACATCTGTGTGCAAGAGTAGAGACCTTGTTACTTTCTTTAGTGTTTCAGCATACCTTTGATGATGAAAGAATTGTACAGAATATGTAAGAGAAGGTACAAATCTAGCATTAAAAAATGAGAAACTGATCACAAAGCACTATAACAAAAATAATACAGTTATTGAATGGTGTCTTTTTGACTTGTTGTAATTTAGGATGAATGAAGTACACAGTTATTTATGTCAGAGAAAACAAAAAAATGAATGGACAAAACAATGAACTGCTGATTAGAGGTCACTGAGTTCTTTCAGTTGCTACACCATTGGCCTTAACATATTCTTATATAGTAACAACTTGCCATTTATTTCTCTTAATTTACTCCAAGACTGTCCAATACCAACTGTTACAATTATCGTGTCTTTCAATAAATATTTTGTCTGAAAAAGTTTAGACTAGTTTGCTTGCAAGGTGACCACTGGGTTTATGAGCTACTCACAATCTATGATTGGTCATCTTAAATCATGTACAACATTGACACAAAATATGTAAATAAGAATATTAGGGTCAAAGACCTGCCTTCTATTTGATCACATCTAGGTCAGTTAAAAAAAGAATTGGTGAAGAAGAAGAAGAGCTACAAGGGACAAACAGTTAGAAATTTTAAGATATATTGAAATACTGTTTGCAGTCCTTTTCTTAATACTGATCACTCATAAAATACAGCTGCCCTAATATACATTTCTAAAATGTTTGTTGTGTTGCCACAGTCATTATAAAGTTTCCTTTTTAAAAGTGATTGTTGTGCAATACTAGGAATATTTGTGACATTGTGGAAGAAAACTGCTGAAAGTGTTCATAAGTAACAGCCACCAAAGATAATTATGTGAAAAGGAGTGATCATTATACTTGTCCAGTGCTAGTCTTGCATTATAAGCATGTGGATCCGGTATTTTAAAATACCATGGATTCCTTTTTTCCTGTGTGAGACAAAGACAGACATAAACCATTAGAATCAAGGACTAATTGAGGTAGTGGATTGTTGTGTTTGGCTACTTTCTGATTTGCAGGGAAAACACTAAAGCCTCCCTTATTTTTTCAGAGAAACATAGGAACTGTACCTAGTCATGGTCCCTTAAAGAAATTTGTGATTTTTCTGTTTTACCCCATTACTAAGTCATTATGCAGATTTAGGAGAGGATCCTACCTGCCCCAGGCAGTGCAATGAACGTTGGCAGGCTTTGTGGTACAGTTATGCTCTGAGTTTCCCTCTCTCTTCTACCTTCCACAAGAAGATAGGGATTTAAGACCATCAATTGAGAGACCATATTTTTCCAGTCTCATTGTCTTGCACAATGAGGAGTCAAATTGAGATCCATCATAAGAACAAATGAGGCCCAAAATCAAACATAACTGTTGAAAGAAATTGTTGTCTTGTTTTGTCGTGCAGCTGAAGAGACTTAGCTGGAACAACAGCTACAGAAATGTGTCAGTCTCAGCAGGAGGCAACAAACCTGTCATTTGCATAAAGATTGTTGACAGACAAGTAGCAGAGGCCATCTGCAGTACACTGAGTTTCGTAAGTTTCACAACTTCCATACAGTGTCTCATAGGGATACTTTTTTTCATCTGTTGGTACACACACACACTTTGACCACATGAGCACCCAGGCTCCTTTCCATCTGCTCATACCTATCAGGGCCTAAGTAGCAGTTGGTTCGATTTAATTATAATCCGTGCTCCGTTTGTGAATATATGCACTGTCTGTGCTAGAAGCTCCTGACTGAGCTGCAGCTGATTGCTTGAGCAGTGAAGGCCTATCTTTCCTGAGATTTCAGGTGATAGACAGCTATTCCTCCTGACAATCACCATGCATTCTGTTTCTTCTGCAGTGCACTGCCTGCTTATTATCCCTTCCTTGCCTGTTAGGATGTGCAATAAATGGAACAGCCTTAACTCCTTCCAGTTTCTTTCAATTTGCAATTATTCATGTTGAATCTTACACAAATGATAAAATGCAGGAGGTGAACGTAATGAGCAGGAACGTGAAAGATTCCATACAGGTTGAAATATGCAGCTCTGCACACCCCTGAGAAAGTTTTCTGAGCTGCACTAGTCTTTTACAAGCTTTCCATTCTCCTGTGTATTTCTGTGGAGATCTAGAAATTTAAGATTTGGCAGAAATCCCAAGTGCCTGGTCCTGTCTACTAAATGGAAACATATAGGGACTGCCAAATTTCGATTAGGATTTGGATTGGGATCCAAGTTTCCTTATAAACACATGAAGTAATCTTTCTGCTCAATTCAGTACCCATCAGGCCTTAGTTAGAACATCAGTCCAGTCTTGGGCACCTCGCTTCAGAAAAATGAGCCAACTGGAAAGAAACCAGAAAGAGAGCAATAAGAGGTCTAGAAAAAAATATACTACTAGGAATGACTGCAAAAACTTGGATTGTTTAGTCCTTAGGGGTTTAGGTTGATTTGCTTTCTATTGAGAGTTATTTCCAAGCCAGATCATTCCTATGATTTTGTTTATAGTGCTGCTCCACAAACAGTTATATTTGAAGGGTTGGTGAACTTCAGCACAGAGGCAGGAAAAAGTATCTGGGGGAAGGGTGGGCTGAATCTCCTTTGTCAAGAGATCTAACAAATCAGATAACCCTGCATCTAACCATATACACTGGGTGTGGGTGTTTTATTTTCCCTTTTTTACCTCATGGCATATGAATTGCTACCATTGCTGGATCGATACAAGTCACCATTTATAACACCATTCCAGAAGATGATCAGATAATGAATTCTGACACTGTCTGTGTCTAATCTGCAAGTTACCAAATCTTGCAATGTTGGGGTCAAGCACACTGAGATATTCAGACCCTTACATTTTCCATCAACATTCATGTAGCTGGCTATGCATCTTCCTGTCTTGGCTCAACGCACGGAGCTCCAGAAATCTGATCTCTGATTAACAGGGCTAGATAAAATTGGCTCTACCTGTAGCCACCCAGCCTTCACAGCATGAATTAAATCCATGTGAAGGAAGCAAATGTGTTTATCCTCCCTCCTCCAAGATAGTTCCAGCACTTTGGTTGATCTGATGACATGCTTGCATTTTAGCAATGAAAGTGACGGGCAAGGTGCCCTTAGGGACAGATCTGAACTCAACTGACAGCATAGATGTGTCCTCAAAGTCATCTCCTGCCCTTCCTTTGCTTAAGTTTTACCAGTCTAGCTTTGGACATTCAACACGAGAAGTGATGGTGTTTAGACCTGTTCTTTGGAGTTGCCTTCCATCAGTGGCAAGAGGGAAAAAATGTAGGTTAACCGTGCTCCTGAATTGTTTCTGTTACATGTCAGGATGTATACTATCTAAATTGATTCCTGCCTTTCTTGTAGCTAAACTTAAACTCCCCTTAACCAACAGCTTTCATTATTGCATCACTAATGAGGTTCTTTCCTCCCGTGTACCCTACTGCTGCCATTCTTCCATTTACTTGGTCTACAGGGGACTGTTGATTGAGTAATCCTTACTCTGCTCTGAAATTAAAGCTATAAAAACAGTAGATAAGGAAAGAAGAAGCAGTTTATTTTCCTTTAATCCCCTTGCGGGTCTGAGAAATTAGTGTTTTATGTGGTCTTTGTGCACTGAGGAGATTTCACATCTTAAACTGATACTGTGCTAATTGCAGGAAGGCTCAGAGGTCCTGTTCCCACAGCCTTCCAGAAGTTTAGATACATATTTTAGGCTTATCCAAATACATCACATGTCGGGATTGCACTGGAAAGCCCATGGGACACTCACATTTTGGTTGTAGTGGATCTAAATATGACACGTTATCAGCTTGTGGTCTTTCAGTAATTTCACTTCTGATTTAGAGCAGACAGGGTGGAGGTCTCAGAAAATATTACATAATTGTAAAAAGCACTGAAATGGTTTTAAGTTTTAGTTTTCAGTGAAAGCTGGTTATGGTTCAGATTGGTTATATCAGATTTATGCCCATAACCGTGCATCAGAGATTGTAAGAGTTGTATCTTAAGCTGCCTTCCAAAAACCACCACAATGTCTGTAAAACTGAGTTTTAGTGGAACTAGTTTCCTTCATTGAAAAAGCTTCCAAATGCCAGCCTTAATTAGGGCATCTTCAGTCTCCTAGGTTTGTCTTACCTTCTAACACACCATCTTCCTCTTCCTGTTGTCAATAATACTTATGCAAAACAAATACAAGATAAGAATAACAATATAGCTTCTGATTTGGGGATATTTTCAACTTACTTTGTGTTGGTGAAAACGCTGAAACAGAGTGGCAACCAAGTCAGTGGCCTCACACTCTTCCATTACTATATCCAACCAGCCTTCTCATTTCTTTAGATCACCCTTTTTCAAGCTGTGTACTAAGAGCAGCTTTTTCAGCTATCAAATCTTTAATGTTACACCATATCACCAACTTTGTTTGACCTAAGCCAGTCAAATGGACCCCTTCAGAGAAGCTTCCTGGGGGATACACAAACCAAAGTTCAGAAAGCCATTTTAGAGCAATGTTTCCAAGTTCTGCCATCTCCAGTGACTCACCAAGAGGAGCAGCTGCCTTCACAGGCCCAGCACTTTCTTGTAACCATTTGGGAAACTGGGAAGATTCAGAACCTCTCAGTCATCATCACTTTCCATCCAGCTGAACTCAGTCCTCATCTGTGAAATTTCTGTAGACAGAAGAAAAGGCAAGGGAGGAAAGGACTGCCTGTGGATTGCCATGTATATGCGATAATCTCTGAAAGGGGAAGGAAGATATAAGGTAGTCCTATTCAGATACATTAAGAGGACTTCAGCTAGGGCTGCAAACATTTAAACTGTATTTTAAGAACTTGTTACACAAATGACACAACTACAGAAAAGTAGTCACTGCCTCTCACTGCAAAGGAGTTGAATTCGATCCCAGAATCAAGTGGTTCTTATTGCAGGGTATGTTTGTACCCATTGCAGTACTTCCTTGACAACAGATCTGATACTCTGTCAAGTTGTCTTTCCTCACAAATTGCTAAACATAATTTCACTCAAGTTCTAAGATGTTTTGTAATTTTTTTGCTTCATATTAACAACCTTTTTATAAAAACATAGGACATTTGGAATTAGCATACAGAATTATGTAAGTGCAATTTTTCACTTGTAGTTTTTACAGTCCCTCTGTGCAGAGCAAGACAGCCAGTGAGCTTTCTGTTGCCGTGTCATTTCTATAATGATCGCTTTTATAAACTATAAAAATACAGTTCATTTAACTTAAACATACTTGGTTTCTACTGGGAATATGTTTCTAGCCTTTGGGACCTGTAAAGAGAGCATATGCATAGCTACAGGGCACATCTCAAGCTGATATTTAAAACGTTTCTAACTATAATGAGTTGGAAAGGGTTTGGGTATTGAAAGCTATGCTTTTACAGTGGATGTGGTCAAAGGGGATTAGTTGCAATTGTTGAAGTTTACAGAGTTATGGCTGTAAAATAATAGTGTGCTATCTGTTTTGAAACCATAATGGAGGCCACAGCATTTTTTTTAAGTTATTTTATTTTCCTTGCCAAGTTCCTAAAAAGCGTGGAACCAGAAATGAGTTAACTACTAATGAGAATTTTCCCCCTAAGAATATTAGGTTTTTGCAGTGCTTATTATTAAACATAATTACGATTACAATTATATCATGGAAATTTTTCACTTTGCAGATTTTCTTGCGGTGAATAGTTTTAAGTCATGGAAATGATTGAGCCCAAGCAATGGTACAAAATCAGATACAAGGAATTATACTGAAATGCCTTTCTGTTGCAGTCTTTACAGAAAAGAAACATGAGCTCCAAAGAGAAGCTAACATTGGTTGGAACAGAAAAAGAACAAAATCAAAATTAGTTGAATTATTTATCTGGTTTTCGCTTGGTAAAATTTACTCTCTTTACTAAGTAGATTGGCCAAGCCTCTAGAGATACATGCTGAAAATTTGAGGAGAAAAATGACTTCCCACATAATTGAGAAAGTAGTAAATGTAATACCTGTCTTCAAAAAGGGACAAAATGACCTACAGAAAAGTCAGCATATCCTGAGGAAAAATATCTGAAAAGTAATTTTTAAGTAAATGTTTGTAACCACCAAAAGAAATTGTCAACCAAATAAAATCAAAGAATTAATCAAAGAGTAGTAATACTAAACTAACCTAATTTCCAACTGTGATGAGATAAAAATCTTCAAATAAGGAGAGAAGTGGTAGATACCACAAATTCAGAAAGATTTTTGAAACAAGTATCTCTAATGTTATTCTCTTAACAAACATCAGCAAGCAAATCTAAGTGAAAGTCTTATGGTGTGGAAAGCCATACTCAAGAATTAGCAGTTTTTCACTGCCAATCTGAACAGTGGCATCAAGTTCCACCAGAATCTCTTCAAGGTGTTTTCTAATCAAAATTTCATTAATAACTTGAATGAAGAAATTGAAAATACGGTTATAAAAGTTGCAGGCAATATGAATTTGGAATAGTTGCAAGTATTTTGGAGGACTGAATCAGAGCTGAAAATAATATTGATAAATTAGAGAAAATACAAAATAAACAGGAGACCACTTAAATAGGATGCGTGAAGTATGACAATTTTAAGAGTAATCAAATTCACAACTATAGAATGAGGAATAATTGCTTACATCTGAGGGTGATGGATCACAAATCAAACATGAACCAGTATTTTATTTTTGTAAAAAAAGGCAGTATGAATAAATGTATGAGTATGCATATATCTTTTGCAAGAAATATGAAATGTTCCTTCTCGTATCTACACTGGTGAAATTTCAGTAAGAACATTTTGACCATGCTGTAGGCACAAGCAACAAGAGTGTTCAAAGGTCTAGGAATTCCAAAAGCTTTAAGGAAAGTGTTTTAAAACTGGGATTGTTTACAGAGCAAAATCTGGTAGGTGGATAGGTAGGTTTGGTAATAACTACTGAATATGTACAAAGGTTTCTGCAAAGAAAAAGAAAGATACCTATTTTTCATGTCAGTTTGAAGTTTAAACAAGAATTAATGGACTCAAATTACAGCAAGGCCATTTAAATTGGATACTGGAAAAATGTTCTAATGTACAGAGTGGAATAGGTTACCTGGGAGGTCATAGAATCTCACTTTTTTGAAGATATCTGGGAACAATCATCTGTCAAGAGCAACTTTCCTAAGGCCAGTGAAGTACCGAGTGGTCTGGGATTCTTTCAGCTGTATTGTCTATGATTACAAATAAGCTCTAACCTCTAAGGCCTGTGACAATTGAAGAATTTGAAATTTTACAGAGTTAATCTTGACAGCCCATGGAAGTTATATTTGTTGTTGCAGGAGTATAGAATTCCAATATAAGCCCATGACTCTACTACATAAACCTTGAGGAAAACTTTTTGTGTCCTGAAAGAAGTCAGCTTCATGAGATGGCGAAAACACTGTGGTTTTAAGCTTCATACTGTGTGTCTCAATTTCCCCTTTTTATATGTTCCTGCTGAATTTAATAATGACTCAAGAATAATAAAATACATATTTTCACCCTTACATCAAAGGCATTTGATTTAAATGCAATCTATTTGAAAGTTCTGAAAAGTCCTTATGACTTCTGCTTGTAAATCTATGTCAGATGAGTTGGTGCTCTCATGCTGACCTTTGAAATTTGTGTCTACACCACTGACCTGTGAAAATAAGAGTGGTGAAACACTGGCACAGGTTACCCAGAGAGGTGGTAGGTGCACCATCCCTGAAATGTTCAAGATCAGGCTGGATGGGGCTTTGAACAACCTGATCTACTCAAAGATGTCCCTTGGGGTTTGGACCAGATGACCTTTAAAGGTCCCTTCCAACCCAAAATGTTCTGTGATTCTTCGATTCTGTGAAAAGATTCCTATTGCCTTCAGCAGATTTCTATCAAATTCATGACAGAATCTCTCCCTGAGAAAATCTGCAAATAATCATGAAGAGTATTCAATCTAGAAAATAACTGTTTCTGTGCTTGTAACCTGCGTGTAACTCCAGGGAAGTTGCTGGGGCATACAGAGAGTAGCAGTCTAGATAAGTACCAAATTAGGTCCCTGTTACCCAGTAGATATTAGATCAAGATTATTAAATTCATTTGAAATTAGAACAGACATTAAAATGTCCCCTTCTCTCTGCAAAATACTGCAGAGGTTAGAATATGCAAAAAATTCTGCACTTTTCAACTTCCAAATACAAAAACCACACTCAGTGAGAAAAAATGTGGGGTCATTGGTGATGAGATTAAACTGATAATAGTTCTGAGTAATTCATCTGCCTTTGGCTCCAGCATAATAGCCTAACCTAGGTATAATCAAGCTAGTTTCTGTGGATATAATGTCAATGTAGTAACATTTCTCCTCATGACCTCCTTTTAGCTGCCCCACTGGGGAATAAGATGAAGTGTGAGATTGCAAACAAACTTCACCAGAAAAAAAATACTATATTCTCATAAATTATATGAATACTTCCATTACTTTAACTTTGATATGGTACCGAAGAGCAGACTATCTACATCACCGAAGCGCAGAACACTTAAAATGTGTTAATTCAGTGTAAATGTATTATTTAAGCAGTGTTCTCTTTCAGCCACGGGTGTAATGATCAATTGAAATGGTCTAATATGGTGTTATTGTTACAAGGATAATACAAGGATAATATGAGAAAATATAACTCAGTTTTATCCATTTCAACATTAAAATTAAAAATGGCACGTAACATGTCAGTATCTTTTTTTGTTTGTTTTTGTTACCACTGTTGTTAGAAATGCATAATATTACTGGTGCCACAGTTTGGCTTACAGCAATTAATTTCTGTAGAAAGAATTAACTAAATTCTTCTCGTCACTTTTTGGTGTGCAAAATGCAAAAAAACCCACCCCATGTCAGTCGTAAAAAGAAGTGGGCATTGTAGCAGTGTTTGCAACGTATTCTTAACCGCTAGTAGCTTGTCATCCACACAATTTAAGTCACTGCACTCAAGTCTGTTTGATTTTGATCGCAAATACTTCAGGACATGTCCCACAGGAAAGAAATACTGAAGACCACTGCTCTGTATTACTGCAAAAAATCCAGAAAGCAACTCTGTTTTTACTTTGCTGTGAAAATGGGCAATTTTAAGAGTAGCAGAAGTAGAATTGGCTAGTATGGACTCATTGTTCTGCTTGTATAGATAGCATAACATTGGTATATTTGAGATGATTGTCAATATTTAATTAAGAAGTCATCACAACTTTTCTTGAGATTAGAGAGTATACATTTCTTCGTCTTAGATGTGGAAAATTATATATGGCTCATTTACAACAGTAGACAAGTTAGCTGACTCTTTCGTTACATTTTCTGGGTCTTTCTAGATTACAGAGTTCCCCTAAGTAATAGCTCCTCTTATTTCTACGTAAGCACCTTGTGCTAATTCTCAAGCTAATATTACATATAATCAACTATTGGAAGTTGTATTTAGAGTTTTAATTTAAATAACTGGCCATATTATTGCTGCTTAGCAGCAGTCAGGAAGCTCCAGATACCAGAGGGATCACTGCTGCTACTGAGTTGAATACCACTGATGGTAGAGTGAGCAGGTTCTGGGAACTGTTGGTTTTACCCCCTCACAGATAGCAGACTTGTGGTGCTGTATGTAACTGTGCACTTACTCTCTTCATTCAAGTCTAAGTTTCAAGCCTGGAAGGCAATTAGTGCGGAATTTTTCTCACATGGCTGTAAGGAGCTCAGTGGATAATCAGATTTTCCACAGCATAGGTGAAGTTTTCTTACTTTATATGTGCAACTCCATACTTAGCACTACTGATTTTCCGTGGTAAAGTTCAGAATTTTACCATAAAAATCTTACTACAGAAGGCTTTATAAGGTTGGTTTTCTTAATACTATGTGATCACCTGTGTCTATCAACATTTATATTTGCATTTTTATGTCCATAGTTATACAAAATATTTCTTCACTTTCAGCTTTTTACAGGTTTGAACAAGAAAACTTTTTAAAAAATGTTGTTATTTCTGATTTAATACGATCTGTTGCTGCCCAGAGAAGTTGTGGAGGCCCCAACCCTGGGAGTGTTCAAGGCCAGGCTGGATGGGGCTTTGAGCAACACAGTCTAGTGGGAGGTGTCCCTGCCTGTGGCAGGAGGGTGAAACAAGGTGATCTTTAAGATTCCTTCGAAACCAAAACATTCTATGATTCTACGATTTTCCGAAAGGCTTTACTAGATCTTAGACCTACTCTTGTTATTTTGCAGTTTTCACTTTCGCATGTGCAAGGGCCTTGTAGCTGTGGCTAACCTAATGCTTCTTGCTAAGTAAACACAAAACCTCCCAGTAATTGCACTGGAATTTATATATGTTCATATTAAAATTTATGTAGTCTGTATGAGTGTAGACTATAATATATAGAAATACATAATATTAGAAAAATCATGTATTTAAAATGCGTCCAGGAAGGGCCACGTCTCTTCTCTTGTTGATAAAAAGAGGTCTTTCATGTTGAATTGCCTGGTTTGTTGTCCTCTCTCTTCATCACTGAATGTCAGCAGTTTACTTCCCAATAAAATTCAGCTGTCGTTTTTTCATGCTTGATTCACAGCCACTGCTCATCTAACATCAAAGCATGTTAGCTTTGTTAGCAACATCTAGTAACAGAACAGGTAGCACCATCACTCCTGAATTGCATAGACCACTTCAATGGCCGTGCAGAATGACTTTTGCATTGTGTAAAAAGTAGCCATTTAAAAAAAAAAAAAAAATTGCAGTGAAAGTACTTCCTCCTCACCTTCTTTGCACACTAAAGTCCACACAGTTCCACAGTTTGAAAAGATTGCGTTCATTTGGCAGGGACAGAAAAACAGCATTTCCAGAAAAAGCACTGAATACCAAGTTATACTGCTGGCTTCTGTTGGTTTGTGGTCAGTATAAGGAATTTTTAAATAATGAAAAAACACATATTTTCCAGTAAAAACCTGCTCAGACAAAAAGCACATAACATATTTAGGAGGAAATTATTGCGGATTCTTATTTTTTTAAGCAGTTGGCAACTAATCCATGTTTTTTCAGCTGATCTATTTGTCACATTATTTGTTGGCTCGGTCTAGGATGTTCTTCATAGTTTCTCAACACTTTTGCCTCTCTTGTAATTTCCTCATCAGAGAGTTAGATGGGCTATTGTTCTGAGTACTTTAATATATATTTCAGGAGGGAAGTTGGAGCCAGGCATACTACCTGAATAAACTATTTAGAAGTTATTTGGTTGGAACCATATTTATCCTGTATTAGGACAAATTGCCCAAACAACCTAACTATCCAGTTACCCTACTAATAGCTGAAAATGGATCTCTAAAGTCACTGTGTAAGTTGTAATAATTTCTACATCAGTATTGTCTTGGGCAGAAAATACAGAGATGAAAAGCTCTGTCTCCCATTATTGGCCCCTTGAGCCACCCAGTATTGCAGATAGATAGAATTTGTTTTCAAGAGAAAAAATGAATCATATTTATTACAAGCAGAGCAAAATGTTTTGGATATCTGAAAGGCAAAGATAATGTGGCTGTTAGGGTTAGTCTTACTATATCCCAAAATGTCAACACACTTGCCAAAATTGAATTTATCAGCTCAGTGCATCCGAGAGATTTAGTTTATCTAAATGTCCTACAAGGAATAAATAGTTTACCGCTGGTTTGGAAGATTGGGTTATATCTAATATTTTATTGACATATGCTATAGATTTAATTTGATGCAGTGGTTCAGATGTCTCTTCTGATAACATTTAGTAAAATCTATGGTAAGAAGAATGGAACTGTTTCAGTACTTATGGCATTTAAAATGCAGTGTTAGCAAAGGAACCATGTTAATTGAAACAATCTTTGTGTATATTCTTGCAAAGATTTAGGGAATTTTGCTAAAATTTGTTGGTCATTTGGTTCTGACTATAAGAAGTTTAGTATTTTTCAGTTTGTTTTCTATTCTATAGTGAGAAAATCCTCTAATGAAGTGACTAAATAGCTTAATTTTTATTTTTTAGGCATATTGGAGATAACATCTGTAGAAATTGGAGTTGTGGCAGTTAAGTCCATTAAGAGCAACTATTATTTAGCCATGAACAAGAAAGGAAAAGTCTACGGCTCTGTAAGTATTTCTATGCCTTCCTAATAGATTGCAGTAGTCAGCATAGTTCCCTCTCTTGCCTACTGAAAACCTCCCTTGTCTGTGTATTATTACTAACTAGAGCTGAAACGAGCTGTCCATCAAAATATCATCCTCTGGTAAACCAGCAGGCCCCTTCTCCACAACTCCCTGGGTTTTGTTAAGCTGGTATCATACCAAAGCAGCTGCTAGCATTTATCATGCTTACTGCTTCAGTCAGGTTTTGTATTAAGTAGCAGCCAATAGAAAGGGTCCTACAAATGTAATCTTTAACGCTGTTTTTTGCTGGTTTTCTGCAGTACAGTCACATTTAGCAGTGGGGGATTAAGTGTACCTGAAATATTGGAAACTTCAACTGATGGAGCAGACACATCAAATTATCAAACTATGACTTCCAATAAGAAGATTTCTAGAGTAGCCAGCTTTTAATTGACTATATTAATTAATACACAAGATTATGGGTATTACAGAGGTATATAGATATATATGAGCAGATAGATAAGCTTTGACTGAGTAGAATTTGGGTATCACTTGAAAATTATCCGTATAATGCTCTATTTGTGTTTGTGAAAGTTTACGGTTACTGATACTTTCAGGGGGAAAACCAAAACCAAAACCAAAACCATAACCAACTGAACAAAACCCAGTAACTATCTAAATATTTTTAATAGGAAACAATATGATCTATGAATCTGACTACTAAACTCAAGTGTACTCTTGTACATCCACATGATTACACAAATACCAGATTGTTCTGGTATTACATCTGGTTTTGTTTGTACTTTTGCAACTTTTTCCCAGTTCTAGTGAGTTTGAGCCCGCATACATGTAAACTTATTGAAGTAATCTGCAAAGGTTATGAGCCAATCTTCAGATTTCTCACTATTCATAACATCCGTGGGCTTTAAAGAGAGCAGGTCTGGGACTGGGTTTATCCTTGGGCAATGTAGTTAAGCGTCCTACGTCTGCTAAAAATATTGAAGTAATGCCAGCCTCACCTGAGATTCAAACAACTTAAAGTCATTTGGCTCTCTTTTTTTAAGGCAGCATTTCCATGGAGTGGGTTTAGCTCATAAAAATATATAAATTGTCCTCCCTCATCTGCACCATGGCTAGTCACTCCTGGTTTGAAAACTAACTTCTTACATTCTAAACTCCTGGATAGGGCTGAAGAACCACATTAAGGAACGACCAGAACAGAGAAGTGTTTCTTAAAGTCCTGTAAATGTGGATTTTAATTTCTAAAATTATATTAGTCAGAAATTCAGGTTAAGTAGTGCTCAGTACTTCAGCATTGACAGGTACAAAGATATACTGAATTGCTGACAAAGTCACTATTTGTCAGTTAAGCTACACTCGCTGCCCATGGGCATGCTTCTGTACATCTGTGAAGGCATTAGCATAAATCACCATCTTCAATTCACCTGTCTCAGTTTACAGCATTTAATTTAGTCTTTTTCTGTGGTCTGTCCCAAAGCCTGAGGTAAATTTTCCTACCCAAGTTGTTAGCCATGGCTGGTTTTGTGAGAGTCCATCCCAACCTTATATAAACACAAAAGAAGTCAAAGCAGCTTTCACATACTGTAGGTGGAAACTGCTGTCATAAGATTCTGTAATTCATAGTGTATTAGAAATTGTGTTGACAGGAAGATTTGAATGTGGAAAGACTTTTTTTAAATTCCAGCTGAGATAATTTTTCAATATTCACTTCATAAAATCACAACATAATGACTTATCAAAACCTATTCCATAATACTTTAGGGATTTAAAGAATGCTTCTGTTATTATTCTTCCCATCCTACCAAGACTTGCTGTTAGACTCATATTACTATAGTGTGGCAGCTTGCAGATGGATATGAAAAACAGAACCAATAAAAATTGTAAAAACACTCTTAAGCATGTGCAGAATAGACACTAGTGCAGGGTTATGCCGAAATTTGTTTGAAATGAGCAAAGCAGTCTTGGGCTAACACTCAAACCCCTGCCAATAAGACTTCTTAACCACATCACAACATCATCTGGACTCTCTGTATTATCTAATAGAGATAAAAGTTTGGATTCCAGTACAATTCTGCATCTGGGAAAACAAGTCAAGTGAGACTGTGTCTATGTTTGTCAAATACATTTCCATTTGACTGACTTTGATCAGAATTAGGAAGCAAAAGAGGACTCACTGTTTGGTTTCTTCAACAAAATAAGCTGCTGGCACATAGGAGAAGTTACTGCAGTTTAGAATGGTGATTAATGGTCACCTGCCTTCTTAATATCCTGACACCAGAGGTGGCATATTACAGAAAATGGTTACTAAATTATCCATAGGTAGCTTTGTGAATACAGGCAGTATCAAGGGTGATTTTGTAGAGAGCGTTCTCTTGATAGGGTCTTCCCCAACAGTCATTGTTCAACTAACTACTAATCCCAAAGTCAAAGAGTATTTTGGGTTACAAGTTAAGCTTGAATACATGCAATTCTGTTGTGAAAACATAAGCATGCGGTCCCAGCAGCAACTCAGTAAAACACTATTACTGACTCAAAAATTCTTACTGTATCAAAGTACATGAACATGAACTAGTTGAAAAATTCTAAATTAATAAGAGTGGAAAATATATTTTTGAAATATCCTTATGTCCTTTTACATTAATATGAATAGTTTCTATGTTTTTATTAGCTGAATATCTAAGGCTTTTGATCATAATAAAATATCACTGAAATTCGTATCTGTACCATGAAAATTGTTTTATTATTCAGATGTATTTCTTGTCCTCTTCATATATGTTAAGAATACAACATGCAATTAGTATATCATACTCTGAGCTTCTGGCTGAACTATGAATTAAGATCTTATTTCCTGAAATGCAGAAATAACAAAATGCTAATTTTTGGTTGTAATTTAAGTATGTTGTAAATTTCCCACTTTCAACAGCCTTCTAAATGGAATATAAGTAACTTGATACAACTGGGGTTTTTTATATGTTAGGTGTTACCTGTTTGTGAAAAGAAAGCGTTTTTGTCTTCAAAAAGAGCAGATCTGAGTAAAAGTGAATTTAACATTATAGAAAAAAATAGTCTCTCCCTATGTGATTTCACATGCTTGTATTTTTTATTCTTTCTATCAACCTGTCAACTGGTTCTCCTTTAAAAATAGAGTAGCTTGGTTTCTGGTACAATTAACAAAAAGTCTTTCAAGTTTATTTAGTCAATAAGATACAGTGTCATGCATGATTATTGTTTACATTGAACCCCTCTTCAGATCAGCAAAGTAAACAAGCCTCACATCCATTGCAACAGCAGCATAACAGTGATTTGCACCCATCCAAAAAAGCCCTTTGTCATGGCAAGTGTGACATAAAGGATCTTACTTTAAATAAGAAATAGACTTGTGCCATCCATATTTGTGTAACACATGGTATCAATAATCTGGTTCAAGATATTTAAGGATTGTATTTGTTAGAACTGAAATATGAGGAATGTTTCCAGGATTGCTACCTCATCCTTTGAGTTTATGACTGAGAATTTGATTTAATATTGCTATATTGCAACACAGAGTACTATCGTTTCAGCTGTGAGGGAATTATATAGTTTCAGTGCTATAATTATGCACTGGACAATTGATTATGTCTTTTGTTGATTTCACTTTTTGTAGTCTGACGGATATTGCTTTAAAGGCTGTAGACACGGTGAAACTTTTCTTTAAATATGGTGTGGAATCCTAAAAGGGTGCCACATACGAAATACTGAAATCTTCCAAAACATTTTTAGAAATAATTTTCCTTCATTATGCAGCAACTCTGAAAGATCGTATTTTTCTGAATTGTGTATTTGTTTTCTTCTTTTAACAGAAAGAGTTTAACAGTGATTGCAAGTTGAAGGAAAGAATAGAAGAAAATGGATATAATACATATGCTTCCTTAAATTGGAAGCACAATGGAAGGCAAATGTTTGTGGCCCTGAATGGAAGGGGAGCTACAAAGAGAGGACAGAAAACAAGAAGGAAAAACACTTCAGCTCACTTTCTTCCAATGGTAGTAATGTCATAGATGAAGGAACTATTTTATTGATGCAGTTGAACCAAAGGCTCTTATGTCAAGAATATTTGGTAATCATATTGAAGAGTAAATACAAAGAAATAGTGCAGACATCTGCTTGTTTGAAAAGAGAACAGGGAAGCCTTTGAAGGTTTTGTACTCATTGCTGGCACATGAAATACTTTAATTTAGTTCAGTGTCATATTTTATAACCGAGATACAACCTGCATCAAAGGGGATGAAAGTTATTGCCAGTGTGAACAATTTTTTTTTTTTTTTTTTT
>VXBW01003997.1:0-15421 GCA_013400375.1 Thinocorus orbignyianus
CAGATGATATGCACAGCCTTGGACATACAATGGGACTTCCACACACCCCTCAGAGCTCTGGCAGGGTTGAAAGAATGGATTCAACTCTCAAAACACACAGCACCGAGTTGATAATAGAAACTAAGCTACTCTGGACTAAATACTTGTCCCTAGCCTTGTTGAGAATTAGGACTGCTCCAAGGAAAGATTTGGGAGTATCTCCATATGACATGCTATTTGGTCTTCCATATTTTGGAAGAGAGGAAGGTGTACTGATTCCTGAAATTAATGATGTCTATCTTAAGACTACCTGCAGGGGATAGCCCAGTCTCTTACAGATTTGAGACAATGTGGATTGCTGCCTCAGGCAGCACCCTGGGACTTCAGACTGCACCAGATACAAACTGCAGGCTGGGTACTAGTGAAGTCCTGGTGAGAAGATACTTTGATCCCAGCCTGGGAAGGACCTTTCCTGGTACTCCTGAGAATGGAAGTAGCTGTAAGAACTAAAGAAATTGGATGGACTTGTGCTACTTGAGTAAAAGAACCAGTAATTCCACCTTCTAGACAGTGGACAGTAACCCAGGGAACTGACCCATTAAAAATGACTCTTAAAAAACAACGCTGTTTTGTAAATTTTTAATAAACCCCTTTTATACTTAAATCAAGAAGGAATTTAGGAGGGGTATCAACTGAGAAAGGAAAGAGAAAGGAAGATCTGAAACTGAGGGAAAACTGAGTGCTACTAGTGCTAGTAAGATCTCAGAGGGTTAAGTATACATATGCAAAGGACTGAGGGTGCTTATGTATGATGAGCAGTAAAATACTACGGTTGAACCAGAACCGAAATTACATTGATGGGAGATACTACAGATGTGTACGGCAGGAGATGTGTACTTCTCTGATAAGCAACATATAATCACTAAAACCTGTACTTCTGGAAGAGTATAAAAGAAATAGTAAAAATTTATACTTAATTAATGAAAATGGCAAAATAAGAACCTACACATACATCTGACAACAGAGAATGTGAACAATTCTCCTTGATAATTGCCCTCTCTTCTATTTGTTCTCCCAGTAGCCCCTGTTTCCCTGCCTGTGTCCCAGGGATACAGGACCACCTCTGATACTACATGACTGCATAATTTTGATTGAGACTTCTAAGGAAACTGCTAATTTATAAAACAGCCTGTATGATGATAAGAACGGCCTGAAGCAGTAACAGCCTAGATGGGAACTCCTGGTCAAATCTAGCCATTGTCAACAGTGAATGTTAAATAAAACATAAATAAGCTGATAAATAAACAGCTCCATAGAAAAAGGCATAACCTTTCCTATTGAAAAGTGCAAGGCTATTGAAATAAATAGACTTTAGAAGGAGGCAATATGACTATGACATATCATACAAGGAGGGGACTCAAAGTGGCATTATAAATTTCCTAAGCTTTGTTGCTTTCTCCTATGTAGAACTAAGAAACATTTTGTGGCAAGTAAGTACCTCAGCAGGAACTTAAACTGAAGAACCCTCTTGGATTTTCTAGGCCCAGCATGCAGGAGTTTTTGTTCATTAAACATTAATAAAAAATAAATAGTACTCATACCTTTTGAAGATCACTTCAGAATGGCTTTAAACAAGAATCTTATTCTAATTCCAAATTACCAGAATTCCTTTCTGATTTAGGAGAAATGTTAGCAACACTAGAAATATTAGGCTTGGAATTTTAGGTTTTCAGTGTTCAGTCAGATTCACTTTTATGAAGTTCTGAAGGATATCCAATCCTTTTAATTTTGCTACTGAAATTGGAAAGATTGTCTTTTCAATACCCTTGAATAGTAAATTCACTGGACTGCAACACTAACAAAAATTATTCTTGGCTGCATTTACTTAGTTTTTAATTTTCTCTAGCTTAGAATGTCTAAGATACCTTACAGAACAACTAAAGTATTTTCCTTCCTGTGTTCACAATGTTTTACCATTTATGTATCTAAAGAAGAATTGACAAAATGAAGCTTTGGTGACAAAAGTGTGTTAAGAAACCAGCTGGCTACCTGCATTTCTGTACAAAATGCATTACTCCTGATTTATAATCATCTGCTAGTTGAGAATTCAGTCTGAAAGTACTTTAGAGACTGCTTACTTTTAATTTCTTACTTATATTAAATTGTAGATCTTTTATAGTTTTTATTAATTCCCATAAGTTTTTGACTGATAGATTCACTATTTCTTAAAAACATCATTACTCTTGCAATCTAACCCTTCTAGAGCTGCTAATATACTCACCTAGATTTTTTAGACCTTGTCTAAGAATTTCTACCGGGTGAAAACTATTTTGCATTTTATATAAGCAAAATAATAACGGAAACATCTATGCCTTCCATGTTTCAATTGAAAGTCAGATATTTTGCCTGTAGATTGAAGGATATACTTATGCATGCAAGTGAAGTCAAAGGTATTGAGAAGTTCTTATTTTCCTTTTTCGGAGGAAAGTACTAAAAATCAGCTGAAGAGAGTAAACAGTCACTTAACAAGTAAGAGCAGGATTGCATTATAGCTGCACTTTTTTTTACACCTGTGTTTACACACACTCTCTCACACACTTTTTTTTATTTGTTTGATCATAATTACATACCTGTTTGAAGTCAGGATCTTCATGCTTGCATGTTTTCACATTGCATGTTTCCTCTGAAGGATAATCTGGCTCTGAACAGGATGCTTTTAAGACCTGTGTTTACAACCAGGTTAGAGTTGAAAGGGACCTTAAAGATCATTGAGTTCCAACCCCCCTGCCATGGGCAGGGACACCTCCCACTAGAGCAGGTTGCTCAAAGCCCCATCCAGCCTGGCCTTGAACACTTCCAGGGATGGCACATCTACAACTTCTCTGGGCAACCTGTTCCAGTGTCTCACCACCCTCACAGGAAAAAGTTTCTTCCTAATATCTAAACTAAATCTCCGCTCTTCCAATTTAAAACCATTACCCCTCATCCTGTCACTACACTTCCTCGCAAAGAGTCCCTCTCCAGCTCTCCTGTAGGCTCCTTTCAGATACTGGAAGGCTGCTCTAAGGTCTCCCCGGAGCCTTCTCTTCTCCAGGCTGAACAGCCCCAGCTCCCTCAGCCTGTCTTCATAGGAGAGGTGCTCCATCCCTGTAATCATCTTTGTGGCCCTAATTTATGACAAGGTAATCTCAGAAAAATCCTTTTAAATAATGTTTTCTTCAAGGACTGAAGAAAATCCCAATGAGATGATAGATTGTAAATATGATTAATGTATCTTGCAACATATATTTATGCAAATAATCTCAGGAAATACGTTTTATGGAAAGTCATCTGTGAATGAAAAACAAACAAAAAAACCCATCAAAGACTTAATCTGAGGAAGCATTTGGTGATTTACACCATCATGCATGGCTAATGTTAGATGAAGGGTCATTGTTTATCTCAACTTAATCTGTGTAAATGAGGCTTCTTAGACTTTTGCTCTTTTTTTATGATCTATTAGAGCATAAATTCCAATAGAACATTCTTCCCCAGACAGATTTTAGTAGGGGTTATAAGTCTCCAATAGGGAAAACTACCCTCATCTGCTCTTCGTACCATAAACAAACCTTCACAAGACTGGAAAAAATGAGAATGTTCTGACAACAGATGGTAAATATTTAAACAGGAAAATACAGCTGTATTTTCTTTTCATCATTTTCCTTATTTTGTAATTTGAGTTGATTAGGAGAAATTCCCCTCTTAAATTCATCTCTTTCCAAGGCAGCACTTCTGCTATTTCCCACCTTTTTATTTCCTTTATTTTCCGGTTAGGAAGCCCCCTCTATCTCCTCAGAGACTGAAACCCAACATCCTCTGCTGTCTTCTAAGTGACAGTAGTTAACTACCTAACCCAATGTTTTTTGTAATAGCCTACTTCAAGTATTTCCCCACACAGAATAGAGAGAGGTATTCAAAAGTTGTGAAATGTGGAATGGAGTAAGTAAAGGAAAATTAATTTTAAAAGATCTGTGGGAGACATGGTCGTCTAGTAAGGAAGAGCATCCACAAGTTACAAAGGAAATAACATTTTTCTTACCTTCAGAGACAGTTGTTTCTTGCCCTTGCATAACAGGACAAATTCATTAAGCTTTGATCTCTGTGTGAGGATCACCAAATTTTTACAATCTGTTTAACACAGAGGAAAATATTGTAATAAAATGTGTATCACTTTGTAAAACAAAGCATAGCTAAAAATATTTTGTAAAGAGACAACATTCAGGTTCACTTTACATGGATAGGTGTAGGAACAGAAACAAATATAATCACTCTTGATAGAGTTTTTTTCTGTAAAGTATTTAAAATGTCAACTTTATGATACTCTATGTTTGTCATATGTATATACTTCACTTTTCTATATTTATCCTTAATACATGGAATATCAGCTATACACAAACATATATATAACACATTTATATTACTACTGAATGCATGCATGTAATATACATGTTTGTGTAATATAACTGACTACATGTCACCATGGAAAATGCAGGATTTTTTCCCTTTTATTTTCTGCATGCTTTCTATGTCATTCTTCCCACTATCGTGATTGCAGGTGCAACTTTTGAGATAACACTGGTTTTTTTTTAGCTGCAGGAAATAACAGAATTTCAGTAGCACAGGTTACTCCTCAGACTGATAAACCAACAACATTCATTACTTTTTGGTCCTTCAGGGCCTCAGGTCCAGATAAGCAGAAAGTAAACAAATTTTACAGAGTTTAGGTAATTATGCTTTAACAGTTGCATTTATGGAGTTGGTTTTTTTTTCTTCTTACTGCAGGTACCTTTTAGCCTTGGAAGCATATTTGGGATCAGCAGAACATATTAATCCCACTTGGCAGATTTTCGCTGCTTCAATCCTGGCCTTGATTTTAGTTACCCTAACAGTAATGCTTTTGTGGAAGTGTTTTGAAAGAATTTTTTGGGAGCCAGCAGCAGCATGAAAACAACAGAAAAATCCTTCTTATAATTTGAGACACACTCCAGCCTAGTGCATTTTATTCAGTTACATATGTATTCACATAAATGTAGTAGAATGTCTAAAATTCTGCTCTGTTTATTATTTTTTCTGACATTAGTTTAGATTGTCTCAGCTGGGACTGCCCAACTTCAGCAGGTAAGAGGCTCACCAGTGGGCAAGAGAAATATCATATCCAAGTCAACAGCATTCTGACTTAGCGGCATCCCAAAGAGGCAGGCAGGAGTTCAGCCAGTTGATGTGGGATATATGTCAACGTGAGTTACATCCTAATTGTCCTTGTCTTTCTCAGTTTATAGAATTTATTGTGACTTGCTTGTGTATAGTTTAGTCTGAGTAGATCCAAAGAAGCTTAACTTTCCCTACTACCTCTGAAAAACATGTCAAGTGGTCTATCAGGCAGTTAGTGAATGGCAAAGAGAGTAAGGAAGCTTTACACAATTCCATGCGTAACACTTCCACTCTCTGATGACCTTTGGATGAATTACCTAGCCTCTTGAGTTCCTAAAGCCTTATGAGACTCTAAGGGGCAATTTTACAAATTCATTCAAAAGAAATGCTCTGAACTAAACTAAATACAAGAAACCACCTGTGCATGCCCCTGAAATGCAAGCTGTTGAGCTTTGGGAGAGCATCAATATTTTATACTGTTACCTAGAAATCCTCATTGGGCCGTCATTCAAAGTGCAGTCCTGGACCAGTTGGATATTTGCTGTCATCTGTTACAGCAGCTCTTTATGGTTGAAATTGGAATACATTTATCTTCTGCTGGAATAGCTTGAACTAATATGTATTTGATCGTTCCAATCATTTCTTATGCTTACATTATGAAGGTTCCAAAACTGTGTCTCCTCTTCCTTCATACCCATTTCTCTTCTTGAACCATATGCAAGCAATAGAGTGCGCACACTTTTCTTTTACAAAACCCCTAGATTTTCTAGCTTGTATACATTCTATTTCCTCATACGCGTTTGTCTTCAGCCCAAGTCATTGCTCATAACTTGTTAAGGCAATTTTGGTGACTTTGAAGATTTCTTATTATGGAACACAGAAATGCTGTTTAATTTTCAGAACTGTCCAGCTATCTGACCTAAATGAAAATCCAGTATAATACGTTACTTCTCATGTCAAGCCTACTAACTTCTTTTCCTACCCCCAAACATCTCTTCAAAACCAGACCCAAACAAAGAAAATGATACCTTTTACTCCCACAGGAGCCTTACCAGTAACTGCCGGTTCATTCCTTGTAAACACACTTAACCATGCAATATCTAAAATAGAAAAAGAGAAGAGATTTAGCAAGTATGTGGAAATAGGTAGGTACTTTCTTCAAATTAGAAAACGTGACAAAGAATTGGTTTAGAACATAATCTGAGAAAGAGTATGTAACAGCAGTGGGCATCAGATTTCATTTCCTGGAGGCGTCTGAATTCATGTAACCCCACGAGACTGTACAGTTCGACTTGTGAGCAGGTGCCTTGAAGTCTGAACACTGAGTCTAATAAATTTAATCATTGATTAACAATCTTTTGCAAAAGAGAACATACCTGAGAAAACAGAAATCAGTAATGATATAGAAGGCCTAAAAAGAAGCCTGAAATTTTTTGGCAGCAGATGTGAAGTGTACAACATTGGAAAGTAACAGGCAGAAATATCATGGTGTTTCTAGCTTTTCTAACACCAGCTCGAACCATGCATCCAGCTGTCTGGGGAAGTCATCAGCCACTTCAGGTTAAACTCACAAACGTCCTGATTACAGCTGGTTCCTAATAGTTGTAATGTTGACTTATGTGCATCATAAATGTTTACGGTGCTTGTGTTTACTTATACAAGAATGTCACATAGCATATTTTTTCTTTTATTTTCTTTTTCTTCCAGGAACAACTGTATCTTCTACATCAGGACTATCACGCTATGAACCTATTCACAAAGTACTTCTGCTGTATACCTATACAGGTTTTGGGTCTGTTCATAAATTAGCAACACTAATTGTACAAGTTGCTTCAAAATTCTATGAAGTTATCAAGTAAAAGATAAAAAGAACGCTCCAAAAGATGTAAAGAACACATAACAGTTCTTTTTTCTTTATATTCTTCAGATATAAAGAACACCTTATCAGTGTAGTTATCATTATTTTCAATTTAATGGGGAAAAAAAACACATTAATTTAGTTAATAAATATATGAAACAAGACTTTTTATGTCTTTATCTGAAGCATGTATAATGGACTTCTCATTCCTGTAAAAGCTTGGGTTTTCTAAGAAATAAAGTTTCAATAAGTTGATAGTTATAATACAGATTGCAATTTTTTCCTGTATTTTGGTTAGAAATATGGTTTATTGTTTTTTCACCCTACTTGAACATCTCTGGATAACGTACAACTCTAGATAGTTGCATTTGTTGTTATTCTATAACTCTGTAACTCTTCTATACCCAAAGAATAACCTCTAACAACTACCTCTGTGATGTTAGTTGTGCTACTGCTTTTGGTGTCAATTAGAAAAACCCCATTTGGGTTAAACGAAGAGTTCCATGAAAAATAAAAAAATCCCATAAATTCCAAAATCATCTCTCTTTTTCTCCATTTTGCCCTTGTCTCTGAGGATTATCTTTTGTTTTTAATCTCTTATTAGCCAAGTATCTAAACTCCCCATTAACAGAAAATGGGAGTGAATAAAATAATAGTCTTATAATTTAAGTATATTGCATACCTACTGTAAAGGGGTATAAAAGTTTTCTTATGTCACTATCAGTATTCATAAAGATGCAATATAATGTTACATCTACAGAAAACATGCAATTGAGTATCATAGAATCATTTAGGTTAGAAAACACCTTTAAGATCATTGAATCCAACTTATTAAGCTAACACTGCCAAGTTACCTTGAAACCATGTCCCTAAGTGCCACATCTACACTTCTTTTAAACCTCCAGGTTTAAAAAAAAAAAAAAAGGTTTAAAAATAACCTCCAGGGATGGTGACTCAACCAATTCCCTGGGCATCTTCTTCCAGTGCTTCACCTTTCAGTGCAGAAATTTTTCCCAATTTCCAATCTAAACCTCCCCTGGTGCAACTTGAGGCCATCTCTTCTTGTCCTATCACCCGTGACTTGGGAGAAGAGACTAATCCTCGCCTCTCTACAACCTCCTTTCAGGTAGTTGAAGAGAGTGACAAGGTCTCCCTTCAGCCTAATTTTCTTTGGGTTAAACAACTTCAGCTCCCTCATAAGATTTGTGCTCTGGACACAGTACATGTAATAGTACATTCAAAAATGTCCTATCATACTAAACATACGGTTGGTGAGTTTTGATATAAAAAGCACACTACCTTCATGGGATTGTGAATCCTTGGTGCATATTTCATGATGACCATCTTCATCTATGTCGAAATGCACTGTTTTTGAATCTTCGGTCAGTATATAGCATTTCAGTGTTTCTCGTAGACTAAACACTAATCAAAAACAAGTTGTAATTAATTTTACTAGCAACAGAAAAATGTCAAAATTCCATCATAAAAAGATCAAGTGTATTTTTACAGCAGTCTTCACTTTATGTGGTTTTGAACTACAAACAGTACAGCCAACATATAACAGAAACTATATTGTGGGCTTAACCATCTGGTTTTTGGGCTTGATGGTGGTCTGAAGGCGGAAAGTAAAGCTTTCTTTGCTTCGAAGGCTATCTCAGAGAGCAGAAATGATGTACGCCAAACCATTTGGAGAGCTAACACATGCAAAAACCTGAGCTTGAAAAAAGTGATATCCAACCCAAGAGCCTGAGGGACAGTGTAAGAAGGGGGACTGTGGACAACCTGCAGATACCTGTGTTGAAAGAGATGAATGGGGACAGCATGAATTTGAGCATGAAAGAGGGGTCATGAATTAGCAGTTGGCTGATGAATGAGCAGTCTTACAGTGGGGCAAAGAGCCCTGCGGGGAGCCTGAGCCAAAGCAAGGCTGTGCACAGGAGCCTGCACATGGAGACAGATGTGAAAAACACAGAATTAAGTTTTCATTCTGAAGAGGTGAAGTAGGGAAAGTATCTTGGCAGCATACTGTTTCTAGACTAGTTTCTTGTTTTCATAGAATCATAGAATGGTTAGAGTTGGAAGGGACCTTAAAGATCATGGAGTTCCAACCCCCCTGCCATGGGCAGGGACACCTCCCACTTGAGCAGGTTGCTCAAAGCCCCATCCAGCCTGGCCTTGAACACTTCCAGGGATGGCACATCTACAACTTCTCTGGGCAACCTGTTCCAGCGTCTCACCACAGTACTTGCCTGTTTCCCAGTTTTGCAGTTTGGAAACTGGAATTGTGTACAGACAAGAATTTTAGATTGGTGTGAACACGGCCACCTAAAATAGCAGTATTTATTTTGCGGACCTGACGTCTCTTACTGGAAAAAATCAGATTTCATAGTTAAAAGCTGTCAGGAGGGAAAATGTTCCCCATCACTACTGAACACAACTGTGCTTTTCTGAACATCAGAAGGATGTAGGTCCAGCCACTTGGATATCAAACACCTACAGAATAACACTATAAGGCACAATTTTGATTATGTTAGGCTGAGGATTTTTTTACTGGAATAGGTTTGTAACTGTCAAATGCAGTTAAGACACTTCTGAAAACACACAGAGCTCCAGTGTATGCTGTAAGATAAAAACCGCTTTCTTTGCCAGAACATTTAGGCAAGTAAAACAACTGGATTCTCAACATGCACCAGTAGTGACATTATGATCTTTCTTGACTTCACTGAAAACTTTGTAACTCCTTTTATACTGAGGTACCTCCTCTGAAACATCTTTATTTAAGCAGACATTTGGAAAAAAAAAAACCAAAAAATAATTGTGTCAGAGAAGCTTTCTTTCCATGATGTTTAGGCTGAGCAGAAACTCTCCACGTACAAGGAACGGACGATGCAGACTCTGACAGCCCAAGTCACACCCTCCAGAAGTGACAAGTCTGACACAACTTGTGTTGGACCTTCAGCATGGGTATAGCTGTCTATGCTACAGCTGTCTGCGCTATCTGATCTATGCATGGGCAAATACCTCTTCAAAGGTCTGGCAACTAAGACTACCAGGCTTCCAGAAAAAAGAACGGGTTGCTTGAAGAAACAACAGGACAGCAAATACAGTCATCAATACAGCAAACCTTTAAAAATCGTTAAATTATAATAGTTATAATGTAAGAATTATACTTTTAACCAGAATTATAGGAACTGCTACAGTGTCCAAAAAATAGTTGGTGGCCCTGCAGTATCATTCACTCTTTTTCTGGGGAACAATAGATGTACTTACGTACTTCAAGAACTACTGGTCTCAGTTTGTTGTTATCAAAAAATCTAATGTCACGCTTTTGAGAAGTATTTCTGTGCCAGTTGTTTTAAAGGAAGCTTTTGGGGTTTTTTTGTTTGTCCAGGTGTTTTTGAAATTATTATAATAAAGTGTTCCAGATACTTAATTTGGTTGGGTTCTGCATTGGATTGGAATCATCTTTCCAAGATTACAAACATACCTGTGACTCAGGAAAGAGTTACCTGACTTTCCAGAAGTTGTTTTCACAGTTCTCGGCAGAGCACATCTCTTAACAGATCGCTTTCCACGGAGAAACACTTCATACGGCTTTTTGCGGCCTGAGCGGAGCAGCATTGCAGAAGTACTTCAGAAATCCAGGTAACCTGAGTGGCCTCTCTTTTTCCAGTCCTAAAGGAGACAGAACTTGTCACACTACTTCATGTTTCGGTTGAGAAACAGTTTTGAAAGACTATAAATGACAGTTGAAGGAAGCAGGATAAACTCAATAAATGTTTAACTGCTGGCATGACCCAAGTCTGTGTCTTGCAAGGCAGAAATGATGTGTTTCCAGTAATGGTGAATCAGTTATCTACCTACACTTCCACTAAGATCCAGGTTGTTACAGATACAGTCATGTTGAAAGAATATATTTTAAAATACTTCATCCTCGATAATATGTAGTCATTTGTACAGCTTCACTTTAATTTATTTACGCTTCTCAATCACAGGAAGCTAGCTAGTCTTCACTAACTGGATTGAAAAATCATATTTTTGTTGACATTTGTTTCCAAAGAAAACAATGAACTTCAATTTTTTTCTGGTACCCTGGTGAATGAACCAAGTGAAGACAGTTATATTTTTAGCCCCATGCAGCTTTGTACAGAGTAAGCAAATATCATTTAGGCCAGAGAGATCATGGCTTTGACAATAATGTCATGATTTGTGAATTCACATGAGGAGGGGAGTTCCATCATCTGCTTTGATTCAGTTCACTTCTGCAGAATTTCACATTAGACTTTACCGTTACTAGACAACAAGGACTAAGGCTCTTTTTCACTCTTATCGGCTCTTTAGTTGTAACTAAACATCCAGTTAGGTCACTGAAAAGTGAAACATTTATTAGAAAGAATTAACTTATTCTTCCTAGTAAAGATGTCTCATTTCACAAATGCCTGATAACTTGTAGTCAGAGGTAGAAAACAAAGGATGGGTCGTCTTCATCTTGCTGAAATTGCTTTATCACTGAACATACTACACAAAAGAGAAGACCCTTTGTGGTTTTCCACAAAGTCCTAACTAGGACCTGACTCTACAAATATCTAACTGAATCAGGCTCTGCAAAGTATGTGGGCAGTAATACCAGCTTGTGCATCCTGGAAGATGCTGAGTGCCAGCTGTTTAGCCTTAACAAAGCATCGAACCTTCATCAGATCTAAGATGCTCAAAACAAAATACTTACTCCCTTACAGAACATTTCTGCTGCAAGAGTAAGTGCAATTCCAGTTCAACTGCACTTCATCAGACATTCTGAAGACCCAAATCCCTGATTTTTATGTACCGTAAAACATTCAGGGAATTATCTTCTCCTGGTTTTGCCCTTCATATGCTGCAGTTTCTAATGCCAGTGTATGTTAAGTCAGTACTAAATGCTTAATGTGTTTTTTAAATTTTTTTTAGAACTAATGTCATATCTTGCAAACTGTCTGGATTCAGAGTCTTGTGTCTGCATTATTTACACTCCCTGTTGCAAGAAAAGGAGGACGACTACAAGCCAGGACACTGAATAATTCCTGAAGGGGGCAGGATGGTTCAAAGAAATTTTCAGAAGCATATTTGGAAAGTGGATAAATTCTTGGGAAATTTGCTGTTGAGAAAGACAGACAGATAATCTCGAAGTTCTGAAGTACTGTACTCAAGTTCAATTATTCTGGCTTGTTTGAACAAGTAAAGAGTGGACAGGTCTGTGGAAGAACTTCACCTCTGTTAGGTCTCCAGAACAAAGAAAGGTCTTTACAACAAATGACAAAAGCTTTCCTAGCCTGAGTTTCCTCCCATGTACCTTAAGAATGAGTGACATATAAATACTCCCATTTTGATAAGCCTTTCTTTTCATGTCACCTTCTTACACAGATGCCACCTACTCCCACTATTTTCATTCTTACTCATAGTTGCAGACGTTGTGTGTCTCTCCCTATGTCTATTTCTTTATTTTAATGTCCTTCATGCTCATTTCTTCAGTTATTTTCTCTCTTCTGCAAGGTATATGCTACTTGAGGAGGGCTAGGAAGACCTGAATACTGTTCTTGGCTGAAAATGAAGTCAACTGCTGTTTGTTTTGCAAATAGGTCTGTTTTGTTTTGTTTCACATTTAAGTACAAGGGAAGCAGAAAACTCAAGCTATAGATCTTTAAACTGCTGAAATCAGATACACTTGAGCATGTCTGTGGCCAAGGGTAACAAGAGCACACTAAAAGCACAGGGACTCTGAAAAATTTCCCTGCTACATACATCATATCAATTCATTTATATGAAGGCAGCAAACAAAATCTGTTCTACAGCTTCTCTTGCCCTCTTAGTGATCTCAATTGTTCTTAGCCATCATTCTCTCTTCCACTTATGCCCAGACATATCAGATAACAAAATTAAATAAAATTCAGTACATGAAAACAGAATTTAAAATTTTGGAGTTCATTCACACGGTGCTGTGATCCAAATATTATTTTATACTACGTTGCTACATTTATAACAAGGTATTGCTAAGACTCTTAAAGGATCAGGTCCGACGTATTGGATTGCAGCTGACAGTCCTGCTTCCAAAGAACAGAGGTAACTCCTCCAAGTTTGTTACAATTTAAGAGCGGATTAAAAAGAAATATTGGCATCCCACAGCTAATAAATAAGGAGGTTATTGACTCTTTCAAATCAGACAGACTTCACAAAATCTCTCTCTCTAAACTAAATATAATATTATATGGAAATAGACATAAACTACACTAAGGAAGGGATTTCACAAGAAAACTTCAGTGAACTGAAAAAAAACCCACTATTTTTTAAAATCTAGAAAAGCAGTTTGATAAAATAATCTTAAATTGAAGCCTATTAAAAACCCTGCTGTGATCTTCCACTTTTGCTTACCTTATTGTGCCTCTTATTTGCTCTGCTGGGATACTTCTACTCAGCAGAATGCTAGAAGCAGCTCCGTTACGGCCAATTTATTGCCTGAACACATGGCAGGAAGCCAAACCTCTGAATAAAAGAAGTCTGACGTGGACATAATCTTTTAGATCTCTACATTAACTTATTCACATTAATATTCTCATGACTTTAGTTACTGTGGGAATTCCAGGAGTGTTGGAAATAGTCAGAACAAACCTTTAAATGTTGGTTTCTCTAAGGTGATACAGAACCTGCTCTCCCTGGAACTGCATGCGAATTTTTAGCCAGTAGTTCTGTATAGTGCCAAAATATATTCATAAATACTCTTCTTAGATTTTCCGGCACTTGCTATCTCTCATTCCTCCCAAAGTTGATACATGGGCAGGTGCTGGGTTTGCAGTAATATAGATATACTAAAACTGGAGTGTAGCCTCAGTTGCAGGGAGCTGGAAACAAGTTAACTGCTTAAACATTTACCCAGCTGCTAAATGGGTTTCGCTGTAGTACAGCCCAACAGCAGTAGTTGGGCTGCTTGTGACACAAGTAAACTTGTCTAAAGCGGATGTGCTATATTCCTTTACCCAAAAAGCCCAGATAAAGTTTGTTATCATACAAGAACTAGTTCTTTCATTATCACATTTGGCATGCCCACTTGGCTTTATCTACCCACCTACATACATTGCTAACCCTTCACTCACCTACTGGCCCTCTTTCTTCATATACATCAAATTTGTTTGTGAGCCTCTCACTTTTAAAGGAGTGAATCACATTTTTATATACCTCACTGAAACTCCTCTAAAACACCATGATTACTTCATTTTTGCAGTTTTCTTGAAAACAAGGAGCTACTACTTTCATCTAGGCCCAGGTCAGCAGAAAGGCTTTGTTAAAAGACATATTTAATGACAAAGCAATGTGAAACTTTGAAATCTCAAGTCTTTGGCTATTACTCACGCAAACTGAAAAATGTGAAAAGGATTCTAAATGTCATAATGAGAAACGCATGATGTGGCAAAAGCATATTTTCTTTTCTTCTTAATACAGTTGTTCAGAGGCTACATGGGGTCAAGATGGGATTATGCTGCAGCTGCTCATAAGGAGCATGTGGATGCAGGTTGCAGGATGTAGACTGTGTGTCATGAGAACTGTCCTTACAGGCTATATCTCCTCCCGTGCTATGAAGTAACATTCCAGGTCTGTGATGTGTTTGTGGTCACTACAGCCACAGGACAGAACAATATTTTATTTTAAAAGTCCAAACATATGAAAATTATAATGCACTACACCAACACTACTGTACATTAGCTAAATAATAACACACACCATCAAAAGCCACATCAAACTATCAAACAGCCACAAAAAGAAACAACCTTGCACTAATTGTAATTGATACAATCTATGTACATTAAGCCATGTAAAAACTGAGAATCCATCCACATTCCTGCTGACCTTCCCTCTCAGCCTTCACAGTTAATTTTAATTTTTTTACTGTTTAGACAATAAAAAATACAAAGACAGTAATTTACTCTGTTATTGAGGGGTTCTGTATCTGAAGAGTCTTTCTATATCCACATTAGTAGTGGTCTTCAACAATTAGAGGATTTTAGCTTATTGTATCCCAAATTCAGTGTTGGTAGAAAGCTCAGAAATCAGACAGCACCATCCATCCAGCACCTACCATCAGCAATAACAGCTTCAAGAGCAGGAACAACAAATGGGGAACTTGTGCAGCTCCTGAGGAAAAATATCAAGTTATTCTGGGAAAAGTACTATTAGTGGGACCACCTGCTCCACTGGAGAGGGAACTGGAAGAGTACATTCATCTGGGGAGCCCAGTATACTTCTCTTCCTGGCTGGCCACTGGGAAGCATTTCCCATTCTCTCACTGTCTTTGTATCTCTGTCTCCCCCCCTGCTTGCCCTTTCCTTCCTGGCACCTACATCTCCCTTTCTGTTTCTCAGTGATTTCCCT
>VXBW01003997.1:15592-31325 GCA_013400375.1 Thinocorus orbignyianus
ACACAGGCCCACTTCTCAAGCCTGTCCAGGTCCTTTTGGATGGCATCCCTTCCCTCCAGCATGTCAACAGTGCCACACAGCTTGGTGTCACTGGAAAACTTGCTGAGAATGCACTCTATCCCACTGCCCATGTCTCCAGCAAAGAAGTTTAACAACACTGGTCCCAGTACTGACCCCTGAGGAGGTTGCCACTTGGACATCAATCTGTTGACTGCAACTCTTGGGGTGCAACCATCCACCAAGTGGTCCATTTGTCAAATCCACGTCTCTTGAATTTAGAGACAAGAACGTTGTGCATGGCTTTGCACAAGTCCACGTAGATGTCAATTTCTCTTCCCTTATCTGCCAGTGCTCTAACCCCATCATAGGAAGCCACCAAATTTGTCAGGCACCTTCGTGAAGCCATGTTGACTGTCATCAATCACTTCCTTATTTTTCATGTGCCACAGCAGAGTTTCCAGGAGGATCTGCTCCATGAGACTGCCAGGCACAGAAGTGAGAGCGACTGACTGTGAGAGTGACAGTTCCTTGGATCTTCTTTTTTACTCTTTTCAAAAGTGGGAGTTATGTTTCCCCTTTTCCAGTCACTGGGAACTTCATTGGACTGACACGACTTCTCAAATATGATGGCTTAGTGGCTTAGCAACTTTATATTCCAGTTCCTTCTGGAACGCATGGATGCACCTCATTAGGTTCCATGGACTAGTACACCTTCAAGTTCTGTAGATGGTCTTAAACCTGACCTTCTTGTACAGTGGCCAGTTCCTCATTCTCCAAGTGTCTGCCTTTGCCTTCTCCAACTTGGGCGGTGTGACTAGAGCACTTGCTTGTGAAGACAGAGGAAAAAAAACTCAGAGAACCTCAGCCTTCTCCATACTCCAGTTAAGCAGGTCTTCCGCTTCCTTCAGAGAGGACCCACATTTTCCCGTCTTCCTTTTATCATTCACATATCAGTAGAAGCTTTTCTTGTCACCCTTGACACCACTGACCAGTTTTTAACTCTATCTGGGATTTAGCTTTTCTAACTTGATTCCTGGCTGTTTGGACAATTTCTCTGCATTTCTCCCAGGCTACCTGTCCTTGCTTCCAGCCCTTGTAGGCTTCCTTTTGTGACTGAGTTTGTCCAAGAACTCCTTGTTCATCCATGCAGGCCTCCTGACATATTTGCCTCACTCGCTGTTCATTGAGATGCATATTCCTGAGCTGGGAGGAGGTCATTCTTGAATATTAACAAGCTTTCTTCTGGCACACTTCACTCCAGGGACTTATCCTGCAGCAATCTACCAAGCAAGATCTCTCAAGAGGCCAAAGTCTGCTCACCTGAAGTCCAGGGTAATGAGTGTGCTACTTGCCCTCCTCATTGCTCTAAGGGTCTTGAACCTCACTATTTCATGATCACTGCAGCCAAGGCAGCCCTTAATCTTCACATTCCCCACTAGCGCCTCTTTGTTGATGGGAAAAAGGTCCAGCATAGCAGCTCTCATCATTGGCTCCTCTATCACTTGGAGAAGTGCATTCCAGGAACCTCTTGGATTGCTTATAGCTTGCTTTGTTATCTCTCCAAAAGTTGACAGTCGCCCATGCGGACCAGAGCTTGTGAATGTGAGGCTGCTCGCACCTGTCTATAGAGGGCCTCATCCACTCAGTCTTCCTGGTCAGGTGACTCATAGCAGATCACCACCGTAATGTCACCTGTCCCAGCCCTCCCTTTAATCTTGATCCAAAAGCCCCCAGTTAAGCTGACGATGTGCACTTCCAGTCCAGAAAGCTGACCATATCCTGGGCTACACCAAAAGCAGCATGGCCAGCACGTTGAGGGATGCAATTCTGCCCCTCAACTCCACTCTCCTGAGACGCCACCTGGAGTACTGTGTCCAGTTCTGGGGCCCCCAACATAAAAGGGGCATTGACGTGTTGGAGTGAGTCCAGAGGAGGGCCACAAAGATGCTCAGAGGGCTGGAGCACCTCTTCTACGAAGGCAAGCCGAGAGAGCTGAGGTTGCTCAGCCTAGAGAAGAGAAGGCTCTCAGGACACCTTACAGCAGCCTTCCAGTACCTGAAGGGGGCCTACAGGAAAGATGAGGAGGGACTCTTTATCAGAGAGTGTAGTGATAGGATGAGGGATAATAGTTTTAAACTGAATGATGGGAAATGTAGATTAGATCTTAGGAAGAAACTCTTTCCTGTGAGGGTGGTAAGGCACTGGAACAGGTTGCCCAGAGAAGTTGTAGATGCCCCATCCCCGGAAGTGTTCAGGGCCAGACTGCATGGGCCTTTGAGCAACTTGGTCTTGTGGGATGTGTCCCTGCCCATGGCAGGGTGCTTGGAACTTAAGGCCCTTTCCAACTGAAACCATTTATTCTATGATTCTACGATTCTGTCATTTGGGTTTTCCTCCTTCTTTCTTTTTTTTTAAAAAAAACAACAACAACAAAAACATTTTCCTAGCTTCACCATTGGAGTCGATGTATTTCAACAGCTCCAGACACTGCTAATGACTGTATCCATACAGTTACAATGCTAGGTCCAGTCCATCACTGAACACACCTTCAAAACTTTCTTCTCATTCAAATTAATATCTCATATTATCTTTAAAGACAATAGTCTTCAGTAAACAGTATTATGGAGAAAAACATCAACAAAATTACTATAAAATTAGTTTTAGCATAATTTTTTGTTTCCGAATTATTTCTGCTGTACGGGTTTTTTTTCCAAAGTTCTTGTAAATGCCCGTGAAAAAATTTCATCATAATTCATGTTATTGTGCCAGGTAGTGCTTAACTTTTTATTGCTGCCCAAGTGAGTGAGCCTAGTACCTAGAGCATTATTGCATTAATTAGATATATGGAGATGTAGAATGGTGGCATGGAAAGTGACAAGGAAAACAAATGCCTAAAACTGGTTTTGGGGTAAAAGCATATTCATCTGCAAAATAACAATATTTGCAGCAACGAGATAGAAGAAAAAAGTTTCCTTCTGCTGGTACCACATGCTATTGCATGAATAATATCAGCACATGGCAAATAACAGCAACTACATTTTATCAGTCAGTTATTTTGTAAACATTTTGCAGCAAACCTAACTCAGCTGGAAGCTGGAACAAAACTGAAATATAGTCAGTGGACTGTACTAGAAAAGAGATCAAGTATAAAAAAACTTATTTCTAATTCTGACCCCAGTGTATTGCCAGATTTACACTAGGGAAAAGTTAGATCACAAATATTACTATTCTGAAGAAAGGCTATACAAAACATTTTCATTGAAAGCAACTGAAAATATTAAAATAGATGTGAAAGTTAGGATTTTCAGATTTTGGAGATGTCAGATCAAAAATACTCTAGTTTTGAATCCAGAGTTTGTAGCCTAGAATCCAGTGACTTACTATTAGAGAATATAGATTACATTTTCATTGTACCTGAACATATATTACTATTTGTATGAGAAGTTCCTCTTTTTTCTTCACATTGAGGTCTTTCTCCCCAAAGGCATGGTGATACCAAACTGAATATATTTAGCAACTCACTGAAACAAAATGACATGGAAATCTACCAACACATTTTTTTTCTTGGAAATGGTAAGGTTTTTTAGTATTCTGAGAACACTTCAGCATGAGTATGCAACAGTCAAGTTTATCTTACTTCCCATCCTGTCTACATGGCATGCGAAAGACATATATAGGACTAAACTGAGCCTACCGTAGCCTATCTATTGCTTCCAGTACTTCCAAACTGTCATTAAATAATTATATTCTACTCTACAGTGAAGCTTTCCACTACTTAAAACTGGGCACCTATTTAAATCTCCATGTGCTTCTGTATATAGCAGAAGATTAATGGCTTTGCCTCTTGCAAACTGACACAGCAAAGAGAACATAAATGAAGAAGTATTAAGGAAGCAAAGGAGAAAGAAGTGATAACAGACTTCAAAAGATGACTGTAGAGAGGAGAAGAAATAGAACAGCTATACTTACAAAAGAGCAATGAAAGCTGCTAGATGTGGAGGAGGAATCTGGCACAAGAAGTAACAGACAACTTTAGACAAACTTCAGGCTATGGAAGTAAGCTGTATACAAAGGCAAACTCAGCAGAATTGAAAGCTCTTAGCAAGTTTTTAACTTTGTAGAGGTAAAAGAAGCAGAGCAGCCTTCTCTGTTAAATGAGCCACTGGTCAGTATTGCAAGCATTGCAAACTTTCAGAAAACTTGGCAGAAAATAATTTTAACAATCAACACTTATTTTGCAAAGTTAAAAGAATGGAAACTGAAAGAAGCAAGTGACATCATTCTTTTTCCCATGTAATAAGTGATAGGATGAGAGAAAATGGCCTCAAGTTGTGCCAGGGGAGGTTTATATTGGATATTAGGAAAAATTTCTTCATCGGAAGGGCTGCCAGGCAATGGAATACGCTGCCCAAGAAACTCATTGAGTCACCATGCCTGGATGTATTTAAAAGACATGTAGCAGTGGGGCTTAGGGATGCGGTTTAGTGGTGAACTTAGCAGTGTTAGGTTAACAGACTCAGTTATCTTAAATGTCTTTTCCAATCAAAATGATTTTATGATTCTATGAGTTAGTAATGACTGCTGACCATTGCTGTGAAGTCTACCATTTTTTGAGAAAACTCTTGTTCTTAAAAATGTACACACAAAGATGAAAAATGATGCTGTACAAATGGAAGCTATTTCTGCTCCAATGTCATTTGACTATTTTTGAACATTTCCCAGTCTATAGTTTTTACACTGAATGTTACTGCAGTTGGTTTTTATTCATTATGGTTTACATCATTGTTGGTGCTTCCAAGAATAAGAAAAGGATGATGTCTTTTGAACTTGAGATCACAAAAGATGAGCTCTCTTGACTCTCTAAAGTACACAGGTCCACAGAAAGGATTCAGCAAAGGTGGTTTACTGCAGAGTAACATGCTGCTTTACCCAGTGGTGTTATAAGCTGTATGTTTTCATTGCATATAGAGGAAAACCCAGAGGCTGTCAGGACATCTCGTCAGACTATAGCAGCTTCTCTTTCTTACATGCAAACTTGAGTCACATTAACTTTGGCATTAGCCCTTCTACTCCAATGAACAGTAGGGTTAACTTCAAAAGAGAGAGGGAGGGACACAATACAAAGGGTCATTCCAGAAGTTAACATTTTCATATTAAACACAAAGGGATGTCATGCTGTATCTTTAAAGAGATCACTTCTCCTACTTTTCTTTAGTTGTCTTGATTTCAGTGGTGATTTTCAATGAGGAATAACGAAGACTCACGTAGTCGGGGGACTTTTAAACAAACTGGATGTAAACATGCCATTTGGACTTAACAGAGAGCACCCATGAGTGCTGAGGGCTCCGGACAATGTCATTGCAAGGCCACTCTTGGTTATCTCTGAAAAGTCATGGCAACCAGGGGAGGTTGCTGAAGACTGGAAGAGAACAAATGCCATTCTTCTTATCTCCAAGCAGGATGGGAAGGATCACGGGAAGTACTGACCAGTCAGCTTCACCCCTATCCCTGAAAAGGTACATCAAAATAATACTAGAAAACATTTCTATGCTATACAAAGGACAAAAAGGTGACAGGGAGTAATCAGTTTGAATTCATGAAGGGTAAATCATGCCTGAAGAATCTCACAGAGTTCTGTGATGAGACGACTGGCACAATGGATCACAGGAGAGAAGTGGATGCTGTTTATCTTGACTTTAGTAAGATTTCAGACAGTCTTCCATCGCATACCTATTGACAAACTGATGAAATATGGACTAGATACATGGTTGGTAAAGTGAGTTTAAAACTGGTGCCAGGCTGGTGCCAGGTTGTTATTAGCGGCAGTAAGTCCACCTTGGAAGCCAGTCACCCATCATGCACACCAGGCTTGACACAAGGATTTAACGCCGTCATTAATGATCTAGATGGTGGGGTAGAGTTCTCCCTCAGGAAGTTTACAGACAACTGGAAATTGGGAGGACCGATTGATACACTGGATGGATACACCAGATGCTGTCAGAAGGAGCTTGACAAGTTGGAGAAACAAGCTGACAGGAACTTCATGAAGTTCAACATAGGAAAATGCAAAGTGATGCACCTGGGCAGGAATGACAGCCCGCACCAGCACAGCCTTGAGGCTGACTGATTGGAAAGCAGCTTGGTAGAAGTGGAATAGGTTGTTTGGAGAGGTTGTGGAACCTCCATTCTTGCAGATACTCAAAACCAACTAAATGAGGCCCTGAGTAAACTGTTATAGTTCCCCCTGCTTTTCAGCATGGAAGCATAGAGGCAATGGATCTGCAGAGGCTGTTTCAACCTCAACTATCCTGTGATTCTGTGAAATCAATATTAAGAAAAAATATATTTTTTAATGAATTGATTAATTTATTTGCTCTGACTTTTCTAAAGCTCCTATTTGTTTTTTATATTTGAAGGTAGGGTCAAAAAAAATGTGTAGACTGAAGACTGTTACATTTTAGCCAAATTTTACTGATGGATTCTTACAACTTTTGTGAAAACACTCCAGAGCAAGCATCAGTCTTTGTAGTTATCCAGAAATACAGATCATCCTTTTAATTTATACTTTCCAAGTATTGCCCAGCCTTTCAACTCTTCTTCATTGACAGACTGGTGTGGTACGATACAAATGTTGTCTTGTATGTGTGATGTGTGTTCAGTGTGCAGGTGTTTAAGTACTGCCACAGCTTCTTTTGTTTGACACCAGCTGCCAGACACAGTGACAAACAATGCATACTGTATAATAGTTGATAATATGAACATATGTGGAGAATTCCTTTTTTTCCCTGTCAAAAGCAGACGTTCCTATACAGGTAACTGCAGTTTTAGCACTGGCTGTGATGTGCCTTCTGACTTAATGACTGTAAAGGAATGGAATGTGCAGTAAACACAACAACAGTTTTAGTCCTCTAAGCATTGCCCCTCTTCGTACTTCTCATGTATGCATCCATCTATCAAAGTCTCTCTCACTTTGCTATTAAAATTATATCCTTGTGTTTTTTTCCCACTCTTCAGCAACAGAAAAGGGAAATAACTGCTATTTTATAACACCAGAACAATGAAAAACAAGTTTTAGCTCTGCAGTTAGACATAGTAAATAATTGCAAAACCTTTCACATAAATAAATGTTAAGTGAGAATGGAGCAATTTTGCGGTTGCTTTTCTTGTATTGCACAATTACAGAGAGAAGAATGAAAATGTACTCTGCTGGAGATTACTAAGTTCCTGTCACCCTGATTTTCTATGGAACTGAAGCTTATGCAGTTGTCCTGCCTGTCGATCTGTCTGTCTGCCCTCATTATTTTTGACCAAGTTTGCCAAGGGCATGAAAGGAAGAAGTTTAGCTAAAATAAGATTTTAAAAAAACATTCTTTCAAGGTTTGTGAACATCTGCAACTGAATAGCAGACAGACCAACAGACATTTCTGAATGAAAACCCCTGGCCTAAACTCAATTGTTATCCTTTGAGATCAGACCTCAGCAGAGCCTCCCTTCTCTTTGGCTAAGGACCCAGTAGTTATCAGCCTGTAGTTGCTGGCTGTCCACCTGTCTGGGACAAACACAGTAAATGAGAACCCATAGTGGATCTGAAAACTGGAGTCTGTTTCAGAACCAAAGAGATTAGAGCTTTTACCCTGCTACAATCACTCACCCATATCCTGTTCCTAGGCCTCAACTTGCTTCCCTTGTAGGAAAGTCCCTGCTGGTGTGGAAAATCAAGTTGGTTTCTGCTGTGACACCTCCTGCAGCCTCCAGTCTCAGGCATTTACTGGCCAAGGTCTGTGGGCATACCACAGCATTCATCTCCACACAGCTCTCTGATCTCCAGGATCTTCCCCACTTACAGGATCTTTCCTCCAGCCAGGATTTCACCTTATCCTTTCTGGGCCTCTTTCCACTTTGTAAGCCCACCTCTATGCAGGGACCCCTCTTTTTGGAGCCAGCTCTTCTTTCCACATCCCCAAGCCCTCTGTTTTCTAAATCCAGATAGTCTATGTGCAGAAGTACAATACATGATCTGCCTCCTAACCGGTGGGTTTGTCTCTATTAACTGGAAGGTTCAGGACACATCACATTTATTTTGTCCAGCTATCAAGAGAATTTACAGCCAGCCTGTACCTGTTGCACCTGCTAGGCAGCAGGCTTGCGCTTCAGGGTTTCATAGATCAATTTCATGTACTGATCACCACCTCAACATGCAGCTATTGTATGCCACCTTTTAGCATTCACAGTCTAAGTTGTTCTTCCGTCTGTGTCACCAGCAAGCACACATGTAGCTGAACCAGTCACTGACATTCTTGCCTTGCTGGAAGGTGTGGTAGGGAATGAGGAAAGGTTTAAGGATGCGAAGACAGTGCAGCAGAGTGACTTTGTACGAGTTCACATCAGTTCACAGGGAACCAGCTGAGATCAGTTCTACTGTTCATCAGCCAGTGTCAGAGCTACATCTATGTTCTGCCTGCTTCATATTAAAGCGGCAAGAAGCAATTCTGGTGCAGCGTTACGGAGAGAAAGTTGCTGGTATTAGGTAAGAGGGTTATAAAATGTGGAAATGGGGAAGAATATAACATTTTAAACTTTTAGAATAGAATAAAAATGGCAAGTTCCATCACATTGCTCTTCAGGAGGAGTCTGGATTAGCAGTTTAACCAGAAGTAACTAGCTCATGCAGTGGACTTCAAAGGCAATCTGGAATCAAGAAAAAACATTTGCATTTGTTCAACTGCTTTACTCTTTCCCTACTTCTATGAAGACATCACAATATATTTTTCTGTAATAACAACAGAACAATAGATTTTTTAATAATAACATGTCATACTAATAAATATTCAATATTTATTAATGATATCTGTAAGACAATGGATATTTATGGATTACAACACATTGTAAAATCTTATTTTTGCTTTACTTTAAGGTGCCTAGAATGATTTAGAAGAAGTCTTTAGGGAGAAGTGTAGTTTTTCAGCACTATTTGCTGCAGAGCTTTGGGTGGAAAGCAGTTCACAGCTCTGAGAACTCAAAAATGGAGGAATGTCTCTAAAGCATAAAATTCAAGGATGCTTTCTCTTTTTTCTGTTCAGACTATATACCTAATGGGCAATGAGGACATCATTAGCAATAAAAAGTAGCATTGTATTCCTAAATGAGAGGAAAATCTAAGTAATGCTGGTGGGACACGTAAAAGGATGAAAAAGACAATCAGAATTACTCATTTGGAACATTTCAAAGATTGATTATTTTCTTCACACACCAGAGAACCTGCTTCCCCAAAATTTTTGTGCAGCTGATAAAAACCAGTAAGTTCAGGTGGCAGATCCTCAAAAAAAAAAGAACTTTGATAGCGTTTTCTGGAGTTTGGTCATGGTCTTATTTACAAGCATGTAGTTATTTGGGCACAGGGTGTAACTGTTTCTGCTGGCGGTTCTAATTCAGTCATGTCACAGAAGAGCTGCAAGAATCCTTGATGTCGGCTGTCATGTATGTCACTGCGGGGGTCATATCTACAGCAGAAAATTGAATTTTGGACCCTTGAGTATAACATATGAACAGCAGAAGCTGTTCATGGACATGAAGAAGCAGAGTGAAGGCAATAATAAGATAATCCATCACTATTTATGATATTGCTAGGAGAAAAAGAAAATGATACACTAAGTGGATGTGTGTTATATAAAGAACAGACTTTTTTTCTGGCATGTGAGGCACAACCTGAATTGAAGGTGAGAGATACTTTTTGATCCCCCTTTACTGCTCCAGAAGCAAATAGATAACATTATTTCAAGGCTCAGAAAGTCCAAGGTTTCACAGTAAGAAACAGACAATTTTACTCTTCTTCCTAAAAACTCTTCGGGTATTCCTGCTGCAGAGATCACCCTCCTTTCTTCACCCCTGTCAGGCGTGGAGTGATTGACTTCACTCATAAGAGAGAAGTAATGAAATATTTATTAAGGTGAAACAGAAATTTAACAAAATTAATAGTGAACGCAACAGTGTTTACAAGATTGGATGCCAAGGTACACTTGTGTATTTACTGCATAGAGGACAGGGTCAGACAAACTACCAGGGAGACCCTCCCGTTGAGTCACAACGCTCAGAAAGGACCCCCTTGCTTTCTAAACTCCTTCTCAGAGAGGAGTCTAGGTGTGGCTGGATCCAATCCTAGTCCCAGACTTGGTCAACGGTTTATGTCTAAAGGATTATATATGCGCAAACAATCCCTTATGTTACTTAGCTAAGATTTCAAAGTTTTAGCATGCTATTAGTCGCTTACCGAGAATCTGTTGCGGTAAGGAATCTCTCAACCTCGAGGAGTAGAACCTTAAGAGAGGGTCCTCACAAAAGGGGAGATCTGGCGTGCAGCCTGCTGCCATACCAGAGAGCTCAAAGGGCTCTTGGGCTGTCCACTATTTATACTGTAAGATAATTGAACTATAGTCATATTTCATGTGAACAACGTATCTAGGTCCCCACTCCTGACAGTGTTTTGGCTGTGTTACCAGCCATCCCCCAAAGTCCACGTGCAGCTTATCGCAACCGATGTTGCTATGGCCAAGGCCTGAGCAGGAGCCAGGGGGGAGAGGGAGGGGGAAAAACAGGGAGAGCACACCACCACAATCCCACGCCCTGAAACTTGCAGCTTCTGACCTGTTAGGACACAAACTTCCAGTATCCTAATAAGAATATTATAATTCTGGCAGCCTAAATGTTGTTAAATATAGACAATGGCCACAGGTAACTCAGAGAGTCAAAACTCCTGGGTTTTGCCTAGCAGTTCATCTTACTTTATATTCGTAGCCAATAGCTGTCCTTTCATGCTCTAGTAACACTGATTTCAGTTTGAGAGCAAGTGTAAAGGCAAAGTATCAGGGTAGGGCACACTATAAAAATGTAGAATAATATCCAAATCAAGTTTCACAAGATGAGTAAATATTTATATATTTGAATGGGTGAATGGGCGTCTGTAGAAATTCTGCATGCTTTCACAGTCGGTCTAAAATACTCTCTCATCTTTAGATCCCTGAATTTGACCTCTATGACCTGCTAAGGTTCCCTCACCCAACAATCCTATCAAAGGTAGAGGATACTTGTCATGTCTGATAGTTTTCTCCATTCCTTTACAAGATCATCCTGGCCTCTGTGAACTGTAAATGGAAGATTATTCTTTCCCAAGCAAATGTCACATTTCTCTGTCACAGTACACCTTTATATGCTTGACATTTGCATTTTCCCCCAAACACCTCAGACACTGTGGATAACATCATAATTGTCACGGGTTAAGGTCCCTTCCTAGCTGAACCATTTTATGGTTCTATAAATGCAAAATTTCTTGCTGTCTTTGTGATAACATGAAAACAGAGAGACTCATTTAGTATAACATTTGGTCTTAGAGAAGACCATGAATATTTACTTTTGCAATTGTTTTTTGTACGGTTAAAAAGATGTAAATCTATATCATAACATTTAAAAAACCCTGTACACCAAAATCAGATATACAGAGAGAAATTAGAATAATTCTCACCGAAGCGTTAAATTTATCAGCTCTATTTATTCTGAACAACATAGTTTCTGACAGGTGGGTCATAGCTCCTATTATTAATACTGAATGTGGTAAAATACAATTCCATTTTATCACTGTCACATATTTTCTAAAGTTTGTTTGGTTTTGCTCCAGCAGTTTTATCCTGGTTCCTTTGAAATGGAGTACTACCTCAAACTTAAAGCAGGAACAGGCTATGGGTTTTATTCAACAGTGCACTCCTGTGGCAAAACTTAGAAAGGACATAGACAGTATATTACAGGATTGATTAAAGTCAATGCATTTTTTCACTACAGAAGACAAAGCAACATATAAAGGTTTTTGAAGATAGATACAATGATCTGTTCTCCAGTATAATTAATTCCAGGTTCTTTATTATTACTATTATTACATCCCACTTTGATTCAACACTTAGAAAAAGTATTATCTTTCAAAGATTTTGGTGCCACAAGTCACAGCTCCCAGTAAAGGATATTATTTCCTTTTCATGTGTGGCCCCATTCTTCACTGTAAATTTAATTTCAGAGGGTGATCTTGATATCTGTATTTCTTTCATCATCATAGATTAAAATATCTATTTTTTAAGGCAGATATGAATATAGCTGAGATGTTATCTCACCAAAATCCACGGACATCACATTCACTGGCTTCTCAGACACCAGTTTATGAGTTGTATACAGAATTCTGACTACACATAGCCTCATAGTTCTCAGAGCCTTAAAGCAAGGCCAGGTGTACAGCAAGAAGTAACAACTTTTATTAAGCTACACAGTATTGTTGAAGAAACCCTTAAAAAAGAAAAAAAAAAGGTGAAGTTGAAAGTTGAAGTTGACATTTACTGACAACAATTTTGAAAGCAACTGCCCTTATTTACTTACATACCCAGCATACGATGTAACTATTCATGTTATCTCAGTGCTGACTGCAGGGAAGACGTACAAAACACTTTCAAAGGATGAGCATTGAACTAAAATTCTAACTTTATGGATTAAAAAAAAAAGTGGAAAACAGACGCTGGCTTTGTGATTTGTTATAGTCTCCCCACCACAAAGCTGCATATTCTGGAGACCACAAATTCTTTTTTCTTTTCATTAAGAAGAAAGACATCTCAAAGGAATCTTAATAGGCATCTATACACTGGGAGCTTTTAGGTAGCTGGGGAGATGGTAACTAGTTAGCTGACACAAGTCAAATCAATTTTGTTGCTCTCATTTCTAGTCTTTGTGAAGCTGTATTTCAGGGAGAAAGAAATCATTTGGATAACATTTCCCACATTACATTTGGGGTAATCGCAAGGAGGTGTAGATTGATTTAACATGTTAGGGAGCAGGTGGCTAGCCAAGAGCAAAGAGACACAGCAAGGCAGGGCAGAGCACTCACTAACAAGAGCTGCAGTACCAGAGCACTCAAACAAGAAGAATGGGTCTTAAAATTGCCTCTATCCTCCAACAGTATGTGTTTGGTCCAACTGGAATAGATGAACTGCCTACAGTCTTGCAAGACATTCCTTCACTCTGCGGTTTCCCATGGCTAAAAGGCTTCTTGCCAAGTGTCTGGCTGCTGGCAGGTCCCACAGTGGGGATGTTGCAATACACATCTTGATGGGGCTGAAATGCAGGAGGAGGACATCATATGGAAGGACATAGCCTTATTTTGAAGATTACTAGAGAGCTGACTGACCCAGCAGTGCCAGAAAGCAAGTGCTGCTGGCAGAATATCCCAAAGCCAAAAAGCTGCTAAAAGAGCTGTTGGTCCAGCCCACATTTGTTTAATTTATACTAGAATTTCCCACTGTCACTTAGTGCTGTGGTTTAACCCCAGCTGGCAAGAAAGAAACATGTCATCTTTCACTCACTCCCCCTACAGTGGCCGAATGGAGGGAAAATTGGAAGCAAAGAAAAAGGCACAACTCACGAGCAGAGATAAAGGCAGTTTACGAGAACAGTGAAGGAAAGAGCAAAACAACAGCAATAATACTGATTGAGGAATATATAAAACATGACTAATGAATCACCACTCACCAGCTGGAACCTGAAGCCCAAGTAGCTCCCAGGCTTTGATCTCTGAATTCTGCCCCTTCCCCTGGCCAGCTCCCCAGCCAATAAACTGGGCTTGTCAGTCACATGGTATCAAATACCTCTTTGGCTAGTTTGGGTCAGTCCACCCCTGTCCTGTCCCAGCTCCCTGTGAAAATTAACTCTATGCCCACCAGAACCAGGACACTTGGCTGGCTGCTCTCCATCATCTACCAATCCTGCTTTTTCAACAGTCGATTTAATCTCCACATCTGTTGCAGGAAGCCCTCCACACTTCTGTCCCCTTGATGATGACCCTCCACTTTCAGTTTAGAACCACAATACGACAAGTTGAATGCTCTTCCTGCAATAAGTCATCAAAGAAAACACAAGACAGAACTCCCTCTGTTTTGCACCAGGACATGGTGCTCCATTAAGGTACCAGTAAGATGGGCATTCAGACTCCACAAACTATCATCTCAAATGCAATTTATTAGAGGTAACACCATGAAGAAATAGAAAACTGTTATCTTACAGCATTGAAGATGCTGCAAACCATGAGTCATGCAGCACCAAATGGCCCTCTGATCAGGCCACATTGTGAAGATCTTGTCTGTGGAAAGGTTACCCCACTGTACAGCAGATCATTCAAGATACTAGAGGATTTTCTTAAAACAACTCTATTCATCATTTCTACTGTCACAGAAACGATATTCACGTGATGACTTCCTGCTGCACTTTTAGATAGAGGCAAGATCACAGAGGTGGTATAATCACCAGTACAACACAGCAGTTGCCTGATGGCTCTTCTAACAGTGAGGTGGCTAAGTTTATGCTGTGGGCATGGGATAGGCCCAGCACAACAGCGGCCTGAAGGTCATGCTGTCTGGGGCCACACGGGTAAATTGTTGCATGTGCCCCTAAGGTCTTAATTCAACATGGTCTTCCAGGCAGGATCACCCCCCTTCAATGTGCAGGCACATTGCAGCCTCTGCTCCAGTACCCTCCCTCCACACCGAGGCGACTGATTTAATCTCTGTGGAGTTTGCAATTCAAGAGGAGATTATGGAAGACTAAACAGGGTAGCTACAATATCAGCAAGTGATCTGGAGGGATGGCAGGACCTCACGGATCAACCTTTGTGCATAGACTGTACTGGGGCTTTGTAGGCACAGTCTGCAGGGAAAGCATAGCAGTGTGAGCATGGTACCACACCTGCAGCTTCTGCTTCCACAAGAACAGCTTGACGTAAGTATTTATGAAAGCTGCTGTGATCAAACGGGCATGAAGGGGACTGAAATTTCCTGGTGTCTTTAGAATGAAGGTGCAATAATGACAGGAAAGTGGTCCTACATGTTTTCATGTTGTAAAGTCTGATTTATTTCTAACAAGATGGTAGTAGAAGCAAGGTGTCTGGTGTGATCTCTACAGAAATTTACCTTGCAGAGCAGGGGATAAGAATGCCCCTACAGAAGTAAAGGTTTTATCAAAGAAAACTTGCTATTTTTTTCCCAGCCTTTTGTCCATTTTCTCTCTATATTAGCAAGGTACAATAAGCTTTTCAGTCATGTACGTTAGAGGGGATAAACCCAAAACTACACACACAAGTAATTGTCACCCAAGTGCTTAAAGCTACTGCTATGGAGTCCCCTGGCAGCCAGTGCTCAGTATGTTGCTGTAGGAGTGAGCAGGACTGGAGGGTGCTTAATGGTAAACTGGGAATGGCTGCGAGGGCACCCTCAGGATGGCCCAACATGATTTCCAGTTACATCCACTCACAAAACTCCTAGAGTAAGTGCTTCAGCAGGTTTAACCGAATGATTTGGCACATGTCATAGAGTCATAGAATGGACAGATTTGGAAGGGACCCTAAAGATCATCAAGTTCCAACCCCCCTGCCATGGGCAGGGACACCTCCCCCTAGACCAGGCTGCTCAAAGCCCCATCCAGCCTGGCCTTGAACACTTCCAGGGATGGCACATCTACAGCTTCCCTGGGCAACCTGTTCCATTGTCTCACCACCCTCACAGGAAAATAATTTCTTCCTAAGATCTAACCTAAATCTCCCCTCTTCCAATTTAAAATCGTTCCCTCTTGTCCTATCACTACACATCCTGGCAGAGTCCCACTCCAGCTCCCTTCAGATACTGGGAGGCTGCTAGAAGTCTCCCGGAGTTTTCTCATC
>VXBW01003997.1:32348-67414 GCA_013400375.1 Thinocorus orbignyianus
AGATGATGCTGGAACAGAAACTGGCACTGCTGTCCCGGTAGGTGTAGAAAACTCTATAGAGTCCTGCCAGATGCTGTTTATATAAAGCAGAACAGGATGGTGCCTTTCTTCATGTAAAAAATACCATGTGAATGTTTTTTTAAAAAGCCCACAATAAAAAAAAACTTGAATGGTTCCCTTGAACTCTGCATACTCTCACAAAGACGAATGTTGTTACTCGGAACTATCCAGATCTGAATTCTAAATGCTTTGGAGATTCCAAACACAAAAATACCAAAACACAAAATAGGGTACAGCACTTCCTGGCTAAAATTTTCCTTCTGAAAGAAGGCTTTTGTGAACACTTGTTCAGACAGATGTCAGATGCTCCTTTCTTTATTTTGTGCTGACAAAAGCAAGCAAAGCTACCAAAACTATATAAACAACTGGCTCTTTAAAATTGTGATTTTTATAGTCTGTGATATTTTTACTGTCTTAAAAATAAGTAGGAATAAAAGTAGCTGCTTTGAAAGGATAATTTAATGTGGGAATATTTTTTGATAATCATAAAATGGAAGCATAGTTCTTTGCATATTATAGTTAAGTCCCTGTCAGGAATTTGTTTATCAGCCAAAGCTGCTGAAGCATAGAAAGCTCTGAAACTGTATAGTAAGAAAGCCCAGCTTAAATCACAACTGAAATACATGCTTTCTCATGAGTGTAACATAGGCTTAGCTTGGTCGTATTCAGAAAACCGTGGTGACTTCTTACAATGAAAGGTCCATCAGGCTTCTGAGTGACGTAGTGTTTTGCCTGTGAAAAACAAGAGTGTGTTTTGGCAAAGGCTGAAGGTGAAGAAGGAATGGTATTAGGACATGTGTAAAGCTTTGTGTGTCCAGCAACCTTAACCTTGCTGGTGTCACAGAGTATTAGCCTCCAGCTGGTAACAAGAATGTTGCTTATGTAGGAGGAGCAGGTGAGAAGTGTGGTGCAGAGCTCAACTGAATAAGCCTGAGCTCATATATTCTGTGTTGGCCTGACAACACGATATTTAAAACTATTTTTGTGTAACAGCAGTTTTGGGACAGTTTGGGAGTAGAAAGGAAGGAGCTGAACCTAGTGGGGCATGAATATTGCTAGTTTGATTAAGTAAAACTTTATTAAAAAAAAAAAATCAGAATTCCTGGTTTAAAAGAGTTACTGCTGACAAATAAATAGGCAACCAAATGCAGTTTGGAAGATTTGTACCAAGTTTCTTTCTGTATGTTGTGACTAACATCTCAACTGTGTTGAATCAAAGGGAGTTTTATTGAAGGCTCTTTGTTGAATTCTGTGACTGCTCATTGGATTAGGTAGGAGCTGAGAACACTCAGTTTCTTTTTATTAGAAGTTCCATAAGAAAATAAAGTTGATTTACGTACTATGTTGTCAAATACTAATATATGTATTTACTTACAAAAATCAGTTGCTGTTGTCATTCTTTAACAAATGGACATACTTTGTTCAAATAAATATTAAGAAATACTAACTTGGCTAAAAATATTCCTATCTCACTATCTAGTGAATTTCTCTTATATTAACTCGTCAAAGATTTGTGAAGATTTTTTTAGTTTACCTGTGTACGCTAGCTTTACAGTAAAGTTTCGAAGAACTACATAAAGAAAGGATTGTGGAATCCAAAAGTCTTCAGGTTCTTTTACAGTTTTACTCAGATTTGTTTTAAGTGTTTAGCAGAACTAATTTTATTAGTAAAATGAAATTTAAGGACTAATTATTGAGATAATTTTTGCTTCGTTACAGAGCAGTTAGAACTCAATGATGCACATCAAATAACTCAAGGGAGGGCATCCATGTTAACTATATGATTCTCAGCTATTACAAACCCCAGAAAATTACCTTAGAGGAGGAGGTCGGATTTTTCCCTCTCCCCTCAAGTGTTTCCGGAGGTTGTGTCATAAACTGTTTACTTCTCATACCAGTTTTGCTGGAGTACTTTGAAACAGTGTGAGATGAAGTATAACTTTACAGCCAAATTTGAGGTGGTTTGCTTTTCATCTTTTAAATGAAGCTATACTGTGTTTAACACATACCCATGCTCCCTAAACTAAACCAGCAAGTGCAGATTTCCCCCCCCCCCCAGTATTTTTAAGTTTCTTACTTAAATGGCAGTTTCTTACCTCAGGTCTTGTGGAAGTGTTTTCTTTCCAAATATGTATGGATTATTACAGTCTCCAAATAATATTTGGTTACTTGAAATAAATATGAAATAGCTTATATTAGCATGTTGGGTTTATGCTTAAATTTTTTTAAGGGAACTTTCAAAGTGGAAAAGATGGCACGGGAAAAATAACTGCTTTTTTCTGAGTAAATACGTCTGATGTACAGCTGGTAGGGTAGGTGTTGAAGTGCTGATGGTAAAGGGAATGATAATTGTGAATTGGCTTGCTTTTTTTCTTCTAGGCATTTAAGGGAGAAGACATCAATAGCTGTAACATCTAGAAGATGCTATGGGCTGGAAGATGAGAAAGCAATAGTGTGCGTTTCAACAAGACGTCGTTCCACGCCTCGCAATTTAGTAGGCTTGTCAACAGGCGTGTTTGAATCTGTGATGGTTCAGGTTCTAAGACAAGAGGAACAGCTGAGAGCAAAAGAGGAAAAGAGGTAATAGGAAAAACTGTTTTGGTTTTAAATTATTGCGTCTTCCTGGTTCTCTGCAGGGGCTAGCTCCTTAAGGCTTTTTTAGGTAAATGTTTTGGTCCTCTTTGTGTTAAGTTCATGAATGAACCTACAGTTTCAAGACAGTGCATCCACAAAGCAAGGAATTAGTTTTGATTTACCACCTTATTGAAAAATTGCTGAAGTCGTATAAGCTTTAAAATAAATTAAGGCTGGTGTTATTTCAGGATTGTGAAACTTAATATTAGTTGAAAGCATCTACAGCAATTTCCTGTTAGCTCAGTCAGGGTTTATTGGTGGACTTACTTATCTCCTTGGACTGTTTTCTATGCAACAATTAGATTAAAAGCTACCAGAATGCTTAACTACAGTGTAATTCTGTGATCTTGTCACTGCTTCCCTCACTGATAGCCAGAAGCAAATTTTCTCTGCCAGTGCCACTCCTGTTGTCTCACTGATGTGCTGTTTCGGTTAGGTAAGAAATTTACAGTGTGTATGTAATTAACTCTGTGGGATTTGGTGGCTTTCGTAAATTTAAGAGGTATATAATTCCAGGCAGTGTTTAATGTTGATTGTGATATGTTTTGCTTCGAGAAAATGAAGTTTATGAGCTGGTACACTTTAACAGTAACTCAAGAGACTGTATCTGAAACATGGAGCATGATGATAGACAGTATTAGCTTTATGAAGCAAAATATTTCCAGCTTTTTTAAAGTTTAGAGTATTTGAGATTTATGCCATATATAACAAGTTCACTCATATTTTGCGAGTAATCTTAATTTTCAACAGATTTGAAACTGTACAGTTCTGGCTGGCTTGATTGTTAATACCTTTTCCCTAGACATGCGTGAATCTTTCTTCTAATCCACCTCATACTTTGCAAAAAAGCGAAGATCGCTAGGGTTATTGTTTCTCTGGTAGAACTCTTAGTTTGCTTTTAAGTCTGTGATCTCTGAACTTGGTAGCACTGTTATAAAAAAGGACATTTTGGTTGGATTTTAATTCATTCTTGGAGTCAGTAGAACATATTGCTTAATCAAATGAAAATGTTGCTTTCATGCACCCATTTTAAGCATGCTCCTGCAAAACTGTAGTATCTAGCAGTTAAATCCATGTATCTGGATGTACTCAAAAGTCCCATATCCTGTGCAAAGCATATTCTTTGGTGGTTGATTATACAGAGTATTCTACAGCAACAGAAGATCACAACTAGACTGCCTCTTTATGCCCTAAAATTTTGAACTATGTCAGTGAAAATGTGCCAGTAGCTAGCTGGTGGATTATTTGACTCTGTTGATCTCCTCAAATAGTCATGCTTCATGTATTTCTTAACTTGTCTCATATCTTAATAGATCCACCATGTTTTCAAGGTAACTTGGACCTCTCTGTACCAATTATTTCCCAACTCACCAAACTGCAAATATTCCAAAAGTACGTTGTAGACGTATTTTATGAAAAGGTTTTGAAATTGGAAGGCCTATAAAATTAGTCATGCATTACTAGTGAAGATCACATGATAGAGCATATCTAAACTTTCAGAGTGTATTATATGTAAATATGAATACTTTCAATACTAAGATGGGGCACTTTCTATTTGAAATGTATTACAGCTTCTTAAACTGGAAGCTGTGTTTATTTTTTATGTAGGTATCCTTTGTAGGGAGTTATCTTTTTCTTGTAGTTTATTCATTTCTTGCTCAGTCTACTTCACTTTTTTCTTTAATATTTTATAATGTCTTCCAAGTGATACATTCATCATGGTAGACTCAATGTGTTAAAACCAAGATGTCTTCACAAATTTCACTGGTTTGCTGCTAGTAGTATCTCTACAGTAGCAAAATCACTTTCCCTCCCTGCCAAGTATATATGTATATAACAATATCCAATTTACTTATCTTGTCAGTCTTGTGAATAAGCTTTCCTTTTGTTCAGTTGTACTAATTATAAGAATATTGGCTATCTTACTTGGATTATTAGTTACATTTAATTACATTCTAATCAACATCTATAAATACTTCAGGGGTTGGTGTCAAGAGGAAGGGGCGAGTATTTTGTCAGTGGTGCCCAGTGAGAGAACAAGAGGAAATGGGCACAAACTTAAACACAAGAAGTTCCATCTAAACATGAGGAGGAACTTCTTCACTTCAAGGGTGGCAGAAACTGGAACAGGCTGCCCAGAGACATGGTGGAGTCTCTGTCTCTGGAGACATTCAAAACCCACCTGGACAAGTTCCTGTGCAGCCTGCTTTAGGTGGACCTGCTTTGGCAGGGGAGTTGGACTAGATGATCTCCAGAGGTCCCTTCCAACCCCATATAATTCTGTGATTGTGTGATTTCCATGGGGTTCTATTTAGCTTTTTGGTTACATGCTAATTTAATAACATATGACTATACGTGCTAACTTGCATATTAGTTAACAATAATTAATTGTGGTATTATTATATAATTGAAAATGCTTCCCTGCATAGAGGCATTTGGATTCCAGAACATAAAGGTAGACTTCTACTGAAATTTTGAAACCCACCAGTGAATGACAGGTTATTAACTGGCTGATTTCAGAGGGAATTAACTGTATTTAATTTAAGTTACTTTAATTTGTTGAATTATGCTAGGCAGCCCCATGTCTCTTCTATTTCTGAAAACGTGGTCCTGGGATAAGTTTTGGACATGTTCATTAAAACATTTTAAGAATCCAATTCTGGTTGCAAGTTAGTAGTTTAAATTAGCAAATCATTGCATGACATGTGCTTATAAATTCAATTTTGCCTTTTATGAGGATGTTGTGAGCATGGAATGAACTGTGTCCTATGAAGAAATGTAGAGTATGTCATGATGTAATACATTACAGATACAGAACTAAAGTTACATGGGCATCTCCAAATTCAGTTTTTTCTGAGTATTAAATCTTGATTGAATTTAGAATAATGTATAATAGTGCTATTTTGTATGTAGATTTCTAGTTTCTAGAAACAAGTTATTGTAGAATTAAAGCAGTTCTCTATATGTTGTCTTCAGAGTTCCGGTGCCTTACCTGTGAAAAATTACTCAATGCTTAGGGTAGTTAGAACCTATAATTGGAGGTAGGGGGGGAGAAGGCAGGCTGGAAGTACAGTCTAGTTTTTGCCACTGTTTCTCCCCAAGTGAAATCCTTTGTTGCAAGTGAGAAGGAATTACCTGGTGAGGTGTCTGCTGCTTTACGGGAGAAAATGATAAGAAAGCGGGGAGTTGTGTCTGTCTGGGCTCTGGTTTAGGTAGTACCTCTGCTTAGGGAGCATGTCTGCTGAGTTGAAAACATGATCAGGTGCCGTGGTTTTATCCACTCAAGAGCTGCAAAACTGCTGCAGAGATGTTCTAGGAACATATTTGTCCTTTGTTAGCCTGGAAATGTCAGCTTGACCTTACAACAGTAACACGAAACTATTCTGAGCATGATGTATGTCTGCAAACGTATTCCCAATAAATGTAAGCAAAAATGTGAATCAACCCTTGTGGTTTGTTTTGTTTTTAAGGATTGCTGTCAGTATAAAAGCCAAATATGCTTGTCCAGGTGATTTACTCAGTGTGAGGATATTTGTCCTGCTAAATATCAAACACTGCTCTCTTTTCTCTGCGTCCCCTGCATCTGTGCTCACTCACCCCACCTCCTCTATCCTCTACCCCCCTATTCCCTCTCAGAAAAACACCCCAGGAAAAAGCTATGCCCTCCAAAAGATGGGCAGCTAGTAGGAAGACTTCAGTAATGAAGATATGAAAGTGTGCTGTTGTTTACATGTTTTTTTCTTGAGTGTCTGTTGGGAATGGAATGACTAATACATCGTGATGAAATGGTAGCCTTAAAAAAGGAAAACTTTTTGCAAGTGAAACAACATATGTTTTCCTTTTTAAAAATATCTTTGAAATAGTATAATGCTTGTCATTTTATGAAGTACAAGACAGGTGAGTCTAGGGTATTATATTTGGAGAATTTTGCCTTAGTGCAAATTATTAATTGATGGTAAGTTGAAACTACTTACAAAGATGATACTTTAAGATCATCTACAGCCTGTGTTTTTATTAAACAATGTTGAAATGTGACTGTCTCTACCGATGTTCTGTATCACCGTCTATCGATTTGTATGTAAGCTTATTTCCATACTATTTTAATAGACTTCACACTTTTTGAAACAGCAGGTTATTTGGAAGTATGTTTTACAGTAAGGGGGCGGAGGATTCTGGAGTACTTCGCAATTTATTTTTGAGAATGCTTTTTGCTTACTATCATTTCTTCCTCTGCCCCACTTGGATGCTATTTATTTAGCACTGTTACTTATTTTTATTATTATATATTAATTCATGGGAATAGAAAAAAAGTCAGACTAAAGAAAAATTTCACTTTACTTATGCTAGTAGCATTGTTGAATTTACTGGTTTGGTTTTTTTAACCTAGAATTGCAAATGGGATTTTGTCATTAGACCACATTCCTTATGTGTTTAAATTATTGCTGTAAGGGGAGATTTTGTCTTTAGATCCCATCCATTATATGGTTAAATTAATGCTGCATAGGGCAAGTGAAGTTGAGAGTTTACTGACCTGTTTGCTTTTGCATTTAAATTTTACATTTTACATGAATCTGTCTTTCTGCATTTGATAGGTACATAAATAACAGGAATGCATGTTATGTGGTGTTAAAAATTTCCATGCAAATTATGGCAACAGGTCACTTGAAATTTAATTTAATTCTATAAGATAAAGCATTCTGTAGAATCTTACTGTTTTATGTGTCATTTCGCATACCCAAAGGATGCAAATTTTAAGTTTGTGTTCATAGCATATTTCTCCTGCATTGATACTAAAATGTGGGCTAAGCTATGTTTGTTGCATTTTTCACATTATTGAGACATCTAGTCAATACTTAATGCTTCAAATATACATTCCTCATGCTAGAAGCCACTATTAGCTTTGTGTTGTCAAAAGGAAGATTTTACTCTAACATTACTCTGAATTTGGAAAACATCAATGCTTTGAATGGATACATGGTGTTTATTTGATACTTGCATATGAAGAAATGTAATTGGAGACCAGCAATCTGGAAATAAGGACGTGTAAATTCCGGTGACAGGTCATATTAGTCATATATGCAGGTGCTTATTTCTAGCAGTGGTCAATCATAGAAGCTTCAGAGAACAACATATGAGAAACTTTGAATGAGCTCTAGAAAAATTTTCCTGTACATACAGTTGTATCCTAATCCTATCTTTTGGAATCTGGTCATGTCTTGGGGAAAAAATGTTGGTTTACCATTGCAACATTAAAGAAAAATCTCTCCTGTTACTAATAACCCTTGATATTCCTGTGATTAATGCAGAAATCCTCTTTTTCACTATGGAACTAAATTAACCTATGTTGTGTTCTAGTTAGATGGTGAGCTACACATGATTATCTGAAGTGGAAGGAATTCATCCTCTTAAACTTGTTGCCTTTAAATTTCATGATAAATTTACAAGTAAAAGTAAATAGAAGTTCCCAGTCTATCATGTTAGTTTTGTATGTTGCTGTCATGTTTCCTCTTGCTAGTGTTTTGTGTAGACCCCCAGATTTTTCAGACGTTTTTACAGGCCTCTGATTACTGATAATCACATTCTCTGAATACCCACTATTTCTGCTCTATCCTTTTTTTAGATAGGGGGACCAGAACTGAATACAGTTTTTCAGGTGAGGGCAAACCGTTTACTAATGTAATGACATTTTATTTCTGGTGTTATTTTCCATCACATTCTTCATGCATCCTGATACTTGTTTTCTTTTTGACCACCATTGCAAACCAACTAGTAACACGCCTATGGGTGGGAGGGAAAATGACTTTTGTATGCGAATGAAGCACTGAACAGTTAGGCATGTATACTTGTGTACTGAGGAAAGGAGTTACAAGGTAGGTGACACAAGCCACAGAGCAACCATTTGAAAGCAAGATTTACTTGGAGTTTGGTTTCAGAGATTTTTATGTGGATAGTTTGTTGGAAAAGATTAATCCCACTAAAAAAAGATTTGGGGAAGGAATACCTTTTTTAAAAAAAATCTGAACTACCCAAACTGTTGATATGTGCCAGGTTTTTTTCTTACGTTTTTCCCCTTTTTTAAACTAGTGCTGATAGAAATAAAAGACTATAGTTTCCAGTTTTGGTGCAGTGATGTGTTGTGTAATCCAAAGTAAGACAAACTGAATGTAGACTTTATGTACTGTATTCTTTATTACTTCTAGATGAGTATGTTTGTCATGCTGTAGTGCTGATTTTTTTTTTCTCCCCAGTTTATTCTTTTTCACCTGATGCCTAAATTTTTGTGAACTTTCTTTTAATAGGTTGAGAGAACAAGAAAGAAAAGAAGCAGAAGAAGCTAGTCAGAAAGAAATGGAAGAATGGGAGAAGTCACTTTTAGCTCAAGCAGGACCTACAAGGATGGAGACAATGTGGGAGATTCCAGCTATTGGTCATTTTCTTTGTTTAGCACAACAGATCTTAAATTTACCTGAAATAGTATTCTATGAATTGGAACGCTGTCTTCTGATGCCTCAGTGTAATGCTTTTTTATCTAAAATAATGACTTCTTTGTTAAGTCCTCCTCATCGCAGATCTACTTTACATCGCAGGCCTACACTTTCTTACAGGGCTTGGGAAGCAGCACTAAGACAGAAAGTACAACACTGGTATACTGTTGTAGGGCAGACTGACAATCCTAATAGCTCTGCAGAAAAACTTGGATTGTGTCCGCAGTTTTTCAAAGTCCTTGGAGAAGTTAATCCATTGGAGCAAAAATCATTTCATGAGCTACCATTCTACCAAAAAGTGTGGCTGCTAAAAGGTCTCTGTGATTTTGTGTATGAAACACAAAAGGATGTTCAAGATGCAGTGCTAGGTCAGCCTATCCATGAATGCAGAGAGGTAATTCTTGGTTATGACTACTTGGAGAATGCATATGTTCATTTTCCACAGTTCTGTGGTGCAGATGTTCGGATTTACAAACAAAAGCCTTTTCAGGCTCCTGAATTCCCGTCTGCTCCCATCAAAATTAAAAAAGTGTCACGTGTTAAATTGGAGAAAGTAAAACGTGAACATGGAAGCAAAAGGAATGGGGAGGTTAGTTCTGGTGGTACAGAAGAGCTGCTTCATCATTCCAAGACAGAAACAGAGGAAAGTATGGACTCCATTGTTACCTGTCCAGAAAAAAAAGCACATGTAGGTAGCTTTAGAGTCACTACAGAGGAGATTAAGATTAACTGTGAAATCAAGACCTCAAGAGTCTGCAATATCAAAAGAACTGATTGCTATAAAGAGAATGTGAGGAATTTGACTAGTTTGGGAGAGGTTGCTGGTACGGATGGTCACCCTAGTTCAGGAGAAATAAGGACTGTGGAGAATGGACAAGGTTGTGCTGAAATGGCCAGAGTAAAAGCTGAGATCAGTCCTTTCAAGGAGAACACACAGAATGCTTGCCAAGTGCATGTCAATGGCACTCATTATGACAACCAAGACATAAATTACCATGAATCTGCTAAAGAAGCAGTGCTTGAGAACTCACTGCGAAATCAGAAGAAACTAAATAAGTTGCGGGCAAAAAAGAAGAAAAAGAAAAAAAAGAAGTTGAAGGCTATTCTAAATGAAAATTTACAGAGAAAACTTGATGACTTGCAAAGAAAGCGTGAGATTCATCTTCATCCGTTCAAATCTTACAAATCTGAGATCCAGAACAAGTTGTTCATAATTAAAAAGAAAGCAAAACACAAGAAGCACAAGTCAGGTAAGCTGACATTTTCACCTGTAGTAAAAATAAGGAGGATGCTAATTTTTTTTTTCCAATTCTTAGCTGCTTAGTCTACATTCTGTTTTGTGAAACATGTTAATTTTAGTGTGAAAGTTTCCCATTCAGTAACACAAGCATATAAATCAGGTTGATATGCTGATTAAATCATTATTCGTTTGTAGAATGTATCTTTAGAGAACAATTCATTTGAAGAGTTTGTTGGCAAACAATATTTAGGAGGAGGAATCTGACTGGTTAGCATCACAGAGTGTAGCTTGAAGTTGTTTTATGCTGGTTTATGTCGTAGGAATTGTGGAAACGTATCTCACCTTTCTGATAATATAACTACCTTATTCAAATTACAAAGAAACACAGAGTAATTACATTTGATTCTGAATCTAAAATCATTCCTAATAGTACTATGCAGTCTTAGGTCACCAAATAGTACTGAATTGACTGCAGTCCTGCTCACATTTCTGCTTAGTCTAATAATCGAGATACCAAATTTATGTGGATGACATTGTTATTAAGGATCTAGTGAAGTGTTTCAAGTGATACACGATTGAGATTTAGTTGACTCACTGGAAAATTTCAAAACAATTCTGAAACCATAAAGGTATGAAGCCCTTAAGTGAGTTCAAATAGTCGGGTAGTTGTAGTAGTTTTGATGTCATATGAAGCACTATAGAGCTTGATCTGCTGTCCTCTTGAGTCATGCTGGATTTTAGCACATTGCTTCAACCTTTATGTTTTTTGAAGCAACAGGCTTATTTTCAGAACAGTGTAGATTGGCAGGTAAATACTGGATTTCAGCTGAAAAGCAGAGAGCCAAAACCAGAAATCTGTGTAACAAAACATCTTCTAAAAGCTAAGAGAATTCAGAGATAATCTGCCCAATGAATTTTAGCTAGAAGTTGAGTGGAAATTTAAAACTAAGAAAACAAGTGATATTTATATGTGAAATATTTTTGCTGAACACCCAAAGAACTGTTTTACTGTATAAATCACAAACTCCTCCCTGCAGAAAAATTACAGTGCACATCTAAACATTAATTTTAACAGTTACAATTCAAGTTCTTAATGTGTAGTATTTGGCAAAGTAGTATATTTTCACTCATGTCACTCTTAACTCTCAAAATGTGTCACTGTTTTCGTTCTTCTTAAAACTGAACAACAAAAAATGAATAATAACCCAAATTGCAAATAAGGGCTCTTTACTTTAGAGAACTGTTGGAAGAAAATTGGGGACCAAATGTCCTTTATTGTTCTTTATAAGTATTTAAAGTAGGTTGCCATCTTCATTGTAACCCTCATTTCACAACGCATGCTTAAAAATTTACTTTCTCTGAATCAAGCAATACTTGTAGAGCAGCATATGTCATTTTTAATACATTAATGTTTTGAGAGACAGCTGCTCTTAGCAAACAAACTGGCAGTATTTGAAAGTAGCCTTTGAAGTTAATTGACAGAGATGATGTTTACTGTAATATCTGCTTTTCTTATATGTGTACTAAAAATCCAAACATTCAAAAAAGCTGCCAGTTTACCTTCATCCTTGATACACTTCATAGCATGTTAGGAAATTTTTTTTTTTAGTTACATTTTTTTTGTTTTTGTTTTTGAAGATGAAAAGAGACAAATTTTGAAGTGCTGTTAGAAGAACTATAAATACTGTCATGTGAGTTTAAATTGTTTTTTAAAGAAATATGTCATGAACAGCTATCATGTTTGTATTTGTAATAAAAATATATTCTATAATACAATTTCACTGAAAATGATAATGTTTTTAATCCCTGATTTTTAGTTTGTCACATTAAGGAGTTTTTGGTCTTGAGTAGGTCCCAGACTAAATCCTGCACTGTTAGTGGAAACTGTAGTCCTTAATCACATTTCCTAAATATTGACAGTTCTTTTAGTTTGCAATTCCTATATTTTAATTGACACATTTGAGACTCAGCTCATTAACAAAAGTGGAATTAGGAGAGAACCTTCCTTCGGTCAGTTTCCTTTTTGTATTTTGCATGTGGTGCACAGATGCTAAAGAGAAAAAAGAACCCCCTGGCTCTTCATTATCCCAGTTACCTTACATATATTGACCTAGGTAGCTATGATGTGATCTCCCTTTCTTGCCGTGTTTGTTTTGTTTTCTGAAGTGATAAAAAAAGTTTGGCCTTTGTAATATCTTAATACCAAGTCTCATCTAATGCTGATGTAATAAAAGATTATAATGGCAGTTATTTATCCAGTTACATAAAGTCCTTCTTGCTTTATGCTGAGCTTTATTGGAATATATTTTATGACCCAAATATACATCAGAAGCTTGTTATAAACAAGTTAGTGTTCCGTACCACTGAAAACATGGCATTAAAACAGTTGTTCTTTCTTAATTAAATTAAATTAAGTTCAGCAGTAGAATGCCATATACTTCTTAGGATACAATAAGGAATTGAAAAAACAATAGCTTGGCATTATTGGAAGTAATTGAATATAGAAAATAGTCTATAATTTTGTTAGAATATGTGTCAGTGACTGTAGGCTAGTACCAGATGCCTTTGATCTTCTGAACTTAGGTCTTAATTACACTTATTTTCATCATCAGAGAACGCTGCAAGCATACTATTATTACCTTTCATTGTCTGTTTCAGACAGGAAGATGTGTCAGTACAGGTGGAAATCCAGGAAAGAGTAACATTTTCTGTCACAGATTTTATTGGTGTTCACAAGTTTTGCAACTCTGCAAACAAAGATGTCACATGTGTCTACTCTATGAGAAATGATGGAAATTCCTCTTCTCTGCATTTACTTTTCCCATGTATCTTAACTACTTGATCTGCTGGATCTGATAGTCTAAGTCTCAGATGGTCTGTTTGTTTCCACTCAGATAGAGGGCATAAAGCATTTTTTTTTCACCTGCAGCTGTCAGGCATTGTCCTGGGCATGGTATGAATGGTCCTGTTCCTTTTAGGTAGTCTTCTCCCTTATTTTTTTATTAAGCTGAGACATTTACCTTCTTACTCTGATTACATCATCATTGCAAGTTTTGACCTTGCTATAGAAAATTTTCCTAAAATAGCGTATTATTACGAGGAAGAGATATTTTTTTTTCTGTACTTGTTAATTGTCCCATTAGTCCTGTAGCTGTTAGGCTGAAATAGATAGGATTGGATTGAATTTATGCTAAGGCTGTATTGTTTATAAAATATTTCATAATGTTTAAGGCTAAGTAGCGTTTCTTAAAGCTCTTCAGAAATATTATCTTCTTTTTAAATTTACACTTACAATGTGGAACAGAGAAAGAGATTTGGTAAAACTTGTCCTGAGTACACAAACCCACTTGATTTAAATCTGATTGTAGCCATAATTGCTCTCTACAGTGTTCTTTAAAAGTACAGAAAGTAGAAGAGAGCATCAGAAACCTAAAACTGAATACCTTTCCTTGTTTTGTAACAAGATGATTATTTTTTTTCCGCTATTGGTTCTGTAAGACATCTAAATGTAACTTTGAGTCACACCTATTTCTGTTAAGATGATTTGCCCATTCCTGACTTGCTGTAGCAGTGGTACCCAAAAGATACTGTTTGTGAATATAGACTGGCTGTCCAGGCTTTTTAGCTGAAAATTTCCAATAACTACTCTGAGCAAATCTTCCTGAAGAGCACAGCCACATTGCCATAGTAATGAGGTTTTCTTACAAGCTATGAAGGGGAAGATGTAACCACTTTATTGAATCTGTGTATTTGAAACCTGGTGATGTTTATTACTTTGGCAGTGTTCTGTGTCAGTACTTTTAACAGAGTGGTACTGAATATAATTGGAAGACAGAATGAGAGTAGTTCTGTGAACAAGTTGCATGCTACACGTTCATTTTAAATGTTGTTTTATTACTGGAGTTAGATAAGTTAGGTTATAAATCCTTGAATTAGGCTGTGACAATGTTGACAGGCTTGTTGGATCTGCACTAAGACAGGTATGCTGAAATACATCATGGGGTGCAACAAAGATTACAGTGCAAAGCATAGTACCAAAGCATGACGATTCCATGATCGCATGCTTGGAACAGGGACTATAAAATTCAGAGTATCCGTAGGGTTGAGAAAATAGGAGAGAATAGAGGCTGTTTGAAATAACTATGATGTGCCTGAAGCAGAGGTTTAAGTAAGTGTCAATTGATCTCTTTTATTCCAATCAGTACAGAAAACACCAATATGGCACATACCTTTAGAAGAACTTTGATGTAATTTCTGTGCCCTATACTAGTGCTCTGAAAGAATCATAGCAGTCCACCTGCTTAAATTCTATTTCACAGTGTATTTTATTTCTTTAGAGTACCATTGCATTTGTATATGAAATCAAACACTGATTGAGTATGAAGAACTGAATTTAATGGCTTGCCAGCAGCTTTGTAGTATCTGGTTTACTGTCCTTGGGAGTTTAACTTTTGCTTTTGTCTTCAGAGTTGTAAAAGCTTCCTTGTAGTGTCGTCTAGCCTCTGTATGTGGTACAGCCTGTTAACCATTTAAAACATTTAATGAGGTGTTCTACCAAGTTGTGCAGTGTACTCAATGCATTAAGCTGCAGTGCCAATATCTTCAGCAGCATGTACCACTAAGGTTTTATTTGGTTTACTGAGATTGTTCTGTGAACTGGCATTATTAATGACTTGTTCAGTCTGGCTTTGCTGTTTTGATTATATAAACGCATATGCTGTGTTGGTGTGGAAGCTTCAAAAGTCTATAGTAATGCTTCATTTTCCAGACTGTTGCACATTATACTTCCTAAAAGAGGAGCTGTTCGTAGCAAGATAAAAGTTTATGAGAACAAATTAACAACAAAACATGAGTGGTAGTTGCCAAGTCTTTGAAAGGCAACTATGTGTGTCTTACAGATAGTAAACAGGAAAATTCAGGTCAGTTTTTCAGTTTGAGAGAAGTGGAGTTGCAGCTAGACTGTAATGAGAAGACAGAAATTCTTGAAGTTGAGGATGAGGTGCGGTGGGTGGGATAGCAGCTAACAACATTATTGTATCATGGCAAATACTGCGGAGTTAATCAGTAGTCAAAAACATCGATTTCCCTGTCTGGAGGAATGAAGATCTGCTGCATATGTGTTAAAATTGTATCTTCATTAAAAATATTATTAAAGTTACTTTTTATTAAATACTGCTCTATGTTGTCATTTTATGATTTGCAGCAATGATTGACATTACTTTTGTTCTTCAAGGAGCCGTGAGAACTCAAATATCATAATTCATAACAAAAAGTTTTACTAGATCTGTGAAAATGTCCTTGTTTCCAAGTCAAAATGATTTATGTTATGATAACTTGTAAATGGGTTGTATTTTCCTTGCTGAGGTAATTTAAAAATGTCAAGAGCATTTCCCTGGCTTACTGTTTTATTTGTCTGCATTTCTATGCCTTTAAAATAGGACTAGAAGATATCTGAAGAAACATTTATTTATTCTCCCTTCTTCACGCTCAGATGGCAAGACCAGCTTAACATGGCTTCTGTTTTAGTTGCACCAGCTCTTCCTAGTGGGTTTTTTGGATGCTTGTACCTAGTATCCAGGACCTGTTTTTAATGTTACCATGTTAATTGCCTGCACATCTATTCAGTGACAATGTCTGTAGAATTTGTTTTGGCTTGAAAGGAAAACCTAGGGCAGCCAGACATCTTCTGAACCTGTTCAACTTAAATAATATTTAAGAATTTTCACAGAGATTGTTAAGGGGCTCTTGGCTCATAAAATATTCATTTCCAGTGAATCTTAGAACAGAAGTGTTCAGTCAGCGATGCCATTTAAAAGAAATAAATGTCAAAGATCTGTAGATCTGAATTTGGTTTTTACTTTCTACAATGAATTTGTTTAACAAATTACATGATGACAATTATAAATACATAGAAGAAAAATTTATTTAAAAAAAAGTCTTAACTTCAAGTCAGAAATGTAAAATAACACAGTCTCTGGGAATTGAGATTAGAACAGATGATAACTCGAAACAGGCTAGTCATATTTCTTCCACTCCACGTATTCTAATCACTATTCATTTAGCATTACGAATTAAAAAGAAGTAATGTAAAAATTATTCACCTTTCAAGTATTTTACTGATTTATTTTGGTTTAGTTTAGTTTGTTTGTTTTTTACATAAAGAACTGTCTTTACGCTGAGACTGAGTCATACATGAAACCTGGAACACACTATTTCAAACAGCACAAATATTTCAGTGCTTTCCAATATGTTCACTTACGTTGGAATCTGCTTTTCTCAGAATAGCATTTGCTTAACATTCACCTCAGTGCTTTCACTAACCTCTGCTGTTGGCTGGTACTAATACTCACTATACAGATTTCTGTCCTCATAATTCTTCAAGCACCAAGTATTCTCTGGGTGAACAGGGCAGTCAGTATCCAAGTTCCTATCAGTTGTGTCTGCTTAATACAGTTTCCAGATTTTTTGACAGATGAGTAAGGGCTTGCTGAAGTAAGTTTAAAGTGGAAAACTTGTATTTTAGTTCACTGTTCTTTACTGCAGATTGTATGCATTTTGACAGTTTTCTAGTTTAGTTTAATATCCAAGTGGTTTGTTGTAACTGGTGAAGTCAGGAAGTGCACAAATTGACCTTTTGGGCTCTGATTCTACCAACTCTAGGTACAGGATGGTATTGTGTTATTGCGGAGAAATATTACCTCAGATCAATAGAGCTTTGCTTTATATCCACAAATAACTGATTTGTAGTTCAATTTAGGGTAAGATTTATTATAGTTTGCTTGAAGAATCAAGTGATTGTGTGTTCTCCCTTTATTCTCTGGTAGAGAACGAAAAGGACTCTTTGTTGCACAGTCCCAACTCATCCACTCAACATGGAAGGGCTCTTGCCTTGGCGTGTCTGTAGTTGTCCCGTACTTGATCTCGGGAATGGTTTAGTTCTCAGTCAGTATTGTGGAGGTGGTATAGTAAGAGCTGTTCCTCTCCTGAAATGTGGAACCTGTTGGAAGGGGCAATGTAGGGACATAATTAGTAATCATGGCGCAGTAAAATCGTGTTTGTGTGTGAATGTAAGGTTACACAAGAGTAATATAGGCTGATGTTTCCTAACTTTAAAACGGTTCCATTTGCAGCTAAGTAAGTTGTTGGTTTGGGTTGTGGGTTTTTTTTTTTTTAACATAGTTTTAACATGTGCATATTTGAATACAAACCAATTTTTTTTTAGTTCAATAATGTTATTTATAATTTTGGCAAGTCCGACTAAAGAGGTTTTTGGAGGTTTTTTTGGTCCAAAAAGTATTGGCTGTATTTGAAATGAACTTTTTATCAAAATAAGTAAAACTTCAGTTTTTATTACAATATTGCTCTACAGTGGAAACAAGAATAAGAATAAATCAGAATGTATTTATCAGTATTTATAAAACATTTATCAAATACATGTCCAAGTAAGCATTTTTCTACCGCAAAAGGTAATTTCTTGTAGCTGTTGCTGGGTAGGATGGCCAGTGTTAATGCCTCAAGATGGTGTGTGTAACAGTAGCTTTTATGTAGATGCAGCTATTGGATGAGAAAGCCTCTTCAGCTATTTCAAGATCATTATTTTCTTTGGACTTCTTGTTTTGATGAAGAGTGCTTTTTCTCATTTCATTCTTACATGATTAGGGAGAAGTTTAAAGAAATTGATGGGACAAAAGTATTGTCTGATTTATCTCCCTTCTGTGCAAGGCAGTCTGAGTTATTGATTTGTATGTATTTGTTACTAATACATGTGTACTGTGTAAGCCAGTCATTTAAAGTGTCACAGAGCCATGGACAAGCTGGATAGAAGGAACTCTGGAGGTCACCTGGTCTTTGAAGCAGAACTGTCACAGATCAGATCACCTGTGACTTGAAGACCTCTAAAAGTGGAAATCTATTTATTTCTGTTCCCCCTTCCCGCTCCAAAAATTTTTGTACTGAAATTACTTTAGTATTTTGTCTCTGTGTAGAACTCTTGTTAAGTAGATTATGAATGGTGGCTAGTAAAAGCTGAGGACCGGAGCTGGGAAGCAAGCACGGTGAGTTGATTTGGAACAGGTGACCTGAAGAGATAATGCATATGAGCTTCCTTATTAGAAATATATTTTTTATTCTTCATTATTTCTTAGGTATGTTTTTTTAACTGTTTGCTTTCAGTCAGCAATTAAATATATTTGTACATTGAATGTATTCTGAAATGTGCAGTGTGCTGTGATTGAAAATATGTCTCTCTGCTATCAGAAACAGTACTTTATCTGCTGAAGTAAGGTACTTCCATCCATTTTAAATAGTCTCTTTACATAGGGCAAAGGTGCTTTAGAAGACCTCTGTGAATAGGTTTGAGAAGTTGCCACTCACATTTGGTTTATGTTCAAGTCCTTAGTGGTTTTATGCTCCGTACAGAATCTATGCCCACCTCAGCCTGGCAGCTGAAGCAAAGTGACTGCTCTGTGGTGGCATGACTGAGGTGTTCAAGTGGTTATGCTACGTGTGACAGGGACAGTAGCAGGTAGCTGGTAGAGGATAACATCCCTGACCATTGCTGCTGTTTTTGCTGAATGTGTCAGCTTGTGGTCTGAGTATTTAAACGAGCAGATCTCAATAGATTTTTATTGTGGAAATCTGATCCTTAGTTAATTTTATCCAAAGATTTTACCACCTAAAGGAAAATGAATAGGAATATTTTTAAGTGCTGAAGTCAGTTCAGAAACTGGATGCAGGTGCAGCTGCATTGTCTCTGGAGTACCGCGCAGTTTTCCTTTATCATCTTGGGAGTTTCTTTTCTTTGAAAAGCTATTAAAGGAAACTTCTTTTAAAACCTGACAAATGACAAATACTCTTTTCAGAAAACCAGAGAGAGAGGTTATCAGTACTATTGCTATAACTTTTGAATTTCAGTTTAGTGTAAGCATGGTGTTAAGGTAGAAGATAAGTTTACCAAAGTTAATTTGCTGCATATATTAATTCTCTTCTATTGTGCAAATATCAGTTGTGTTTTCTTATTTTTTATTATGTGATATGTGCCTGCACCATAGGCCATCTGGTGTATTCAGTCACGAAATGAGAAGGAGACTGCAGTGCTGCTTTGTGCAGATAAATTCTTAGTTCATGGCAGATGTTGGACTGGGAGCTGTGTCTTTTAGTATGTATATTCTAGTAGGTATTCTTTATGATAACCCATAAGTCATACTCTGTTTTCAAGGACTTTTTTTCCTTGATTCAGTTTACACAGAATGTAAGATTTACTTCCTTCGTGCTTCTAATCAGGATATTTTTTAATCCTTGTTCTGCCTGTTATCATGTATCTTCCCTACTGCGTGCTTTTCAGATGCTGCTACAAAGGAGGAAATATTTACATTCTTTTTTGATAATTAATTGTAATTCTTCCTGATGTTCCACCACCACCACCATTTTCAGAAGGAAATATTGGGGAAAATGGTATATTTCTGTTAACTCTGTATTTATGTACGCTGCATCATACAGCATCTGATGCTGAAAATATTCAAGTATTTGCTGAAATGTATGTTGAAAACATTGAAATAAAATGAAAATTTTCATTTGATCATATTCAAATCTTTTTTCTGTAAAGAAGAAAGACAGCCTAGCTGTCCCGTGTTTTTACCCCTTCATGTTCTTGCCAGATAAAATTCTTTTACAGGGCTATAACAAGTAACCACTGTATGACCAGACTTCTTTTTGAGTTAGTTTGTCAAAAAAGCTTATATTAGATGTCTACTTTAGTTCATTAAATGGACAGCACTGCTCTCAGTAGCAGCAATTATGTTTTCAATGCAAGCTGGATTCATAAAATTAATAAGAAAAATGCTGACTTTTCTGCCCATTGTCAAAAACATTTGAGTCACTGTTCTAATAAACATGTTTCTCCATTTTATCAGTTGTTCTGTAATGTGAAATCTGCAAGTGTTTATTTTTGGTAATTGAGATCTCTTTAAATTTTGTTGTGTGTTCAGTATGTAGAATTTCAAATCTAGATGCTTCAAGCCCTGTGCTCTTATCTTTTTGAATGTGTTTTATTTCAGATTCAGGTAAGATGTTTGGGAAGCTCTCAGTGTAATAAACTGAAAATATAGATGCCTAAGCATCTATGAATAGTTTTGTGTACATGTACATACTCATTGGCACACACAAGCAAGCATTTATTAGGAAAAAAAATAAATGCAATTCCTGCCAATGTTTTTGTTAATGTAGATATCAAATCTGCGTGTTTGTGTTATTACCAAATGCTTGTAACGATTCTATTTGACAACAAATTCCACATACTGTGTGACTTTTTTCTTTTTTTTCCTTCTCTCTTTTTTTTTTTTTTTTTTTTGTGAATATGAGTACAGAGGTAATCATGCAGTGATGGTTTTGGTCTGTATGAACAGGTCAGAAGTGAGCTTGTTTCAATTTGCCATGTGAATGCAGAAATAGTAATGTTAGAAGTGCCATTATCTGGCATATGTGGCTTGGTGACATAACTACTTGATTTGGGAAGTGTATGTGACTTATGAACCCTGATACTATAGGCAGTAAAGCACATGCCCTATTTTCAAGGAGGCTTTTAGTTACATCCATGTTCTTACGTAGCACAGTTAAGTGTGAAGTTCATTATCAGAAGGTATTCGCTTTCTTCCGAAATGTTACGTTTTGCCACAGCCAGAAAAAACAGATCAGCAATCTGATCTCATTGGTAACTCCAGTATGTGTATTTGGGGATTTCTAGATACTGCTTGTGTTTTGAGGGTATTTTTTACTGCCAGAAACAGAGGTTCCATACCCAAATCTGTGGTTCACTTTACAGTATCAGAGAGCAAATCTAGCAGGTAAGATGCTATATGTTTTAAATTTGGATTTCACTCCTTTCAGAAAATTGCTGTGAATGTTTCTTGTATGGCTTATGGCTTAGATGTTTAGGTGGTATATTACGGGCACTGCAGTGAGTTTGTTCTTTTTTCTGTATTTCCCCACCTCTCCCCATTCTTCCCCCAAAAAAGATTGCTCTACACAGATACTTGTAATTTAATGTTTGCTTTTGCTGAGTCTAATTCTGATGGATCATGTTTATGTGACTTACTGTCAGCTGTCTGTTAATTACAGTTTAACATTCAAGTCTGTATGTAACGTAATTTGGTTTTATTAATGCAGTACAGCAAACAGCATTATAACGCTTTTCTCTTTTAATCTTACAAGGAAAAAAATCGGTATCTAAAAAAGCAATCACAAAGAAGAGGAAAGGTGTCACAAAGTCTACCATACCAGAATTTCAGGTAAATTATTTTAATTTTTGTTTTAAGCACTTGAAATCTAAATGTCTGTAAAAGAAGTTTTTTACTTTCTGATAGAGACCTTGGAAATTCTAATCCAAGATTAATTTCCTTATTCTAGGTCAAAAGGTTAAATCTGATAGGGTTTTTAAAACTGTAGTTTACCTTTTTTTTGATAGAGAATGTTTTAGCATTTTTTTATGTGTAGCTTACACACTGATTCACAGTATTGTTTAAAGTCCCAGATAAATCTGTTACAGGAGAAAACGTGAAAAACTAGGAGTTCTTAATGGATTTTTTTAAGGTAGATAAAATATTCTGGGCTAAGTGTACTTGGATTTTGAATGAGGTATGACAATGTGGCCCTTGAATTGAAATCTAGCTTGATTTATTGAAAGACTTGTGAAAAATTTGTAGGCTTTTGTGCTTATCTTGTTTGCAACTTTTACCCCTTTTCTGCACCTGACCTTTAGACCAGAGAGCACTAAGAAAAGAATGCTAATTATTATAATGTGTCTTTATGGTACTGTAATAGAAGTGTTGAAAAGCTAGAGTACTTCAGTTCTGTGTCACTGTTTATGCATGACTGCTTGGATTGAAGATGTCCTTTGACTAGACAGACACTGCTATTCTGAGCAATACACTCACATTAAATAATGACTGTTCTGTAAAGCTCTGATACTGAGTCAGTGTTTTCCATGATGATGATATGTTTCAGGTGGAGTTAGTAGAATTTCTGGTGATAAAGTTAGTTTATAACAGCCAATATTGAGAAAAAACTAATATTTAAGTGCACGCTGACTTTTGTCTATATTCCACCACACAGAGGCTCAGTGTTTTCCTAGCAGCTCCAGAAAATAGGTACAGTATCTAAAAAATTCAGTTTTTCTCAGCACATTACCTGCACGCCTTGGAAATACTTTTTTGCAGTATTAAACCATTGCTTTTAAGTAGTCTGTATAAAACTTAGCTCAGGTTTTTATCTAACCAGGGTAAACAGCATGTACGTATCTAGCTGAGTGTAAAATTAAGTTAAGTGCAAATATAATAACATATTTGAAATGTTAATTAAAATGTAACAAAAAAAAATATAGCACTTTCAGTCAAAGCCGGGCTTTGTATCTGTTTTAGGTGAAGGTTAGATTGACCAGTATGATCAGTTTCATCTCATTAGGGAACTTCTTTAACAATTTAACCTGCCTTTTTCAGGAGGACAGGCAGGTCTGGTATTACTGTTAGAATTATTTGCAAATATTAAATCATTTACGTTTGGAATACTGGTAAGACTTTTAGAGCCTAATAAAGTATGCTTCAATATACTCAGCTCCTCATATGTGGATGGTCAAACTTCATAAAATTCTGTAGCAGTTTGAAGTAAATGTATATTTTTTTTAAATATTGGGTACAAGAGCTTGAGTGTATACAGGTCATGCGAGGTATGCCAGGGAGAGTATAACTGTAAGAACATTGCTATTCATATCTAAACATCAGTTCATTTGGAAAGAAAGTAAATATATGAAAATTTGAAGAATGTTTTAGGTGCCTGCATCAGTGATCTAGGGGATTACGGTAGGTTTGTATTTATTAAGAGATTGACAGATTAGATTTGGATTTATAGCAATAAATAGTTCACTTATAAATTCTGACAAATGGATTTTAGGAGAATCCCAGACTGGAACAGAACTCGATCCCCATGTCTTTCCCTACAAAAGTCAGGGAAGATTTCCTGTCTTTCCTCCTTGAAGTTCTGGGAATCATTGAGGGTCTGTGAAATTACCGAGATCTGAGATTGTATCCTAGCAGAAAAGCTGAACACCAAATTTGAAAATTTACTGGAGTACTGAATATCTGAAGCTTCCATTGTATTCAGTTGAAAAACAGAATGCTTGTTGGCTATGAAAATTTAATTCATATCCAGTGAGTAGTGTGCCTGTTGTGAAAATGCCTGTGTTGTAGTTAACGTGCACATAACTGATTATGTGATTTGTACATTAATGGAAATATTTACAATCTGAATCTTTAAGCCACCATGTAGTGATCTAGAGAACAGGCACTAATCTTTCACTACCTTTGATAAGTCATAAGGGAAACTTTTTTTTCTTTCTTTTGATAGGTGGTAAGAAGGCACCTTCTTCAAGAGCAGTATGTGAAACTGCTCTTGAAGCTCTCTGAAGCTGTCGGAATGATTAGATTATAGCATTAATACCTTTCTTTTTTCCTTCACATTATCTTACCTGTTGAAGTGTAGAAATAATTTTGTAAGGCAGTGTTGTTTACAGAAAATTGCGTTGCTAAGTTCAGCCAATTAACCAGGAGCAAAGAGCACTGACACGTAAATTAGAATATCATAATGAGAAACAGCACCTAGATTCCATATGAAAGTGTAATACGCTTTACACTATACTTGTTTTATTACTGCTCTTTTCATCTTTCCTTCACAAAGCTGGCTTCATTCTGTAAGATGGGAAATGTAAACCAAGTGACAGAAGTTTTAGAAGTAGCTTATTACCAATCAATGTGCATCTCCAGTACCTCATCTCAAATGAATAAAGAATTATTAGTTTCTTCTTGAAGCTTTTTATAGTGGATACAGTACAGTATTGGAGGATTTCAAATGCTAAATTTATTTAGACAGTAAACACTCTTAAGCTGAGCTGCTATTACCTTCCTTGTTTCACCAGTGAGTAATTGACATAGAGATTAGCCTCAAGTGTACACCTCTCCTAATCAAAATTGGGACTTGGGAGATTTGGTTACTCTTCCTTGTCACCCCAGCCTCAACAGAGGTTTATCCCATGCATGTAGTTTGGATTGATACACACTAACGATTTTGCAAATCAGATCCTTGTATCTCAAGTGATTGTTCTGAAAATACCAAACAGGACTGGGACCTGTGAGAAATTTTGACTCCAGGAGTTATATGTTTAAATATAGGAGCTTTTTATGATCAAGTCAAAGACGGAGTTGGTATTTCCAGGACAGCATTCAACTAACAATAGTGAAATCATCCTTCTGCTTGCAAATTTACCTTTCAGAAGTGAGTTCCTAGAGAGAAATTCAACAACTTCTAGCAAATGAAGGCTGCATTTTTCTTTGATTCATAGTCATGCTCTGTCTTTGATCCATGGTACGCTGAATTAAACTTGTCTCATAGGAGAAAATAAAAAGCGCTAATGAAATTTAAAAACTGAATTGTCAGGTATATAGTTAAAGGAGTGGATTAAAATTGCGCAGGAAAAATCTTTACCATGTCTTTATTGACTTTTGTCAAGGGCTTGATGTGACAAACTTTGACTTTTTTGTACCATAATACAGTATCATAGATTTCTTAGCCAGACAGATCTGAAAAGCAGAACAAATATTTGGCTTCCAGTTTATTTCATACATGTTTGGAACATTAAGTGCAGGACAGACATGCATGTTGGACCTAATAGAGTTACATGTAGTAATATTATTTTCTGGTTTGAGAGAAACCTTTTGCAAGTTTTCTTGCATTCCAATTCCCAATGCTTTCAAATGTGCACAAGTTTTATGAAAATAATGGCACGTATGCATTAGTTTTCTGAAATATATGTATTTAGTTGTGTCAGTTCTGTTTTGAAAGTGAAACAGAAGGGCGTTTTTAATACGAATTTGTTGCACTTCTAAAACTTCATGTGTAATTGAAGTAAAAAATATATTACTATGAATTACTGATTTCTAGGGAAAATTAAAAATTAGCAGGTTTATGGTAAAAGCATTTTTAGCAGTGTTATGGTTTTGTTTTATTTTTCTATTTGGATTTGATTTTCTTAAATTATTTTAGTATGTTTTCAGTAGTAAGGAAAACATTTCCACTTAAGGGTGTTCAGAAAGAAACAAGTCTTAACATGCGATAACCTAAAAGAACCTAGCAGCTTAATAATTTACAGTTCATTAAGTCTTTAATTGCCCTACGTGATAGTGAGCCAAAAATACAAATGACTTTTGACCTTTTTTCCAAGAAAATAGCGTCTATATTATAAAAGGAAAAATGTAAAAAAGCTGTTTTCTAAAGATAGGAAATTAGAAAAATATAATCCTTTTTCAAATGATACATAGGCAGGTAAATTTCATTGACATGGCTAGGTTGTCTTTCAGGAATACTCTGTGCAATTTTGTAAAGTTATGTTCAGGAAAAAGTTGTAGCAGGTGTAATATTATATTACCGCCACAGCATAGACCAAAGCTAGTATATTTCAATTCACCAGGGCGTTGTTTGGTATCCAGATCTGTTCCAACTCTCTACTGTACTTGAGACAAATTTGGTGTTCACAGAAGTCTTAGGAAAATACCTAAATTTTGAAATTGAAGCTTGCAGGCAGAGGTATAGTTTGTGTGAAGAGTGAAGTATTTTTTTACTAGATTCTCTTCCTTTCACAGTGTCCTAAAAATGCTGTAAGAAAATAAAAATCAAATGGTGATACTAACTAATAATATGTGCTTTTAGATTTTATTTAACTTCATTGTACATCTTCCAAGTCCCACATTACCAAGTGTTTGTGTTCATTTGTTTTTTAGCTTATTTGCACTAATCTTGATGAACTCAGGGAATTAATCACAAAGATTGAGAATGAACTCAAAGATCTGGAAGACATTAAAAAGAAATCGGTATGTGACATTAAAAGCTTTCTCTTGTATGGGTATAAATTGATGCCAGTGATTTGCTGAGGCCTGTCAACTGAAGATTTTATGCCTGTTTAGTAACTGCATGAAGGATTATCATAAGGTTGACACCCGGAGACTGTAATCTTAATCTTTTCTGTATATAGTGCTCTGTTGATGATGTGTTTATGACAAGTAAATTCAGTAATTGTGTTAACACTTTTCACTGCCAAAATAAAATGTAGAAAGTGGTAATAGCTTAGGAGTAGTGAATTTCTGTTAAATGGGTGACCATTCTTCCCCGAGGACAACCACTTACCCAACAAGCTATTACAGGATAGAGTTCTCATATCTGCCTGTGCACTACTAGTCGGATCTTCTTGTGAACTGATTCTTATGTTGCTCATCAGGGTTCCTAGCTACTTTTTATTGGCGAGTAAGTTATTAATTGGCTTTGTTTGGTTTTTTTATTGAAGTAGGTTGTACAAAAGAGCATGCTATCTGGCTTCTGGTTCCAGATTGAGATACAAATCTTACCAGTGTACACTGGATCACAGTTTATGCAGGTGAAAACCTCAGAAGAATAATGTTTAGATAAAAGAATCCAACATACTTGACGTTTTGTAGGAGGCAGTAATTCTCATCAAGATGGTGAATGGTTTTAAATATGTAAATAGTATTAATTTAAGTGTCCTTCTACAGGCAGCTCTTCTGTATATTTACTCTTTTCCATTGCAATTTTGTTTATTAAAACTTCGGTGGGCACTTTTATGGCATTTCTGAACAGTAGTAGTTTAAAATGTTGCTTTTTCTATACCTCAGAAACTAAACATGCCTATACCTTAGGAAACATGGACAATTTACATTAATGTCTTCAGTCTCATGTAGAAACAATGTATTCCTAAATTATCTAAGTAGGGGAGAAAGATATGGTAGGTGAGAGGCAATATAATTTAGGACTCTGAAAGATGAATTTCAGTGCATAATAGTTGATAAAATATCCAAAGAAATCAAAACAAACTTAACCTGAAATTATTTTGTAGTTGCTAAATTGCAAATTGGTTTTATGATAAGGTTGTCAAGAGGTTATCAGGAAGCCTATGTCAACAATAGAAGAAAATGCCAGAAGTGAGAGTATGCACGAGTATACCAATAACATTAGTATAGGTGAGACTTTTAGTCTACTAGTAAAACTATACCAACAAGACTTCTTCAAGGGTAGACAAATGCTAAATATGTCATAATTGCACTTTGAACTGAAATCTGATAATGTCATTATGTAAATAAGCTGCATGACTTCAGCAGGAATACTATGTTTAGTTCTAATCGCACTGTCTTAAAAAAACCAAACACTTAAGTAAAAGGGATTTAGGATACAACTCATTCAACATTCAGAAGTTGTGAGGTAAGGACAATCTTTCTGTGTGCTTATATAAATTTATCAAAATTGCTTGTGTTAGCAATTTTATGTAAAGAAAAAAGGCTAGGATTAATTTCTGAGGAAGTAATTAGAAGACAACAGTAAAGCAAAGTGTGGATTTTTAAAAAGTAATTATCAGGCAAATTTCGTATTCAGTGTTTAAAAATACAAATAGATGTTAAATTAGATGAATAGTGGTTAAAGTTGCTGAAATGAGGTTTCAGTTTGCAAGGGAAGTCATTAGAATTTCATTTTTGATGTCTAACACCATGTGTAATTAGGTTAGATACCCTAAAAAATTGAGTAAATGCAGATTTTTCAGTCTTCAGCTCTAATACAAATGGCAGTGGCAGTTTCAGAAGCATCCCAAACAGTTTGTTTCTGCTGAAGTACCTAGTCTATTAAGTAGAAAAATGTTCTTATTTGATGAAATTTGGCATAATGTGAATCTTTGTTTTAATATAATGATACTCATTCTGATAACATCTGTGGACTTCTTGCTTGTTTTGACCCAAAGATGAGAATATTCTTAGTACTTCATGGTAATTTTATTGATTTTTGTTCTCAATAGTGACTTAGGTGAAGGCATATGAGTCTCTTCATGACTAACCTGCTCATTAATTCCGGTTTTAGTAGTTGTTAGCACATGCTACTGAGAGGAACCCTCAAGGCAAGTTTTAAAACTTCTGTTAAGTACTAGTATAAATTAGAAATGCAGCTTGTCTGATTTTTATTAAGACCTTAAAGTATAACCTTTTTCTGACTCCTAACTGCCCTTTGTTTCCTAGGAGACCATTCTAGAGTACATAAAATGAATGCCTTCTCCAGAACTTGGAAGTACTGGAGAGTTTAGTGAAAAAGCTGAGCTGTAAGACCACAAGTTCACTTACTATTTTCCCACGTCGTAAGTTGTTGGGCTGATTGTATCCAACACTTACCAGAACACCATCTTGAGACAACAAATGATGTAAGAGATTTTTAACCAAACAAGGTTATTTCTTGACAAGTTAAAAGAAAACTAGAACAGGGTTATGCGGTGGAAAGCCAGGTATCATTTTAAGTGTAGTCATTACTACAAGTTCAATGAAATAATAAATGTGTTGGAAAGGATTTTCACTGTTTGGTTGATTAAAACAGTCTGGTACTGTACACTTTTGTACAGCTGTATTGTCTTTTGAATGAATTCTGAGTAATATTTTTCCATTTAAAACTTCTTGCACTTTTACGTGATTACTGGTGAGTTTGTAACAATGATGAGATTTGCCTTAGTGCCAGTTTGCCATAACTGGTTAGAGAGGAAAATGAAATTTTACCCGAGTTCTTTAATTTTAAACAGAAGTTCAACTCGGTATTATCTCTTCCCGGATTGCTTTGCTCTTGAACTCTAGCCACAGTTGTGACTCAAGGCTGCAATTTCACATGTGCTTTCAACTGGCATAAGCCAAAACTGCTGCCAAATAAATAATTCCTGGTCTGGACATCTTTAGCAGCTTAAATCTTCTGTGCTGCCCCATGAGAGAGAGGATACTGAGCAGAGTTCTTTGTTCAACTGCATGGCGAGAGAGTTAGTCCATGATAAATGTAACTACTTTTTTTTACTGCCGCTAAGGTGTTTGTAACACAGGTCAGTTTTCTAGTGCAGTTACGCAAATACCCGTGCTTGTGTTCTGCGACAGTTTGAGGGGTCATTTTAAGGACAGAAATAAGCATCTGGGGGCAAAAGAAGGCAGGACTGCTTTCAGCCGGAAAAGTGCCATTTTTGGCTGGTTGTACATGTTATTAAAATAAGTGATGCTCTAAAAGGTCTGTCCCTTTAACTACTAAGCGGTTCCTCTGCTTACCACCTGCTACATTTCAAGAGGGAGAGCAGAGAATGTGTTAGTCAGGTTTACTATTTGTTTTAGTGCCTGATTGAACATCAGAAAGTGGGAGATGCAGAAAACAGACTTGAAGGACTTCAGTCTAGTGTTCTGTGCACTTTCTAGTGAAGGAACATCTAAGCTAGAATGTCTTTAGATTTGGTATTGTCCTTAGGATGTGTGAAGTAACAACCTTTCACTTTGAAGTGGTATAACGTAGAAGTAGAGTAAAGCTGGAATTAGTAGGAAAAAACAACAGAATTTATAGTGACACAAATTAGATTCAAGTAAAAATTCTGTCTATTTTGTTGCTAATACATAGATGTGGGTAAGTTAGAAGCAGTCAGTGGGCAATTATGAATCTAGAACATACTGGCTAAAAATTATGTTGAGATTTTACTGCCTTTTACCTTGTGCTTGCTGAAAATTTACACTGTATATTTAAGCATGGCAGTTCAGTTGAATGTGAACTCTTAGAAGTTTTTTATAACTAGCAAATTGATCAAGACATGCAAAGTAGCCTAATTCCACTTAAAAATCTACTTGCAGTGGTACTGATGAAAAAATAGTTTTGACAATCATATGTGATAGTGAAGCATTTTGCCAATATATGTAAGATAACATAAAGGCCTCTGTCTAATATATGGAATTTATTTTATGAGAAGAGATGGTAAAGTAGCACCCTCTATCCTAATCAGTATGTAAGATAAAAACTATGAGTTTTTGACATTTTGGATTCCATTTTTCCTTGTTATCTTCTGTGCCAGGTAGAATCAATGGGAGTTGCAAATGGAAATGTCTTTACTGCCTGTCAGATAATCAGCTTCTCTTGTGAACCAAAGTCATTGGGGTTTTGTGTGAGATTAATTAAGCTATTCTGTAGATAAGTTATAGGTATTTAACTCTGCCATATCAGAGCAGAACTTGATTTTTTTAATATTTTTTTTAATCCCTTCTTGCCATTGTGTAGTATGAAACTGACAGGATTACAGATACTTATATCAAATAGTGAACTTTAGAGTTTTTTTTTCTGGTAGCAATTTTGCAAGGTGACTTTGTAGTGAGCATGTTTATTGTAAAATGAACTGCATTTTGACAAGGATGGTTAATTCTAGACCTTGCCATGACGAGTTAAAGCATAGATCATCTTGGAGAGAACATACACATTGAAAGGTTCCTTGTTTACTGAAATGCAAGACTTCTGGTCATTGGATTTGAGTCATTCCCTGCAAGTTAGGTTGGTAATTGCATAGCTGTCTGAGGAGTGAAAAGGGAGACTGGAGCTCAGGATTCCCACAGTGAAGCTGACAGGGATTAAATGGGTAAAGGGCAGTGCCTTCCCAAGAAGGAGCCCAGACTCTCCCTGCAGTGAGAGAAATGTTGAACAAAGGTGAGGGGAAGGAGAATTACTTAGTCAAAGGATGCCAACCAAGATCACAATTAATTAGGGTTTGAAGAAAATACAATGAAGATTTTACTGTTTTGCAGAGGTCTGTAACACACTGACCTTCTTGATTCCTGAAGGTTTTAATTAGACGGTTGTATTTCCCAAGACAGGTGTATGCCTTTGTGTATCTTTGCAAGTAGATACATCTTTTAAGAAGGAGTTAGAGGGGCTGAAAGAAAGCTGAGCTTTTCAGTAGCTCTATGCCAGTATCACATTTGGAAATACATACTTTGGAGTGCACCTGAAAATTCAGAGTTAAAAACCTGTAGGTTCAGGTCAGAAATACTTAGAACCTCAGACATAAATTTATTTGTAAGATACTGAGGCTGTCCAAAGGCATGCATTGGTCCAGGAGGAAACATAATATATTTTTGTGTCTGCTTCTTTTGAAATTCTGAACATGTTGCTGTCAAATTTGTTCATAAGAAGTGGAAGTATCTAAACTAAGAAGAGGCTGCTTTCTGGTTTTTTATTAATTTGCTTTGTTTTACTTAAAAAAGGTAATATATTGCAAAAATAATGCAAAACAGCTCATTTACTACATAAAATATTAAATAGTAGTTCCTCTGTGTAAAGAGATAGGAAATATGGCCATATGTTTGAGAATGTTTGGTAGGGAAACTGTTTAGACAAGACTACAGGGACTTCCCGAAAGTACTCAACAGAAATTGATATAACCATCAAAAATAGATTAGGGCTCTTACTACTATTTTAGTGAACCAGACCTCAAGTTTACAAAAAACAAAGTGGAAAAATTTACTTTGTCTTCTCATTTGGACTCTGGAAACTTAATTGTTACTTGGTTAAATGTTTACTTTTTAGCAGGAAGTGAACTTTTCCCCATTCATCCCTCCTCCTCTCCTGACCACCTTCCACCCAGTAAAATATGTATCATGCTTGAGACTTTTGCATGTAAGGAGTTTCTGGTTATATTTGTTTTAATCTGAATTACTATGTTTACGTAAAAGTATATAGTATTATAGTCCTGAGTTTGCAGGCAGACTTGCAGGTTTAAACTGCACATGGCGAGATCCTTATTCCAACAAATATTTAGTATAATAGAATTTTAATTGACCTGCTTGAAGTCTTACCGCTGAAAAATTTTCATTTCATCTTAGGTTCTGTATTAACTGTGCATCTTTACCTGTAACGTATCTGACGTGCTCTCTTTTTTCATTCTCTGTCCCCGGAAACTTGATTTGTATTTCCAAATAGTCTGTTACTGCTTCTCTTTGGCTTCCCATCATCTCTTAAAAAGCAGTGACATGAGTCCAAACTACTGCATTTTGAGTCTGAAATGTACATGTTTATATCCATGGAGTTTCCAGTACTTCTGAGGAGAGACTGAGCATGTGGAGCTTTTCAAAATCCAACCAGCTACTTAACTGTATAAAATCAATTAATAAAGCCAATTTTAAGCTTCCAATTTTAAAATCTGCACAATTATTACTTTCTGTTCTGTGGTATTTCTGTCTTCTGCTTATCTCACTAGTTTTCAATATTTTTGTCCCAGTCTTTCTCAGTTCCTTCAGTATCTCTTTTTCTATATTGTCTGTTTTTCCCACAACTATTTTCTCTTTGCTTCACATGGTCTTTCATGCCTTTACTCATGTGGCCAGCCCTCCAGTAAATGTTTGATAGGAAGCTTTCATTAAGCCACTTGTATCATTAACCTTTCTACAGCTCCAAATGTGAGAGTGCAGATTCTGCATCAAAGAAATAAATGTGTACTCATACATATAATCTGGGACATTTTTGTCTTAGAGATACTACTTTATATTCAGAGCAGTGCTTTGGATATTGTTGAAAAATATTCAAGGCGTTACTGTCACACAGTTATAAAAAACCAGTTGATTTTAAGGTCTTCAACTAAGAATAAAGATATATCTGGAGTTAAGAAGATGCAAAATGCAGCTGTATGAAAGGGGGTTAAGTAAGATCTGTGAGCTTAAAAGACACGACTTTCTTGTAACTAGTTTAAGATACCACGTACATCCAGTTTCTTTATAAGTTATAGAAGTATAAGTTAATAACTTGAAGTTCTTCTAATGGAAAGTAAAATGTGACAGTTCAGTGCTGGATAATTTCATCATTCTGAGTAAATTTAAAAAGACAGTAATATCATGCTGATAAACTTTATCCCATGTTTTTGTGGTTTATATCTTTAAAATAAATGTAGTAGATCCGTCAACATGATGATTTTGTAGTAATTTTGCCTAAAGAAAATTAGAGCATATGGCTAAATGTTTGAATGAAAAGTAATGTCATAGAATAAATCATAAGATAAAGGCACCCTTGGTAGCAAGATAGAGCTTTTTTTTTTTTTTTCTTCATTTATTTGTGATGTTTACTAAGAGAGTTTGGGATACTATTTTAGAGTATAGCGTGGTATAATCAGATAGGTAGATCATGAAAGTGTAAGCTGAAGTCTTTTTTAAAAAGAAGTTTGAGGGCTGATATGTGATATATTTTCATTAGTTACTGGTAAACACTCAAAAGTAAGATTGATAAAGAGATGTCATGGGTGACTTCTTTTCTAATTTACCGCAAGCCATTCTTCCTGACTGTATTCAGTCCTAGTCTTCAGTTAAATCAGACCTTAGCTTTTTATAGATTCTTACAGTATTCAGAATGGTGTTGCTGAAGGTAAAATACAAGATATTGACTGTCAGAAACTTTTGCTGTAGAAGACAACTATAAGCATTTTCAAAATGAAACCACCTCCAATTACAGATGAGTTTCTAAAATATAAATACATAAACTTATACATTCTTATTCAGTCAAAACTGGCATTGAAGTAAGTACCTGAAATTATAGTATTTGGCCCATAAATTGGTTGAAAATACCATTAAATATCAATCCATATCTAAATCTCTTTTCTTTAGGTATCTGATGTCCAAAGCAGCTGCAGATCACCAACTCCCTCTCTGTGTGACATCACTAGAAAATGCTAGACTGGTGATGTCACACACACCACAGAACCCCGCTGCAGAATGGAGCAGGCATATTAAGGGTAAGGTAAGTTTTCTCCCTCCACCACCACCCCTTTTCAACAATATTGCATGGTTTTATAAGATTTTTAATTTTCTTTATTTTATGTCCCTGGGATATAAAGTAAAGATTAAAGAAAATCTTATAAAACTGCCTAATATTGTGGTTGTGTGTGTGTAACAAAACAAAACCTCCCCTACAAAGTTCAGTCCTTACCCCATATATCCATATCCTGGCTCCAGTCTGCTTTGGGGTTCCATGATGAGAATGCCAGAATAGTGTACTTTGGGGCATCACAGAGAGTGGAGTCAGCATTTCCTGGCTGCTCTGGATGTCAGAAACCTTATTTTAAAAGGTAAGTTTTCAGTTGAGAATGTGTTAAATGTCTCTCTCTTTATATGGGAACATTCAGCACATTTCTAAAATGTAGCTTTACCATATTTGCATTTTTTAAATTTACTTGTAACTTAACAAAGCTTAAAGTCACATTTTATACTTGTCATCTTTCTAGATGTTTTTTTCTCTTTTATTCTGTTAATACCTTACATTATGTTTCCAGAAGAAAACAGTTTGTCATTACCTGGAACAAGATGGTGACTAGGACTGAGATCCCGGGTATAGAAGCATTGGTACTTGGAATGTGAATTACAAAGCACAAAAGAACATAACTCAGTTCAAACAAAAGTTAGGCACTGGATATTTCTATTTAGATTACAGAATTGTAGTATTTTCATGGTTGGAAGGGACCTCTGAGATTGAGTCCAACCATACACACACCACCAGGAAAAAAAAGCCACAAAAGACCCAAACCCCACAAAACAAATTACATAACCCGACAATACCGGCCACTAGAGTATGCCCTGAAGTGTCACACCTACAAGTTTCTTAAATACCACCAGGGATGGTGACTCCACCACCCTCTCAGTGAAGTCATTCTTCCTAATATCTAATCTAAACCTCCCCTGCTGCAACTTGAGACCGTTTCCTCTGGTCCTGTCCTGATTCACTTCTGGGAAGATGCCAGC
>VXBW01003997.1:68283-125329 GCA_013400375.1 Thinocorus orbignyianus
GTACCGAGGTCAGGCTGACAGGCCTGTGGTCCCCCAGATCATCCTTCCAGCCCTTCTTGTGGATAGGTGTCACATTGGCCACCCTTTGGTCATCTGGTACCTCCCCTGTTGACCAGGATTGTTGATAAATGGTGGAGAGGGGGGATAATCAGTTTTGGAATGCAGACTCTTAAAAAACTTAGAATTAGCTCAAGTGAATTAAAGGGGAGGAGCTTCTTCAGACAATTATTAAGAGCTAGGTCTTCAGTGATAGACTGTTTTTACCTCTAAAGTACTGTCTTGGGTTGATATTGTGTAATTTTAATTCATGTGTACTAATAAAATTCTGCTGGCTTTCATGAACAGCAGGAGGCAGTGCATCCAGATCTCCATTTCTCCAGACCCTTTGTTTATGAGAGGACTGAACTATGCAGCTGTAATAGCTTTTCCTTCGTACTCACCCTGCTGTTCCACTAAACCAGTGCTCATGGAATTTTCTGCACAGCTGTATTTTGATTATTTTTTTATGGAACAGTTGTGGCTTCTCTGCTGTGGATAGTTCCTTTTGTGCAACTAGATGTTCCATTCTATTTATTTGCTAATCCCATAACATATCAGATCATACCCGGATGCTTTTATCTTTCATCATAAGGAATCCTGCAGTCAGTAATTGAAGGGGACGCTTGAATGTCTCCCCACCTTGAAACAGGACTATTGTCAGTGCTGCATTAAGTCATCCATGACCTGACTAGCTGAGTTCTGAAAACAAGAAAGAAGTAATGGAAGTTCAACTACACAACCTGTTGTAATGCTATATGTTTCTGATGAAATTATGTGTTTTAAAGTCTAGCTTGAACCTCCAAAGCTTTGGTTTTTAGCTGTTTTCCTGCATTATTCTCATTTGGTATAACTGAGAAGATTTTGCAACACAGGCATTTGTAAAGGCAAGTTTGCCATCTGTAGAAATTAGTAGGCAGCTATGTAACACTGAAGTAGGGAGTTAAGTCCTAGCTTTAAACAGTTACCGAGTTGCTTTCTGTTTTCTGTAAAAAAGCACAGGACTCTGTTAGTGAATGAACTTGCTTAGGAAAGGTAATGCTAAATTTTTGTAGTGATGTGTCTTAAAGTTATAGACATTTTTTTTAAATGTCCCTTTTTGCTATTTTAATATTCAAGGGATAATAGTAGATCATTTGTGTAATATCTGGGCTTTGCAGAAATCTTACGTGATTGCATGGAAAACCAACTGAACCACAAAAATTTGAAAGATAGGAGCTTTTTTTTTTTTTTTGTTACCAATATTTTTTGGCCCATGTTTATTCTATGTCCTGACTATTTGTGAAGAAAGAAAATTCTTCTCATGTTCTAAATTTGTGTATGTTTCCACTAACAGTTTTATTCTCAGCTCCTAAATCCCAGTTAAAAAAAAAGAAAAGAAAAAAAAACAAACCAGACAAAAAACCTGGATACAGGGAAAGAATTAATTTACATTTTTAAAAATTATGTTGCTGTAGTATTTGCATTAAAATTATTTGGATGCAAATGTGCAAATGTAGAGTTTTCCAGAGATCATACCCAGAGGACACTATTTTTATTAAAAAGTAACTCTAGAATTTGTGGAGCAGAAGTTTGTTTATTTTTTGGTTCATTTTTGTAGGCAAGGAGTAAAGTTATTTTAATTTGTTCTTTTCTGAAGTGTTACCAAAGGCAGTAATGTTTTGAAGTCTACTCTTGACTAAGCCTACTGCTTGTTCCTGGCTATTCCATGTCTGATACAGTTACCATTTCAAAGTTTACTTAGTACTCGACTGATATTTGTCTGGCTTCTAAATATTCTTTTTTTCTACTTAAGCCAAGATCTCAGCCTTTTTTAAAGGTAAATGAGTCTGAGAAAGTAGTAATTTCTTGGTTTTATTCTCTAGTAATTTTTCATATCTTTTTGATACAAAGTTTTCACACATCCCATTCTTTGCTATATCAAATGCATGGACAACACTTCTGTACCCTGATACTCGTGGCATTGCTGGTTTTCACCGTTTTGGTTTTTGTTTTGATGTGCTCTACTGATATGGTGTAATATAAAAATTAATCCTTTTAAAACTGTCTGAAATATTTTTTATATCTTACAAGAAACATAAATCTGTGCACATGATATTCTTTCATATGTTAGAAATTAATTCTGTTAACTGCTAACAGTAGGAGGTGACACCAAATGCCTGGGTAGGCTACAGTGTACACAAGAGATGCTTTCTTTTGCAGTGTTCAGTAGCAGGTTTTATGCTGCAGTGCATTACATGTGCAAATATGACAGGCCACAATTGAAGGAGATTAGAATACAGTTTGCTGGGTTGTGTGTACACTCAACAGTAACAATTATCATAGAATCATAGTATTATTTGACTTGGAAGGGACCTTAAAGATCATTGAGTTCCAACCCCTCTGCCATGGGCAGGGACACCTCCCTCTACACCAGATTGTTCAAAGCCCCACCCAGCCTGATCTTGAACACTTTCAGGGATGGGGCATCCACAACTTCTCTTGGCAACCTGGTCCAGTGCCTCACCAGCCTCACAGGAAAAAAATTCTTCCTGATACCTAATCTACATCTNCCCACCCTGTGTTTGTGTTTGGGATGGCCATGACCCAGGAGCGGGAGCTTGCACTTGGTCTTGTTGAACTTCATGAGGTTTATACAGACCCACCTCTCAAACCTGTCCAGGTCCTGCTTGTGGCATCCCTTCCCTCCAGCATGTCGACCATGCCACACAGCTTGGTGTCATTGGTAAGCTCGCTGAGGGTGCACTCAATCCCATTGTCCATGTTGCTGACAAAGATGTTAAACAGCACTGGTCACCGTACTGACCCCTGAGGAATGCCACTTGGACATTGAGTTGTTGACCGCAACCCTTCGAGTGCAGCCAACCAGCCAATTCCTTATCAACCGAGTGGATAATGTGGCAAAATTTCCAACTTAAAATCTTTGCGTTGATAATTTTAATTGAAGGATGAAGGAGTAGCTATTAATTTTATTATGTAATGTGTAAACTATTGCTATAAAAAATGGACACTTGGTTTTCAAGCTTATCTTTCTGTACATTGGAGGGATCATGCTGAAATGTGTAGAAAGTAATTGTTCCAAAGTTCATAGAAAAATCAGTATTGTAGGCTGCTGAGAAGCAAATGTGTCAAGCTTTACCCAGATCTTCCTGCCCTGCATTTCTTGGTGTGCTGGACCACATAGCTGTGAAGGCTATGATCTCTCTCTAAAGTGAAATACGTATATGAAATAAGTTCCCAAGTCTTGCTATTTTTTCTTGCAGAACTATGCTGTCACTGTCTTCCATCCTCGCTGACAAGTCAAGGACTAAATCCTCTTTTACATGAAACGCACAGAATTTGTAGAGTGTCAGAAATAACAGAGTATACCACATCTCTTTTTGTAGCTGTTACATATATATGCATTGTTCAGTCTTTTATGTAATAAACTACAGAAAAAAGTTTGGGAAGAAATTCGTATAAGGGCTATCTAGGAGTATTAAGAGATGTGTTCTGCAACATTATTACCATAATGACTGTTGTATATATATATATACATCTTAATTGTTATTTTCCAATGTCTTTTATTTTCATTCAGCCTTTCCAGATTTATCAGAAGTGTACATACATGGTTGGTTTCCCTGACCTGAATGTACTGTGACGCATGTTAGTTACTTATTTAAGTTATTTTAAATAAATGATGTGTTTCCAGGATTTTGCTTCAGTTTTAAATTTGACCTGTAAAAAGTTACAGGTCAGTAATAGTTACAGTATTGCTTTTTCAACTGGGATGTTATCTCTTTGTAGTATAAAAAAGTGAGAATATTCATGTCTTATATAGGTAGATGTAACTCTGGAACTTACTGTCTTCCAATTATTTTCCTCATTTGCTGTTTTACTGTACCAGGATCACTGTAATACTGATATAATATAGCAAGATACACAGTGATAAATAAATGGTATTTATGTTTGCAGGGAAGATGGTACCACCGGAAACAAGCAGTGAAGGAATTGCATGGTACGTTGATACGACTGCTTAATGAACTGTTACCATGGGAACAAAAACTAGTGAAAGCGTTTCAAAGAAACAGGTAATTAGCTGCTCTTTTTTTAATAATAGTGCATGGGATAGAAAACAACAAAATTCACCTTTTAAAAGCTAATCAATAAGATGGCTTCTCAAATTAAATGAAAATACTTTGGGGACAGGAGTGCTTTATTTGGAAGAATTATTTTATGTTCCAGACTTTGTCTCTATAACATTGGGTTTAGCCTTCTAATATTTCTTTTCCTCTAAATGCTCTAGAATCCTTGAGTGTTCCTGTCAATATTTTTATTGCAATCCGCCTAGGAATTGTATTGCTCTTTGCTTGGTTAATAGGTGCTGAAAACCTGTATCTAGAAAACTGGACCAGGGCTTCTTAGAATTCCTTGTCACACTATTTACTGTCTAAAGCTGTCTAAATTCGTTGTTAATGGATTCTCCACAAAGTAATTCTTAAAACATTATTTTAAGGTCTTTGTAACTCTGTAATGCATCTGCATCTGCAATGAGGTGTGTCAGAGAATTATCAGTGAAGTGGTGACTGGCTTAAATCTAATAAGGGCAGTTGTTGGTAGCAGTGAAGGTACTACCCACATCATAACTCCTGGAGAGACTAGATGTTGGCTTGTTTTTGTCATTGTATATTGAAGCTTGCTGACATTGTTGTCTGTTAGCCATACAGCTGTAGCTAGAATCATACCTTGCTTTTGCTATATAGACATTTAAAAAGCAGGTAGTAATTAGTTCCTTAATATTTTATGGATATCAGGCATGAATTAAAATTTGTATTTAGAAGTTCAGGATGTTGCTGAACATTTTGCTTTAAATAATGGACCAAAGTACAAGTTTTGCCTTTTTTCTATTCCTTTCTATTCAAGTTTCTGTTCGTTTTCGTTAGCTGTTCATTTCTTCCTGTGTGTTGCAATTCAGAGTCCTTTTGGAGATGTGGCAGACAGTAATACTATTAGAAAGGATTTGGGTTTCCAGTATGTGGTGTTTCCAGTTTTATCCTTTATGTAAATTCTGCTGTGAAATGCTTTGGTGCCTAGTGTTTTAGTATTTGCTAAATGTGGTTATAGTGGTTACAGGATACAGAAATAGAACAGTCCTGTAAAATGTGTAGAAGTACTATGTATGAGGTGTGGCTTACAGGAGTAAATTTTAGTCTGGAATGGGATGGCTGATGTCTTGCATATAGACGTGCTGGTAGCTATAGAAGCCTGTGCTTAGAGTGGAGGATAATTTCTGAGATTAATTTAACTCTTTCTCGCAATGTATGTTTTAAGCTGTAACCCTAGTTTTTAATGCTAGTGTCAGTTTTTCCATGACGTAGCTGTTTGGACTGACACATAGTATACCCAGGAACAGATGTAGCTGAAAAAGTTTGCAAATCATGGGGAGAAGAGAGAAATGGACAGGGTAAGGCTAGATAAATGTCTTGGTCTCTGGTTCATTGTACAGCTGCTAGACAGCTTTGTAGCTCCAATGACAATGGTGAAGAAAAGGTGAAAAGTGTAATATAAAAGGGAAAAAGCAATTGAGTAAAGATTGCTTATGCTGCTATTAACAGGTCTAACTGAAGTTGCAGTGTTGTGTGTTTCAACTAGCTTCTAACATCTACTAATTGAATGACAGTGTTGACCTTCTAGGTTGTCAAGGGCTGGGTAGAGCTCCCTCTTTCTGTGCAAGACCACTGTATGGAATAAGTGACTTCCCAGCTTCACCTCACACCTGGCCTCAGCACCAGGAACTTGCCCATTGATATGTGCTCTTGGCTGAACCCAGTTAACATCCACAGGCCTACTCTACCCCATCATTCAGGGGCAGTGGGATGGCATCATTGCTGGTGAGGCTCATGCCCTGGCCAGCTGTCCCTTAGGGAGTAGCTGACCATTGCTGCAGTCTGCTAGCAACTGTTATTTTTAACAGAAGAATGGCAAAAATTAAGATCTTCCTCTTACTGTCATAAGGCTAAAGTCTAGATTCTATTCCACACAAGGTGCTAATTGCTATAATCTGTTTATTTGTTTGCTCACTAATCCTTCTGGATATTGTGTTGGTTGCCACCTGCTGAATTGTGTAGTTTACTGTATTTGTATGCTAAAATACCCCTTAGGTCTCGTCTAAACAATGGTTTAGAAGAAGGGAAAATAGAAATAATGTAGCAGTTTAGGGAGTATCAAGATAAGTGGATGTGTTTCTGAATGGTATTCAGATGAGTAAAGCAGCTATATATTTCTATCATACGCATATTTTTTGGTGGAATGTGAGCCTGTGGAAATGACAGTGAAAGCTGTTCTAATGGCTCAGAGAGAAGTTTTCTTAAAGGAAGAAGTTACATTATGGTCTCATAGCTGAGCCAAAAGCATAGTGCATTTAAGAAAAACAAGGTTTACTGAATTCTCTAGTTGGGGTTGTTCTCAAAGGAAAGAGTAGACTTATTAATCAAGTCCATACAGGTACACTTGCCACACTGCAAAATGAAGGAAGAAACAGAACACTGATGCAATAAAACAGTAATATTCATATTTGCCTCAGCCTTTTTGCCTATTGTTGGACAACTTAATGACATAGAATTTAGTTTTGGTGAGGGAGAGGACGTTACTGTCACTTTATATTTCTCTGGGTTTTAAAGACTTCGCAGGCAGAGTGACTCGGAAGTTTTTTTGAAGAGCACACCAACTTCTTGTGTCGCAGCAAATACAAATTAAAAAAAAAAAAGAGTTAAAAACAGTGTGGTTCTTTAGTAAAGTTAGTTTTGTTATTTTCAAGGTCTAGATTGAAGAAGGACTATGATGACTTTAAAAGACATCCAGACCATGATAAATTTACCAGAGAATTGTGGAGTAATGATGAAAGTGAAGTTGATTCTGGCAAAGATTCTTCTGCAGTAGTATGTGGTAAATCTTCAGAGTCTGCAGAACACGTGGAAGTTCCCCAAAAAGATCACCCAGGCACTGGTAAGCACTTACGGGAATTTGAATTTGGTAGCTTGAACTTGATTCAGGAGCTGAATCAAGCTGATTCAGGAGCTTTATTTTATCATGTGTCCTACTTTCTACCTTGACTACTACTGTGATGATATTGAAATAGGTTGTGATGCACGTAGGCTAGAAGTGTGCAGACATGACCAAGATGTAAATTCTGATTAATGCAAGTTTTTGCTGGTTTTGGCCTTAACCATTTCTGTGATAACATACTAGTTATGCTTGGAATTTATGTCTATGGTGGGTTGACATCAGCTGGCTGCCAGTCACCCACCCAGCTACTCTACTACTCCCCTTCCTTAACAGAACAGGCAGGGAAAATAAAATAAGCTCATGGGTCAAGATACAGAGAGGAATATCATTCGTCAGTAACTGTCACAGGGAAAGCAGACTCAGTTGGGGAAAATGAATTTGATTTATTGCCAATGAAAAATAGTGTGTTATGGTAAGAAACAAAGTAAAAAACTAAAATACCTCCCCCCATCCCACCCTGTCCCATCTCCACCTTTGTCCCAGGTGCAACTTTGTTCCCAGTTCTCCTACTTCCTCTCCTGTCAAGTGGAGGAAATGCCTGGAGCACTTTCCGTTCCTTCACTGACCTTGGTGTCTATAGAGTTGTTTCTCCTACATTTTTTCATTTTTAACTCACATTCTTCTCTGCAGCATTTTCTGTGCAAGTATCACCAGCTTAGCTGACAGTGGATCTGTTTTGGACCCAGCTGGGTCTTGCACAGCACAACTCCTGGCCTCCCCTCACAAATGTCCCCCTGCAGCCCTGCACTGCGAAAACCTCAATGGGCAGCCCCTCTGTCCACCCAACACCCCTGCCGGTGTCCTGAGCCCTCTTACCCACCTCATGCATCCATTGCTCACTGGCTGGTCCAGCTCAATGCTCAGTGTGAAACATGTGGCACTTACACTGTTGTCCCACAGGCAGCCCACACTCACACATCTGCCTGATGCACTAGCCTGGGCCTGAGACTCCCCTGCCCACCAGCTAGCCCAGCCTGAAGTTTGCCAGTGAATATACAGGCATTGCCCCTGTGCAGACTGGATTTTGGAAAGATACAGACACTCCCCCTGTAGCAGTCAGCACCAGGCACTCTGGCTGTGTCTTCCCACTCTGGCCCTATAGCTCCCCCTTTCTCTGCACCTCTCCCAGCCCAGTGTCCAGGATCTCCTCCGTTTTGCAGTTGTATGGGTTGAAAACTCCTGGTTGATCTTTCTGGAAGAGGCACCTGCAGTTTCTTGATAGATGAACAGGTGTGGTTGGTGAGGTTGTTTCTTGTCATTGTCTTTATGTTTGTTTTGTTCTGTTAGAACTGTGTCTCTCTATATTTTTTTCCAAGCTTCTTCCTTTTTTCCTCAGTGTCCCAATTAACCAGGTCCTTGATGAGATAAGCTTTCATCAATTAGTGCAAATGACCAGTTTCCTCACTATCTCTCTTGCTGGTCAGGTTTGTGTCCTTAGATGGGTCATTTTTTATTACTTCCTCCTTTCCTTATGACCCCCTTTTTGTCTTGAAAAAGGTCCCTGACCAGCTGCTCTTAAGGAAGCATTCTTCTTCCACATATCTTTGCACTTGCAAGCTAGCATTTTGCCTTTAGCTAAACTAAACTCAGTTGCAAACATGTAAAACACAGTTTCTGTTTTAATATCCTTGCAGATGAAATGAAACTATTAGAGATGAATTTACCTGCAGGAAAAAACAGAATTCTGAAAAAAGAATCAGCATCTAAAGAAATACAGAAGACACTACCCAAATGCGCTAAACGACAGTCCAAGCAAAATAGTTGTCTGGATCAAAGCACTAATGAGAGTCCACCAAGGAAGAAAGCTAAGCTGAGCACTAATGAGGCTGGGGTCCAGAGTTCAGAAAGTAGCTTGCAGCCAGATCATTGTTTAACTGAGGTGAAACAATTTGAAGGGTCAACTCTAGAATCGCTTTCCTTGACAGATCCTGCAACATCAGTATCAAATTTTCTGAAAGGGACCAAACCCATCCAGGCCTTGCTTGCCAAGAATACTGGGAACAAAGTGACCTTAACAAATCAGCTGTCACCCCCCCCAGGCATAAATGCGTCTGCTTCTGAAAAGCCAGTTTTATCACCTTCAGAATCATTAATAAAACCAGCATTGCCCTGCCAGACCAGTTCAAAGACTCCTTTACAAATGGTATACAAAATGCCAAGTGGCCACTGTGTACCAGTAGACCTTCACAACAGCTCTGTGAAAATTCAGATGCAGCCTGTGATTGACCCTAAAACTGGAGAGAAAGTCATGCAACAAGTTCTTATTTTACCTAAGAATTTTCTTATTCAGCAGAAAGAAGGAAAAATGGTTTCGAAAGACATTCAGTCACTACAACAAAAATCATCCGAGATACACTATATAACTTTACCAGAAATATCAAATGTCAGTGTTTCTTTAACACCAGTACTGGTAACAGGCACTGCAAATGCCACAAGTCAGTCAGCTAGTGCGATTCTTAACAGCAGTATTACCCACTTGTCACAAGTGACTGTCCCTGTGAACACGACACAACCACTGCCTGTTGCAACTTCAGCAAGTAACTTATTATCATCAGCAATTAAGGTGAGCCAAACTGAAAGTGACAAAATCAAGACTACAGTTTCAACTGCCACATTTCCTGTGTCTTTGACATCACCTCCTCTCCCCACAGCTAGCCAGTCTTTGATATCAGCAGTGGCATTAAGTGGGTCTGCAAACACTGCTTCTGCCTGTCATAGTTTTGCACCACAGCAGACAGCCGACTCCTTTGAAACTAGGCAAGAGCTGAAGACAGTGTGTATAAGAGAATCACAGTCTATTCTGGTCACAACACGAGGTGGAAACACAGGAATTGTTAAAGTGCGAACAAACACGGACCAGATTTCACCTAGTGGTATATCTTCTAGTTCAGTTTTCACTTATGCACCTCAACTTCAGGCCTTTCTTGTGCCCAAAACCACAGCATTATCACGCTCTACTCTTTCGTCTGTACCAACAGTCACCTCTGGTCTCCCACATATTGGACAATCGTCTCTTTCTGGATTTGCTCCCTCAACAGTTGCTTCTGTTAACATTCCAGCTTTCCCAGCTGATTTTACCCAGGTAATGGAGAACAATATCAAATTCACCTTACAGCAGTCTGCTGTTGGGGCCACTTTGGGTCAAGTAATAGAGAACTCCTGCTATGTGTCCTCTCCTTCTTTATCCTCCGCTTCATTGGCTAGCAATTTGATGTCAGCAACTCCAAACAGCCCTGTAAGTGGGTCTAGCATTGGACAAAATAGCACTGTCATAACTCCCAATTCTTCTGTGCAGCAACAAGGTGATACTAAAACTAAAACAAATTCTGTTTTACAATCTGAGTCTAATTCAGCAATAAATGGAGATTTAGTTGGCAGTACTGCAGCCCGGAAACTTAGATTAGTCACAGATCCACCTGTTTTATCACCCTGTGTGGCATCAGGAGTCAGTATTATACCCTCTCCAGGATTCACTGGTGCTAATGCTCAGAAGCTGGTTTTCATTAACACACAAATTGCCGATGGCCCATCTACTGCCAATCTAGTTGCGGAGTCATTGAAACATAACCTTCCTTCTTCCTTAAGCAAAACCTTTGCTAGTGCCACAGAGCAAGCACAGCTGGTTCTGATCCCATCTACAGTAGGAGCACCAGTAAGAGTAAATTCATCACCAACTGTTGCTCAAGTAAAAGATGTGAAAATTGGACTAAATATAGGTCAAACCATTGTAAATACTAAAGGCAATGCACAGCAGGCTCTACCAGTTAATATATTGCATTCTGCTGTTTCTAAGGGAGAAGACATAAAGAGCATGGGCTTGGCGCTGTCTTTGACAAGTAGTAGTACTTTGGTTCCTGTACCAAATTTTGTGAGTCAAAGTGCTGTGTCAGTTAATGGGACTGTATGCGTTGCAACAAAAGCTGAAACTGCCTTTACAATAACAACAGCAAATGCGTGTGTAGAATCTGTTTTAGTAGCATCAAGTGGGACTTCTGGGACACGGCCAACTGTCTTGATTGGTGGAAATGATCCCTCGAGAATAAGGCCAATTATGGGTAATCGACTGTGTAAGTCAAATATTGGAAATACTGTGGGTATATCAACTGTGAAAACAGGACACCTTGCTTCATCTGTGCTGATTTCAACAACGCAAGCAGCGATTTCTCCTCAAAACTTAACATCTGCTTTGCAGTTTCCAGTGATTAGCTTGCCTGTGTCTGTAACCACCCCCTACAAAGTGTTACATACAATTCCTCAACTGGCAGCAGTTCCAGCTTCTCCTCCAGTACCAAAAAGCCTGTTGCCCACGCTGGCTCAGTATCAATCATCAGGAGTTTCAGCTGCTATGCCAAATAATGCAGGTATTCACAAACCTCAGAGTGTGTTGCCCCCTTCATCTCCACATGCAGGTAAAGTTATTGGTTTTCCCAGTTTTTCTTCCCTACAATGCCAGCAGGTGCCTCCCAATGCAGAGAAACAAAGTCATGCTTACACTTGTGCTTCTACCAGTCAGATGTCTGCAGCTTCATCAACTGTAACAAGCAAGGCGGGAGGTCAGTTGAATGAACCTTGCATTCAACAGAAAATAGTCATTAACACCTGTATGCCTTTGGCACCTGGAACTCAGATAATGATTAATGGTACTCATTTTGCTGTTCCTCCACAAGGCCTTGGAGCTGGCAGCCATGTTGTTCTTCTCTCTTGTAATACAAAACAGACTCTTCCTTTAACTGTTAACCATGGTCAAGAAGATCAAGGTGTACCGATTGTTAATCCAGTAACCTCGAAAATCATGCTAGCACCAGGTAATTCATTAAGTTGGCAAATATCAAAACATCCTTTGAAAAGTTCTACAAAAATTGTGAACTCTCTTGGGTCTGCAGATGCTTTACCCATTGTACATGCAACATCCCAGATATTTAGTACTCCAGCTAGCTCGTGTACTCCTCTGTCTGCAGCGACACTGTCTGTGTCTTCAGTGATAAAACCTCCTATTAGTGTTGTAGCTACATCCTCTGTGGTTTCTGCTGTTCATCCTCCAAACTCGCATTTACCAAGCAACACTTCGGTGTTTCACTTGAACACTTCTATTAAAAAACTGTTGGTCAGTCCAGAAGGAGCCATTTTGAATGCTATAAATACTCCAGCATCAAAAGCTTCTTCCCTAGCTTCATCACTGCCTCCTGTTGTGTCCACAAGCAGAAATCCTACCACCGTCTTCCCTGCATCTCAGTCATCTTCCCTTGATAAACCTGACAAAGCTGCATCCTGAATTTACTGCAAATGAGCCACTTTGAAATTATGGGGATTCTTCTGACTTCGGAAGTTATAACTGTTGAATAATTTCTTACATTGTTTGAAAAAGTTGATTTACTGAAAATTACTTAAGATTACAGTTCTTTCTTGTTTACCTATGGGGTTTAGGAGGAAGAAAAATTGATTTAGTTTGCAGAAGTTTTCAGTGAGTTCTTTGGTAAAAAGATCAGAAATGACTAGTGTGTTCATTAAACTTTTTAGTTTGGAGAAATCTAGCCTTTTGCACATGTTCCATCTTACAGTATGGACTGTTTGCCAGTGTGTTTATGACAGTATATATCTCCTTTTATTTGTCAAATTTATTTTTGTTTTGTTTCTGTAAAAAAAAAATACTTGCGCATTGTAAAAATGCAGCCTATGGAATAGAATTGTACATATTCATGAATTCCTAACAATCTGTACTAAACTATATGTACAAAGAACTATACTGTCTTATTTATGTTTTGTTTACATAATGTATAGTTTTTTAAGTATTTTAGTAACTTTGGACCAGTGTACTGTTTAGCAACAATGCAGAAGAATCTGCATATAATAAATCAAGTTGCTGTACTGCTTTGTGTTGGCAATAGTTTAAAAACGTGTTTATGTTACACCGTGGCAGAACACATACCTGTACATCTTCCTACTTATTTCAGATTCATCTCAGCTTTTGGAAAGTAGCAGAATGAAATTATTTAGTCTCTTCTGCCCTTATTTGTGGTTTACATTTCACATGATTTGATAGGAAAGAAGTCCATCTTTGTGATCTTCCTAATGCAGAGCTGGGTAGCTCATACTTTATCCATTTTCAATAAATGTTTGCTTATGTTGCCTAAAATCTCCGGTGATATGCTAAGACTGGAAGCAGTTTCTGGGACACCAGTCTAAGTCACAGTGGTTGTTGTTCAGGACTGCCATGTTTTTGTCATAAAGCTCATAGATCTGTTGAACAGTTCGTTATTCTCTTTTTACAGCCTGGTATGCATTTCCATATATTTGGTAACTGTAACAAGGTCACTCTTTAATCTCCTGACTAGCCATAGCAAGCTACCCAGTTTTATCACCAGTCATGCTTGCTAGATCTGTATTTTTTTCTCTAGCTTTTAACTGGCCAGTCTGGAAGGACAATCCTAAAACTTCATACAGTATTTAAGGAGGCCTTATTACTGCTTTCAGTGAGAGTAATTCCCATACTAGGTAAACCTTCACTTTTTATGTAGTGTATTCAGTATTTGTTGGTTTCAGTTCAGCTTTTGATCTGGTAAACTTCTTGGGTTATTTTATGCAGATCCATTGAGTTTACAGGTGCCTGCTCCAGTGTTCATGAAAGTAGAGAAGTTGTTTGGTATAGTTTGAGACTCAGCATATGAAGAAAAGGTGCCCGTCTAGCAGCTCTTATTTTATCAAAGATTATTATTTCAGAAGCACTGATTTAAAATCCAAAGCCAAAGTCTCTGTTAGTTTCCAGTCTGAGTCTGAACACCTTCATATATATGGGGATTATTTTGCTGGTTTATTTTTTTAGAAACTAGAAGGGAAGATTTCAGAAGAACTCAGGAATGTTAGTTGCCTTTTAAATAGCTATGACTTCAAAGGGGGATAAAAAATAACATGTCTGTATTTAGCAGTGTTCTTTTACTGATTTTCGTCAAGATAAAGCTTAAGCTTTTGCTTCTCTTCTTGTTGAGTTTTCTCCATCCTTTACCCATTTGTTATACACAATTTGGATCTTGGGTTGAAGAATAAGACTGTGGTTTACTTCATCTGTCTTGACTGCCCTTCATATTGTTCTGAAAAGTAAACTGGTAACTAGTAAACTAGAGTTCTTGGAAAGTCAGGGGAAGAAAGGCCTTCCATAGGAACCTTTCCTTTCTGGACTAACAGCAAAATTTTAATTGGGAAAATACCTCTTTCTAAATCAGGAGTCTGCATCTTACCTCAGGGCTAGGAAAGATGGATGCTGTCAGTTTTGACGTGAGAGGAGATTTGCTTATATTTTAGAAAAAGCTGCCTAGTACACTTTTCCTACTTCTTACTAAAGGTTTTTATGTCATTAATTTTGAAGACACCCAGTAGTTAGTGGTGTCTGCCTGCCAGAGTTTACAATATTAATGCTTTTTAAATCTGACTGCATTTTGCAGTTGAATGTTTCAGGTGACTTTTCCAGCAGAATGATGGCAGAGAAAGGCAGTTTCTTCATGGACATTTTTTAAACTTTAAAATCATATATACCAGCCACACATTTTATTTCCATTTCTCTGGTGGAACCTTGGGACTTGCTTTCTTGGATTTTTCTCTTACAATGGCTGTTTTTATTTTTGTTTGTTGTAGAGTAAATACCTACATTGCTTGGAAAGCTTTAGGACTAGGTTCTACTGTTGCCGGTGTTCTGGATGGAGAATAAAATCTTGTATGACATTTTTCTGTGTGCTAATGTAGTAGAAAGATTTATGCTATAATCAATTCTAATAAAGGGAAATGTTAGAAAAGCTTAATTGAGGAACTTGGAACTCAAGCTGCTTACCTGAGTAATATCTTAGAAATTTTCTGAATTAGTACAATATTTTATAATTGTTTTATAGATATTTTATCATTTGGCAAGCATAAAGTTTGCAACATGCAAAGTTTCATTCTGTTTGATTAGAATTTTAATCAACTTTTATTCCCTACTGGACACATGTTCAGATTCAAAATCCTGTTGGAGAAAGGCTTGAGATTGCTATGTAGTGGGTTTGCATGATGCATCAGTCTGTGAAAACAAATTTTAGTCATTTTTGTGAATAAAATTCCTTTTACCATCACTCTAATAATAATACAAATGTTGATCAGAGTAAGATTTTTTTTTCAAATGAGAGTAAATAACCATTGACAATTTGCTATGTATCTTTCGTTCACTGTATCTAATATATAGTACTACACATCACACAAAAGGAACTGTAAAAAAGTAGATTCTATTCAGAGACACAATGAAAAAGCAGAACCTCCTGCATCTTTACTTGAAGTTAAAATGACATTTAATTACACATATAAACAGATATGTCTGTAAATCAATGTTTGAAGAAAACATGTTCACCTCTTCAGGGCTTGTAAAATGCCTCGGTTTTAGACACCTTCAGGTATTGCATACCAAGTATTTAGACAATGTATTATATACAAAACTTTGGACTTATTAATGACTTTCAACATTTTGGATTAAATTTTTGATATTTACCTAAGTGGAAACATTCTGTGGAATAGTTTTGCTTTGCTTTGAGTAGAAAATTGCATTCGTCTTGCCTTACTGTTTAAAACCGTGTGTGTGTGCGTGCTGCCATTTTTTCTAGGGATCCTGCCCCTACCATTCTAGAAGCAATTAAATTTCACAAGAATTAGGAGTCGTAGAAGTAGTTGTTCAAACCAAGTGTGTTACTGCCAGCTTATTCAAACCCATTCTGATTTCATTGTGTGAGATAACAAGGAGTACATTGTAGAAAGTGAAGCAAAAATTGTCCTGTTAAGTAAGAGAAGAGAAACTTGTCTCTTATAAGTAGGCTCAAAAATTAGTAAAAGCTGGCGTTTGAGGGGCATCCATAACCTTATTACAGAGTTTGTTTCCTAGCTGGTTTTGCTTATATTTTGTGGTAGTGCAGAATTTTAGTAGCCCAAATTGGTTTTAAATTAAACTAATGCTCACGAAGATTTAAATTCATGTAGCCTGTTTTCTGTAAGCTGTACATGAAGTGAGTTTACTGACCCAAAATAATTTTAAGGTTGCTGTATCAGACTAGAAGTCCATCTATCCTGACATCATGTTTCTTGGAGCAGTCAACAGTAACAGTCCAAAAAAGCATAACAGTCCTGAATACTCTTCTAATACCCACTAATCTGTGAACCAGTGTTCTACAGGCAGCTGCGATTTTTGATAATTTTTTTTTCTCTTCAATTTAATAGCACAGTGTATTTTTCTTGATGAAATTGACCAATGCTTTCTAGAATTCTTACAGAGTTATAGATTAATTAGGGTTTGAAGGGAACTTTGCAGGTTATGCAGCCCAACCCCGCTGCCATGAGCAGGGACATCTTCGATCAGATCGCTCAGACCCCCATCCAACCTGACCCTAGAATGTTTCAAGGGATGGGGCATCTACTACCTCTCTGGGCAAGCTATTCCACTACCCTCATCATAGAAAACTTCTTACATCTAGTCCAAATCTATCCTCTTTTAGTTTAAGACTTTTTAGTTCAAGTTCTTCTTGACCTGTAAACTATTTACATAGTGTTCTGTGGTAAAGAGTTTTTCATACACTGTGTAAATAAATCCATTTGTTTCTGAACCTACCACCCACTATTTTCGTTTCATGCAAATAATATTTATGTTGTAAGATACATTAAGTCTTTGTTCTTTATTCATTTTTCCCTGTAGCCTATGTAGACGTTTACCGTGTTGGTTGTCATTTTTTCTAGAATAAAGAGACATAATCAATTCAATTATTTGTTATACAGAAACAATCAGTTCCTGATATTGCTTTGTGTAACTTTTTCAGTTTTACTAAGTGCTTGAGATGTGGGATCAGAATAGTACACATTCTAAAAGTGCTACAAGTCTGTTCAGCAATGTGATGATGATTTTTCTCTCATAATTATTTTAAAGTTTTGGGGTGGCTTTCTGAATATTACTTAGCCTTGTACTAACTTTTTCACAGAAATATCAGTTGTAAATCAAATACACAGTAGTGTCAAAATAAATTCATCCTGTAAGACTATACCACTTGCAGAAAATCATGGCTGTAAAGACATGTTTAAAGCACATTGTTGAAACCGGAACAGGTCTGATGTTCTCCTTTCTATATACAATTCCTGATTTTGTTTGGTTTAGCTCTCTTGAAAACATAGAAGGACAAACTGCTGTAATTATTTTGAATATGATGATTTTTTTTTAACTGTGTCATTCTTGTTATGCATAGGATACAAGCTTGAGTCTGTTAGGTGCGTGATCATTTTATACACACTGGCACACAAATAAAAATTTTTGAATTGTTGAAAAGGCCATTTTTTCAAATGAGGCACAGATTATATTCTAAATATTTTCCTTTAATCTGCAGTGGCATAAAACAAACTCTAAGATCTTGATAAACATGTCTCTTGTTATTTTCTCAAAATACTGAATTTGCTGATCAATAGCCATACCTGAATGTCTGTTGTAAACTTGGAAACCAGGAGTACTTTGGTGTTTCGTATAAGATTGCTCGGGAAGTTCTGCAGGAAGTTGATGTTCTTGGAATGTCTTTTATTTCGACCTCAGCTGAACTAAACACATTAAATGGAAATGGTACGTAAAAGCAAAGTAAAGGAAATGTAATTAATGGCTTGTAATATTTCTAGGCGTTTAGTTTATTGCACAAGAAGTGTATTGAAGTGTGCATAAATATGATTTCCCACCTTTTGCAGATGAAGACATTGAAGTACAGAGTTCTCGTAGCAACATGGAATAACTGGGATCAAGATCCTTGGTCCCCTGACTCGTCTTCCAGCATCCCATCCATAACTAAAGGTTAGACAACTAGATAACAGTTTAATTTTCCCCTATTCTTGGTTTTTACAAAAAATAAACATTTATTAGAAAACGAAATTGTTTTCAAGAATATAAGTGCCACTGACAGCATCTATAAAAATTAAATAGCACAGGGAAACAAGATAGGAAAGGAGCTACTATAACTATAACTAGGTGTCCCTGCCCATGGCAGGGGGGGTGGAACTTGATGATCTCTAAGGTCCCTTCCAACTCTAACCATTCTATGATTCTATGATTCTGTGATTTTTGTAATTGTCTTCAGGCTTAGAACTTTGCTTGTTAAAATTGATGTCATGAAAAGAAGACAATTACTTTTTTAATTGTTCATATTGATTCATTCTAGTGTACAAGTATAGCTTAAGACTTTTGGCTATCTAGAAATCACGAGCACCTGGTACCAGCAGATAGATTGAGATCCTTTCCACGTAACATGCTGGTATTTGCAGAATCCCTTACTCCCCTTTTTTTAATCACATATAGCAGTAGAATAGAATATCAAAAAGGGATTAGTGATTGTATATTATTGTGTAGCCACAGGGTGTCTTGGTTCTAATAAGGAAAAAGTGGAATTATGATGGAAATCAATTTATGCCATGTAAAGAGGGCATTAGTATTATATTCATTTTTAACTACTGGGGAGGAAGAATTGCTTACATCTATTTATAAGAAACCTTGTCAATTCGTGTTAACAACATGCCAGTACTAAAATTACAATATCTTGTGTGAAGCTTGTCTGACCAGTATTCCACAGTTCAGCTACTTGTTATGCCTTCAAAATACTGTTCTTGCCTGTAGAGTGCTTTTCTGCAAGGTGATCTTAGAAGAACCTTTGATAGAGAAACAGATAAACTTGGGGAAGTTTTCCTAAAGTGTTTTCCTCCTTCCATAACCTAATTTAAAAAAAAAAATAACCTTTTGTTAAGAGCCTTTATTTGAAAGTAAGTTTTCTTATTTTGGCATGTGGAATGCAAGTAGAATGGGTGATACAGCAGTCCCGTCTCCTTGTATGAGTTGCACCGGGCATTTATCTCACTGTGGTGGCCAGTAGAGAATGCTTGCTTAGTGGAAAGACCAATAAATAGATCAAGTATGAGCTAATTCTCCTGAGTACGTGTATGTTCTCAAACAGTAATTCCAGGACAATTGTGTAAACTCAGCTTGAACTTGGCTGTGACATGAAAGAACAGAATTTGCACCCAGAGAATTAGGTACTGGAGGAAGATGAGCAGTACTTCAGAGAAGCAGAACAAAAAAAACCAAGAGACATAATAGCACTAAACTGCTTCTCCTGTTTAAGAACTGGTAGGAGAGAAGTGCATGAGTCCTGCTAAAAAGCAGAGGTGTTGAATGAGGAATTGAATGTGAGATACTGTTGCTGTCATTCATGGTGCAGAGCATGCAGACTGCATATCCTGGTGATTACAAATACAAGAAAGACAGGTGATTTAAACGTATGTTGACACCAACAATGTTCAGAAAGAGACTTAGGGGCATACAGAAACAAGAGTAAGTTATTACAAGGTAGGCATCTGATACCTTTTAATCCTTGCATGCCTCTACATGAGATTAATGTTCAAGGAATATTCAACACTTACCATATGATTTTGTTGTTTTACTGCAATTCTGAAGCACTCCAAGATTTTTTTCTGAACGTGGTTACCAGGTGGCAAGCGTAAAGTTGCTCCTGCAAACAATTGCAGACAGCAAACCTGGCGCTGAACAGTGTCTAAAAGGGGCAGCTCCTGTTTTGCCCCTGAGGGTAGCGTAGGGAGTTACTTAGGGTATAAGTGGTAGCATGCAGAAACCGAAATCACTTTTTTCTGCCAAGGTAAACGGGAAAAGAGCAACTGATGGAAATTGAAAGATTAGACCTTTCTCTTAGAAATACTCTTCGACCACAAATAAGTCAATTCTTTTCCCTAATAGCTTCAAGAATGCAGCTAATGATAAGGTAAATTCAAAAAAGAATTGAGAGGAAGGAAAGCTGCTTTTCTGATTAAGCAGAGAACATAGTGAATGTGCAGCAGAGCAGTCTGGTTCTCCCATGGAGAAACGGGAGCTAGCAGAGTTGAAAATACCTTAGAAAATTAGTATTGAAAGACTAAAGCATATTAGGCTGTCATTCTTTGTCTTGTACTGACTTGTACTTAACTCATATGATGTACCTCTCTGGGAAGGAGCAAATAAAGCATGTGGTCCAACCATGTATTTGTGTCGGTACTAAAATGGTTCGGAAATGTGGAGGCACATTTGCTGCTCACACATTGTTCCAGCTTTATCCCATATTGAGTCCAGCAAGAGTAGATTTTACCACTATCACATAGCAAGAGTTCTCTGGGGGATCTGGAGAAGGCAATAGCTGTTGTAACATAGGTATAAATGGTGGTGTCACACTGGATTCTGGATTCTGCCTTTTTTTTTCCTGGTGAAATAGAGCCCAGCAGTCTCTGGTTCTCTCTTGGTGAGTAAATTTGACGGATGAGGATGAGATGGATGAGGATGTATTCTTCATATTCCCATGAGCACAAGGCATTTAGGGACACTGCTACCCCCGAAAGCATAGTCTTTTGCATTGGCCCAAGAGTAAAACCTATGTGGACAATACATCTTGAAGAGCTAGATTTTTGCAGCAAGAAAAGCCATAGTTCTTTCTGTTTATTAGAAATCAAGTTGCCTTTAAGCCAAGGATTTTCTGGGTAAAGGAAGTAAAATGAAAATTGGAGGATTGTGTAAAGATGCAGAATATGGAGGGTCAATTTCAGAAAGTCCACAAGGGCTGGTTTTTAGCTGTCAGTGTGTATGGGGTGTGTAAATAGTAGCTGTAAATAGCTTTTTATACTGTTGCTAGTTTACCTTTATTACTATGTGTGAATCAGAATCATAGAATTTTCCAGGCTGGAAGGGACCTCCAAAGGTCATCTAGTCCAACCTCCCCGCAGTTGCAGGGACACCCCCAACTAGACCAGGTTGCCCAGGGCTTCATCAAGCCTCACCTTGGATATCTCCAGGGAAGGGGCCTCGACCACCTCCCTGGGCAACCTGTTCCAGTGTTCCACCACCCTCAGAGTAAAGAACTTGTTCCTAATATCCAATCTAAATCTGCTCTTCTCCAACTTAAAGCCATTGGCCCTCATCCTATCACTGCAGGCCTTTGTAAACAGACTCTCCCCAGCCTTCCTGTAGGCCCCCTTCAGGTACTGGAAGGCTGCTATTAGGTCTCCTCAGAACCTCCTGTTCTCCAGGCTGAACAACCCCAGCTCCCTCAGCCTGTCTTCATAGCAGAGGTGCTCCAGCCCCCTGGTCATTTTTGTAGCCCTCCTCTGGACCCGCTTCATCAGGTCCATATCTTTCCTATATTGAGGGCTCCAGACCTGCACACAGTGCTCCAGGTGAGGTCTCACCAGAGCTGAAAAATTACATGCTGGATGGCTAATACTAGAACAGTTCTTGAGACCAAGATAATCGTCTGCATCCCCGGTCACAGAGGGTGTTAAGCTAACAGAGATCACTGAGGCAGATGTCACTGGATTGTCCCGACAACCAACTTCATGTGCCAGTCCAGATACACTGGACTAGTGAGACTAAGAACCGGAGTGCTTCCTGTGGTACTTTATCATAGCTCTCTGACGTATGCAGTATATTTCCTATGGCTCTTGGCTCAGTGAGTGTTTTGGTACATGATTCAGTATGTCAGGAGGATTGCACTCATTAGGACCTGCTGCATTTTACCTTTGTGCAATGGCTAGGATAGCTGACTAATATTCTGGAATCTTTTAAGGCTACGTTGAGGCTTGGAACTTCATTAGGACGTAGATGATCCAACAGGGTTGTACTAGGAATCCAAACACAGGCAATGCAACTGCTACTGCCATTATAGTTTACCAATCTGGCCAAAACACACCGTATTAAAGAAAGACCTGGTTTTCCAAGTTGTTCATTGTACCCAAATAAGGGTTGTATGCATAGCTATAGAGATGTTGCAAAGATCCTCATGTAGAGGTGAGGCAGGTAATGTAGACCAATAGCAAGCAGAATGTCATTCTCCAGCTTTGACCAGCTGCATCTCTTCATCAGCATTCTGAGGGAGAATTCAAATTGCCCATGGGTTTCTTCATTTGCTCATTTGATGGGAGAAAATGAAGCGCAAGGATCGTATTTGTTGAGAATTATAGTTGTAATACAGGGCATCGACTGCAGCTGGATTGCAAAGAAGGTAAAATAAGCAGAGCAGATCTTTGACTTTTACATCCTCCCTGTACCATACCTGACCATACCAGAGAAATTCTAAATCTAAATTTTGTTGAGCATTTGTTACTCTGGATCAGCAGCCAGCCTCTCCAGGGTACCCTTGTTGGGTATAGAGACAGATTTGAAAAATTAAGCTTGTGAAGGTGTTTAGCATGGGTGATGAAACTTCCACCGATATAATACAGCATTCTATGAACCTCTGTTTCTTGCTCTTATTTTCATGCACTAATTAAAATCTGAGACCACTGTCTAACTGTGTCTATAAAGAAAGAATACTGCTTTCACAGGGAAGAAAAATAGGAGAACTGTCTAAAATCTGAGCATTGGTTTCCAAGAGGGCTTATCTATCCTTAAGTATCTATAAATTAGTGTCAAAGTTCAGTAGTACCAGTTCTAGCTGCTGAGCAGTTCCAACAATTTGGCCTTATGTAGTTCTGGAAATAAATTCATGTTTCCACTTAGTCAACTTCCTTGTGAGTTTTGAAATGGTTAGTAACCTGTGTAATGCTGATACTGCTGAAAAACGTGTGGGATCAAGTTCAGCTTTTTGAGCTCTAAGCACTTCTTTCTAGTAATTAGTCTTTATAGAACTTATTACTGTTTTCAGCCATGAATGTGTATGTCAGTTCCATTCAACTGTAGCAGCACAGCGTCTTTTGAAAGGATGTTGCCCCATCAGGGCTGAGAGTTGCAGCGTAGAGTTACTAAAGATCATTAGCCTCAGGCTTTAGCTTACTAGTTCTGCTGAGACTTTAGTCAGCCATTATGTTCTACATCTCTGGAATTTATTAGCTATAACCTGGCATTTTGCATATTTTCCTGTATCATCTTCTTCCTGCCACTGAAGAAGTTCACAGAATTTTTTCCCAGGAGGGGAAAGGACACATGTAAGCAGCTTTTGAGGTTAAAATACCCCTCTATATTTCTAAATAGTAGTACCTTTATAAGAGCAGATACACTGACTGTAAGGTTTCACAGGAATTACAAATACTTACTACCTTCTGTTAATTATCTAATTTTACTCGTGTGCGTAAACATTTTTATTACAAAAAATGTTTTAAAAACCCTATTATTTGTCATCATATGGACTTTATGTTAGGCAAGTAAATCTGCCTCGTATTTAAAACCTTTTTTTGTTTTAAGGTGTTTGTGTTTGCATATTTAATGACAAAAACTTGGATTCTTTACTAATAGCAGTTAATAATTGTTTTATGGAAGTAGTTCTCTTCTGTAGCTACTTTTCATTTTAGCAATGTTGAAAAGTTTTAGCTGCTTCCTGTGAGAGACTAGGCCTTCTGTATAGATTTGTTGATCTGCATGTAATCTTAAACAGTAAACTGGCAAGTAAATAGTAACAAAAAAGGCTAAGTGAACAATAACTGCCAAATATATGTAGCCTGATTTATGTGTGTCACAATTCTTTGTTTCTATTACTGCTAGTGTTCTGGCAGTCTGGAAAAATTAAAATCCTGGAGTCTGCTGGCTTCTCTACTTTTTGAGGAATGTGGACTTCACACATTTTCTCGTATGTTTTCATGATGTTAGAAACAGATGACATGTAAAGCCCTATATCTATGAAGTTCTTTGCTTTCTTACAAGACTGTCAGAAGGAAACTAAAAGTGATCATCATTATATGCAATGACCAATATGAAATAATATGGGCTCTAAGCAGAGATTCCTAGGTTGCTTGGATCATGTTTTATGAGGAATTATTTTATTATAGGTACATAAACAAGTGATGTGAAGCCTCTTGCAAAATATAGGCACTTTTTGCCTGTCAGCTGCTGGTAGGAAAAATGGTTAATCTTTGAAACAGGGCATGTAGTCAAATGGTTTTGTCCATTTTATGACAGATTGTTGTACAGTGCATTCTAGGGAATTGTTTATTTATTTATTTTTTAAAGAAAGGGATGGTAAGTGAGGAAGTTGAAAACATTCTACTCTGGCTGGTACTGGTACTCAGAGGTATGTACTTTCACTTGGGAGATCTATGAAGGATGAAAGATGTCCAGACTTGAGTGTAGTGTATTTATTTGAGCACAGGACTACGGGAAAGGAAAAACTTAAAACAAAAGCTCATTTAGATATATTGTGGCATTTCAAGAACCAGTTCTGTAAACTAAGCAGGAATACTTTTCAGCAACTGCTAATGAAGCCATGTGATTATTATTTTTTTTTTCCATTATTTTAGCTTTAAGAAAGTTAAGCATGTACAGGAAATTGAGAAGCAACATGAAGAAATGGAATTGGTATGTTTAGACTTTAAGATTTCATGTTATCATGGTGAATAAGGTGGTGGTGACTGGTCTGCAGCAATTTTGTCATAAGCTGGTGGAGCATCAGGTACCTATGGTAAGGAAAATGGGTATGAAAGATTGAAAAAACAACTGAGGTACAAAAAATTTACAGTAAAGATGCAGTGAGCTATTTACCTTCATATCAGATATGGTACTACAGCTTAAAATAGCTGAGCCCATTCATTAGGTCTGGTTTTTTAAGGTTAGTTCTTATTTATATGTTTTGCTAATGTGTTTGCTAATGTTTTTTGCTTTCACATCAGATTAAATTCATTTGGTTTGTACTGTTCGTCCAAAGGGAGAATTGTAAAATTCCAGGACAGAAATTTTTAAAGAAGGGAAGTGGTTTTTCATATTGAGAATTCAGACTAATATTGAAATTTTTCCGTAAGAGTCTTGATGCAGGTACATTGTCTTATTTCCGATATTAACAATTGGTGCAGCTTATTTAAAATTTGTTGTAAATTACCCTTTTCCCTATCCTAAAATATTTAAACACACCCATGACTTGACATATATATTTATCAACTAAGTTATTTCAACTTTTTAAAATTATAGATTTAAATGTTCATTTTTCCATAATAATTAGAGAGGCTAAAACCTTGAAGTTTTGTACTATTCCCTGACAATCCTTGACAGGGTGTAGTATACCAAACACAGTCCATTTGTTCTTTGTCAGAGTGATGGAACATCTATTAGGGAGATGTTTGTTTATTCAGCATTTTTCAGCATTCAGTTGCCACATCATTTAAATAGACTGCATAATTATCGTACAATTTAAGAACGAATGTAGGTGAAAGAAGAGAATTTAAAAAAAAAAACTGATTCTTAATAGTAGTCTTTAAAAAACCTCACAGTAAAATTTGTGCAAAAGACTACTTTTTAAGTTAATGTAGCAGTATTGAAGACCCAATCTAGAAGCGCACCCCAAGAAGGACAGCATCAACAAGTGATTGTTCATCAAGATTGTCATACTATGCTGTAAGTAAATGAAATCTTGAGTTGCAACTTACCACAGAATTAAAGTTTCTGTAGTCCTGCAGAGCCATCTTGCAGTCCAGTACTGCTCCATCACCTACCACGGTTCGTACTGTGCCCGCACTAGAGTTTTTGCTCTGTGACAGTTCGTAAAGAAATATGGGGAAGATGAAAGGAAGAAGAGAATGTGACGTTGGAACAAATCACACATCATTTTATATTTGGCAGCACGTTTACAGGATGTCTTAGCATCTGAGATCAGGGACAGACTTAAGGCCAGCAAGTAGGAGAGGTAATCTTTCTATCACTTTTTGCTGTCTCTGCTGAGACATACTCTGTCTCTTGTATTATCCAATTGCATTGCCAAAAAAACAACAATCGCGGTTTTTAGGTCAAGGACTGCTGTAGGAGCTGACACCTTCTCACATACCTGAACACTCCCTTCTTTTTTATCCCACCCATTTCTTTAGTCACCAACTTCTTTCTTTTCCATTTTCCACCATTTCTTTTGTATACATTCTGTACCAGTTCTCCCCAAAAAGCCTAACAAAAATTTGATTCTCATAATCGGAAAGGAGCAACCTGCCATGAGAAGGAATAGGATAAGAAATTGTGCTTTTTGCCATGATGTAGAAAGCAGGCATGAAAGAATTCTGCTTTGCTTTTTGAAAGTTTTTCTGACTACTACATTAATTTTCGCAACATTTCATGATGAAAGTTCAGGTTTTATGTATTCTCCAGTCGATCTATGCATTGGATAGATACCGCAAATATAATGGGACAGAGCTGTTGGAAACAGCAAGGAAATGGATTTGCTGACTTAGAGGAGAGGTATGTTTTTAAGTTGAAACAATCACATCTTTTTTGAGATATTAGGATAACTAAAATAAACTCACTGTAAAACATATAATTGGATAGTACTTTCACTGTAAAGGATTGAAAGTGGCCTCCCTTTCATAGGAGAGAGTAGATCTTCAAATATAAAGCTTTGAGATGGATTGTACCTTTTTAAATATTTTGTAAGAGACACAAAGTAGAATTTTTCAGAAGTAGTATTTAGAAAGCAAACCTCAAACCTGCCCTGCTTCTTTGTAAATCTAAAACTTGCAAATCAAATTTTATACAAATAAGTCATACATCACTCATACATGATTACAATATTTACTTAGTTACTTGGAACTGTTATTTTTCTTATTTACTTCCTAGATTTACTCTAAACACATCTGTCATTATTTAGGGGTACGACTTACGAGTAATGCATATGTTAATTTTGTTTAAATGAAAATACACAGAAGAAATCTTGGCTTTCATGTAAATATCAAATACAATCCTTCCTAGGATAAGTTTTTCCACTGATGTGAAAGTCAGGCAACTGGCTTCATCTCTATGCTTCTGCTTCCTCCTGACTTGCAAGTTCTTTGGGGCAAGATGTGTTTCATATTGTGTGGCTTTATCTGTGTATATCTCAGCGTATGTATTGCTGAGCTAATGATGTCCTGTCACAGATACAGTGGTCTCTGCACTGATGTAATACAACTAATGATAATTACATTGTAAGAATAATAGCGTACTAGAAAATTAGATGCCATGCTTACCCGCAGACTTTTATAGCCGCTACGTCTTTTGTAATACCAGCAGCCAAAGATGAGTAAAATTGCCAGCACCAAAATGAAGAGTCCAATACCCAGAGCTCTGTTGGCAAAGCAAAACAAGATGATTACCACCAGAACTAGGATGTGTTCTTCTGGGAGCAAGAATGATTTGAAGGAAAGTTTCTATCCTTTTATCAGAGGAAAGCATGGAGCAGAATTTATCTCAAAAATAGGCAAAGTATCAAAAACTTCAGCCTGTCTCCCTAGGTTAAACAGTTAGCTAAATTATCTTCCAATTTCTTAAGCGTTTTATAAATGAGGAATATATTGCTTCTAAGGTAACAATTTACCAGTGACTACTGCTTAAAAAAAAAAATCCCTGCGTGTAAATTCGGAAACAGCATTGTGCTATTGGAAGAGAATGTAAAATAAATGAAATGCCACACCTGCAGAAAGACAGCTCATGTTTATTTGTTGAGAAATTTATCCTAAATGCATCATATTGCAACCACTGCTGGGGACAGAAGGATTTTTTGGATATGTAACACACTACACAACCTCAAAACCCGAGTAGGAAACTTTTAATTATTCATAAAATAATTCTGTGACATACTAGGCACAGTATTGGTGTCACTAGGTCATTTTAGGCTGTAAGACATCCTTCCCACTGCTTACTGGAGACTTGGGAGACAGAGCACAGTTCCACTGTGTCAGAAAGCAAGCTGATGGTAATTGCAGCTGAAAGTAATTGCGGTTTCCTAGTCACAAATCCTTCTACCTGTGCTAATATCCTCCCTGTGAAGACTGGAAGACAGGCAGAATTTGTTCCCCGCTGCCCTTTTTTTTTTCTTTTTCTTTTGTTTTTTGCATGTTCAGGAACAGAAAAGCCTATGAAACACTTAAAGGGAAAAGAGGACAGGGAAAAAGTGACCATGATTCAGGAATAAACTCACTAAGATAGATGAATAATTTCATCTATCTTGTATCTGGTTGCCCTGCAGTAATTACCACCAGGATTTTCCATTGGGACTGAGGAGTGAGCTATACGACTTTGATCAGAGACTTTTTATACCCATTAGTTATCGTTACTGCTGACTCAGTCCCATGAAGGAGTGTTTCCTTGTGACTTAAAAAGCTCTGAAAGAAGGGGCACCCGGTTTGTGTGGCAGAACAGGCTGTCTTTCTGTCTGTGCTGCCCCTGTGCTGTTTGAAGCATGAAGGCCCTTGGAACCACGGGGATTTTCTTTTTCACAAGTATCTGAATCTTGCAAGTTGCTCCTGCCCCTTCATGACTTTGTGTCAGCTGGAGATCTGTTTAACCCAAGAATACAGCTCACACCATTCACTTGCTTTCTGGTGCAGCTTGGTGCCGCTGATCTTCAAAGTTATGAGATGTCTCCACTGGGTTTGTTACTGGCCCCAGCACAGTTACAACTTGGAGAGACAACTTCCTGAAGCAAGTGCTGCATTTTGACACTTTGAGATTGCTTTCTGTTTTTCATGTGCTCTCTAGTTTTAGCCATCCGTTAGCCTGTAGAAAGCCCATAGAAAGTACATAATTTCTGGAGTCGGTGATTTTAACTGCAAGCTAACTCCTTCCCTACCGATTCAGAGGCTAGTATGAAAAAAAGATGTATGCAATTTCTTGCAATTCAAATTAAAGTTGCAGCTGTGCTATTTAGGAATCTGCTTACATCTTGAATGCTGCTTCTGGTACTTTCCCCTCATGTATCTGGGAAAGCTGCTTACAATTGCAGCCACTGAATTCATGGCAGTTAGTGGTGAGTGTACCTAGTTTCAAGTGCTGAGACATAACTAGCCAGCTTTTCCTTGTGAACAACTCAACTTCTTTGGAAGGACTATGAGAGAGCTTTCCCTTTTGCTTATTCTCTCTGCCCAGGAATGGAGAACATGGAGAAATGAAGACCTTGCATGTGGGCCAAAAAGCACATTGAAAATATTTGTCTAAGGTAATAACAGATCACCAGTGGGAAAGTGTCTCCAGTAATCCAAAACCCAACATATTTTACTGTAAGCCAAAACTAACAAAGCTTCGATTAGTTCTACTTAAGTGAAGCCTGACCCAGAAACAATTTACTGAGAGTCACGTTTGTATTACATCAATGTCTCCATTTGCTTTTTTGTAGTCTTTTACCACTTCTCTGGGATTTTCACTTATATTGTTCTTTAGGGTGGCACAATGTCCCTTTGATGTGAATCTGGAGGTGAAACTTCCCATAAAGATCACCTTGCAACAGCCTCAAAAAAAAATTCCAGATAACTCTTAATAAACCGGCTAGTTTTATTATAAAGGTTAATGACTTGTGATCATATGATCACAAGATTCTAGATTCTTGAGTTGTGCAATTGGGATTTTTTTTAACTATTGAGGGTTCTTTTATGATTCTGCAATTACAAATTTTAGAGATGACTACAGGATATCTAAAATGCACTCCACCTAGATACAACAGTAATTTTTCCTGATACTATTTTGTACATTTCTTTCGGTGTAAAACCAGCTTACGCATTAATATAGGTTTTGCTTTATGCTTACTCTTCTGCTGCCAGATAGCTGTATCCTTTCCCTCTGAAGAAGTTGCCATCTGGATGGTGGTAATTTCTGGGCATTTTGTGAGCTTGGTTCTGCTAAAGCCTACAGGATAGAAATACAATGCCTTAATGCAATAAATATTTTGTTATCTCTAAAGCATAATATTATCAACTTTATTTGCACCTGTGTCCAACAGAGAAGAATTTGACATGGTCTCTTTAGGTACTAAGTGATGGCAGAGTTCTGAAAAAAAATCTCACAGGAAAATAGGAAGAAAGGCAATTTACTTGCACAATAAAAATTATTCAGAAGGAGGAAAAACTTATATTGTCCTTACAAGTAGTTGTTTCTTTATTTCTGTTATTCCCTGTAAATGCTCAAGAGCCAGGTTTTCAGTCAGCATAAACTCACAGCGATCTGTCGATTCTTAAATGGTTGCACTAGTTTATGTCTGCTGACAATCTACACGTAGTTATGCAGAGAATTTAAATTATAATCTTAATTTCCAGTTTTAAGGGAATAATCGCCCAGCTAAAAGCAGTCCGAACAGTTAAAAATCTAGTTGATCAAGGATAGTGAAGAAATCCACAAGGAATTGTGTTTCTGTCATTTAAACAGCACAACAACAGATCCTACTTGATAGCATCTAGCAGTTTTACCTACCTCACACAGGTAAAGTATAAAACCCAGTGAATTTACTGAAGCAAATTCTAGCCAAGGAAACAAAACATTTTGAAAGTTCACCTGGAGACAGTAAAGCCCCTTCTGAAACAATAGTTTTGAAGCAACTTGAAAATTTTGGGTAGAATAAAAAAATACAAATCTTACCTCCTCCAGACCAGTATTCTATCTGTTAACTGAAAGGCATGTACAGCTTTCTTTCCTTTGACTTGGTCTGGTTTTTGCTTCTTTGATCTGTTCTCTTATGACTATCACGAGTTTAAATTCCTTTCAGTACAGCTTCTGAATGCATTAATTAGCATGAAAGAGGCAAGGAGATAACTTTTCTTCTTACAGTCTGCATCCTTCCCTCCAGATAAGCAGCTCAAAAATCTTATTTCTTCATTTATTACATATCCCCTGAGAATTGTCCCAACACCATTTTACCTGACTAGTCAGAACGATATCCTAGAGCAGGCAGACTATTTCTAAATTCAAACATGTTTTGATATAGGCCTGACTGTTTCATGAGAGAGGGCTGCTCTTTTCACATGTATTCAACTATAGCTTTGTTTATGCACACTTTTTCAAACACAGTTTGTAACTATGTGGAAACTAGTATAGTTGGAGCAAAACTCAATAGATGGATATGCTGTTACTGCTGTTAGAGCATGACAGACGTGTTTTAGATTAGGGCAAGTGCAGTTTAATTTTGTACTGGTAAGCAAATGCTGCAATAAAAAGAGAGTCTGTCCTGTGTGCTGCAGAACTAATGAAGCCTGGTTTCCTATGGATTTGTGTGGATTGCCCGTTCTCACACTGCAGTAATTCCATTTACACCACCAGGCATGAATTAGCAGTGTGTATTAATTCAGAAGTCCGAGTACCCTGATGGACAGTATTAGTTACTGTCAAAAAAAAAAAAGAATAAAAAAGCTGTAAAAACAATGTCATTTGTCCCAGTGAACCATTAAATTGAGGCTCTCTATCTTCACACGGATATATTATTATTTTTTTAAGTCTGCAGGACTCAAACTTAAAACTTTGACATTTTTGCTTATTTTTGAATCTGTGAACCTGTATGTACATGTGGCTGAAAATAGCTGACAGACTCAAAAGTGAAGAGGAAAGAACAAATAGCATTAGAGATCAGTACCTATTTTCTTAGGAAATCAGATGAAAATATCAATATTCTTACCTAGTGCAGGTCTGGGGAAAGCCAGATTATTTTTCTGCTTGTGTGTTTTGCCTAATTACGGTAAAAATCTGTCTGTCTTTGGCTATTTTTCCACAGTGGTGCCCAGTGACAGGACCATAGGCCACGGGCACTGAGTGAAACAGAGAAGGCTCCAGCTGAACATCAGAAAACACTTTTTTCCTGTGATGGTGACTGAACCCTGGCACATGTTGCCCAGAGGAGTGGTGGAGTCTCCATACTTGGAGATAGTCATAAACCACCTGGGCATGGTCTTGGGCAACCAGCTCTAGATGGCCATGCTGGAGAAGAGGTGTTGAACCAGATGACGTCCAGAGGTCCCTTCCAACCTCAACCATTCTGTGATTAACACCAGAAGGGTTGAATTGTTTTTGCTAGACTCATTAATGTTGAAACAACACATTTTTTGTGGAAGGTGAAATAAAGAGAGGAAGAAGAATGAGTGGCATAAACTTGCTCATTTGGCCAAATGGTTGTTTCTCATATTATCCCAGATGAACTCAATGGAAGTTTCAAAGGTGAACAAGGTGCAGGGAAGATTTCTACAAATACCCATGCATGTAAAAAAGTTAGTGTACACTATCGCAGTCCCCAAACAATGTGCCAGCCCTTGTGCAGTTCTCTGAAAATGTCATGGAGTTCATTATCAAATCATGTGTTTTCCACACGAAAAGCCTCTCTTCCGGGACAGGATGATAACTGAAGGGTATTGTTTGTTCTTGTTAGAATCAAAACTGAAACATACAGGAAATCCCCGTGATACCAAAGCTGGTCTCTGCCCCTTCCTTCCCTCAAGCAGTGTAGAGGGCAAAATGTCGACTGATTATTTTCTGTTCTGAATGAATCTCTTGTAAACAAGGAAGGGAAAAAACCAGCTTTGTCCTGGACCTGTGGTGCCATCTGGTATGTAAATACACAATGCTGTGACTGAGAAATTGGATGGATGAGAAGGTGAAACACCATGTCCTGGGTCTGATCTCATTGCTTTTTAACAAAATCTTACTTCTCTGAGGTGGTGCTGCTAACTCTGCCAGTATGAAGTCACTGGAATTGACATATAGATTCCACAGTTGTTATCTTTTAAAGATAACATTTCAGGAGGAGAAGAGGGTGGAAGCGGAAGGGTATTTAGGAGAAACCTGAAAGCAACTCAAGCCTTTTGTGAAAGCCAGCAGGCTGTGGCAACTCTGATGAATCTTAATGATAGGTATGAAATGAATGCTTCTAGTGTAACTGAAAATCACATCCTTGACCTTTTAAAAAGAGTAGCAGTTGGTTTTATGCTGTTGGCAGTGTGACTCTATCTTTCTAAGGCAAGATCTTTGAATTTTTAATGCTTTGTTTATTTCCCTTAATTCGTAATCTTTATTTTTTTCTGGTATTAGAGGCCTCCTACAGCAGACAGAACAAGGAAACAAAAGTACCTTGGCACCTGATTTACTATAGGCTTTAGTTTTATAAGAATTTCAGTGGAAAATCTCAAGTATCTCTAAACCATCTAAATCTACACTAACAGTAACACAGTACAGCAAGAGTGAATAAGGAAATTATACTCCTTTCAGTTAGTGTCGAGGATCCTTACCTCTCCACGGTTTGGGGATTTACTTTGAAGGACGTAATATCTGGCTGCCGGGGCTGTAGAATTCCACTACAGGCTTTTTGAAAAGAACATATTTCTCATCTTGCTGCTATCTGAACTGCAGGTGCCTCCAGGAAGAAACGTGTTTTCCTGTAGACTGCCGTGCGCAGACACCATTAATATGTTGTCATCGTGAAAGCCTGGTTCATGAAAGTAAGTTCCTCAAGTAATTTCCAAGCGGAACTGTGGTCCTTAGTGTGAGACCCATCTCCCTCTGCTCCATTTCTGAGTGATGTACAGTAAAGAAGGAATGGTAGCTTTAATACTGTAGCAGCTGTGTCAAGAGGATGTCATGAATGCAGTGGTGCCTCTGTTCCTGCACCTGTTTTTTCCAAAGAAAAAAGATTGGATAGCTTTCTGGCAGTGTTTTTCTTTGCTGCTATTTTGTCTGTGGTTGACTGAAGGCTTTGAGTCCAGGAGATTGTCCAGATTTAAGGGACTTTCTCCACGAGATGCAGGGTGACCAGTCATGGGTGAAAACTTATTGGATGCAGTCGGGCACTTCAAAGGTGAGGCCAAGTTATAACTGTCCTCTTATGTAATTGCAGGAGGCCCTACCTGGATTCAAGAGAATGGTGGTGCTTTCTAAAGCTTTGCAGTCCTGTTTCAACCAGTGGGTGGCTAACTGGTTTGGGATGAGAAACTCCTTGCTGGTGAGCTGCTGATTTAGGTCTCTCAGGCCATCTCAAAAACTCTTGGTCTGAAGAAAGTGAATAAAGGCAACACCGACTACATCATTAGCAGCTTGGGACAAAACAGCCCTTTGCAAGTAATGATTCTGGTAATAGTCCAGAGAAACTGTTGCTGCTACAGCTGAAGTAAAAGCAGTCCCCAAATGAATTCAATCACTCAGGACTTTTTCTGTGCTGTTAAACAGATATGTAGTCATCAGCTGACAGATTGTCCAGGTGACTAATACTATTCAGTGCATTTAACAAAACAAAACAAAACAAAAAGAAAAGAAAAGAAAATAGAACGGCTTTTAATTTTTCCCTTCACAGGGTCACAGGATCCTGTTCAGGCTGGTGGAGACCTGGGGAGGTCTCTGGCCCCAATCATTGCCCAAAGAAGAGCCAGTTCTGGGCTGAGGCTGGGCTGTTCGGGGCTTCACCCAGTCTGTCCATGAAACGCAAAGGATGTAGATGGCCCAGTCTCCCTGGGCTTCAGCCCCATAACTGGGTTGCCTTTGAGGCTCCGGCAGGAGCCTCTCATGTTTCACCTTGTGCTACTGTCTCTTGTCTTCTGCCACACACCGCTGGGAAAAGCCCCGCTGCATCTCCTCAATCCCTCACATTGGTGCCAGGGAAGCTGTTGGGTGTCCCTGCAGCTGCCCCTCTTCCTAGCTGAACCAGCCCCGGTCCCACCACCTCTCAGTGGCCCTCTGATGAACTCCATCATGTTTATCAACTTCTTTCCTGTGTTTGGTGGCCCAAAAGGAATGCAGAACCGTGGAGCAGGTCAGAATAATCACCTACCTTGATCTACTGTCTGTGCCCCTGTTCATACAGTTTAGGATGTCTCTAGCCTTCTTTACTGACCCTGTCAGATGCCAGGACATACCGAAATAGGTGACAGGGCTTGTAAATAAAATACAGAATTTTAACAGAAAGTCAGAGGTTGAAACTGCATCAATTAAACATTTGTCCATTCCTCACACACACACACACACACTCTCCCCAACAAATCCCCTTCCTCTCATTTTATGAAATGAAGAGTTACTTTAAATATCTGAAAACTGCAGAAGATTAAAGAATAATGCTTCCTAGAAAAATCTACGTTTTTCAATTCACATGGTTGAAAAATGTTTTGTCAGTAATTTTAGGGTCTTGCTACAACACTTTGCCCTCCTGGTTGTGTGCCTTCCAATGTGTATTCTGCAATCAAGCCCTCACAGATAGTTGATTGTGTCTTCGTTATCTCAGCCTATTATGGTTTTGAAGGGTGTTTTCTCATGCTGTGTACAACCTGTCTTCTTCTAAACCAGACAGGCGATTTCTTACACTTTTTCTTTCAGCTGTGTTTTCTTAACCTTTCTCATTCTTGTTCTGCTTAATTCTTTGCAACTTCAGTACCTCTTCCAGTTAAAGCCTTGCAAACATCATTACCTCCTCTGTCTTACCGTACCACAGAAAGATATTTGCTATTTTTAATGTAGAGGTGCACTTGAGATTCCCACTTGGTTTGAAGTCCACTGTAGCCTCAGGTCTCCCTCTGTTATTCATCAGTCCTTCTCCATTTTATGTTTGCGTGTGTCCTGCTTTTTACTTCTGATGTTTAGGACTGCCTTTCTCTCTGGTGAATTCTGTTATTCATGTAACTTGCCCCATTTATCAGGTTTATATAGTTACCAGATTACAGCCTTGTTCTGCAGAGTATCTGCAAGCCCTTTAGCTCAAAACTGTATTCTTGTATTCTTTCTTTCACTTTCACCTTGTTTACTGAAAATACTGAGCCCTGCTTCCCAAAGCTAAACATCTGTGAGCTCAAGCCTCTTCCTATTCAACAGTGACTGTAGTCTGTATCTGGGGAGAGGGTTGCTATCTGCTGCAGACACACTTTGCAGTAATTTCACCTAGACTATGGATTCCCTAATTTGCATATCATGGCCCCATGGAACTCTGATGAAGACTTGTATAGTCAAAATGCAACTTCAGCTTCAAGATACTATGATACTATGATACTGGTGTGGTTTGCTTTCTTCTTCCATTTCAAATGTTCCTATCAAAAACTATCAAAAACTTCCACCATTTAAAAAATCCTACTAATATTGAGTTTGGAGAAAATAAAATACTTCAATATGTCCTGAAATGTTGTGAGATGTCTGGTGTAGTCACACAGCTATGTCATGTTCTTGATACCTTCTGTTTTGAAGTTTCAGGAGATGGAGGGAAGGGCAAGGTAATGTAGACTTTTCTGCTTTAGTATTAGTCTGGTTTCCCCTTTCTTTTCTTTGTTGGAGTTGATCTAAAGTAATTAAAAATCCAGCTGATAGGACAAGAGTGGCTCCTGCCATGTAGAAGCCTGCTCTGTAATCTCCAGCCATGTCCACAATCAGACCTGGAGAGAAAAAAAATGACAGCAATGCGATTGGCAGAAAACAGGCTGATGTGAATTAGCTCAGCAGTGTGAATATAAGCTCTCACAAAGTGAATTTGCTGGCTGCCTACCTGTCTGGCAGTTTTCTTCATCAAAAGTGTATATAGAACATTAGCTCATTATAGCATTTTAAAATTTGAAACACAAGTCATGTCTCATTTACTTTGCATATGTGACTTGCTATTAAAACAAAATGCTATACAGTTTGAAGCACTTTCCAACCTAAAGCACTACAGACAGTGAAGGTAATGGCAGAAAAAAAAACAATACAGCTTTGTGTCAACTAGGCCCAAGTTCTGTGGTGTAGCTGTCATCAGCTACTGCCATTTGGCCCGTAACTATACAGCATGACAGAGTACAAAGAAGGAAAGGAGAGGCCTCTGCTGGATACACAGCTGGAGAGGTTGCCTGTAGTATTGTGGGCTTCCCTGTTCATTGTTGCACAAAGAGTCACAGATGTTAACAAAAACACCTTGGGTTTTAGGTAGTTGGTTTTTTAAACCAACCAAAATACCTAATTCCATGGTCTACAGTACTGGAAAAACAGCAGTATAGTAGTAGCATGTAGTAGTATCAGCTGCTTTTTGGGTACAACGGCAGGTTCATTTGTGGGCTGATGAAGGCTGATGGCTTGTTCTGTCACTGGAACGTTTGTCCACGTTTACTGCACTCCCTGGCCCCCGTTCTAGTATCAGTACTTTTAGGCAAAAGAACTCCAAATCCAAATCTTTTAGATTTTTCTTTTAAAGTAGGAGACAAGAGCTCAAGAAGCAGTTAGGCTTCCCTCCTAATCTATGCAATCTTTTTCCTTTGCTATACATACACAAAGGGGTTGAACTGATCTCCCAGTTATCAGTGTTTCTGACCAGCCACTGTATAAATGTCTTGTTCCCTTTGCATTTCACCCAGATCGTCCCAATGTACTTTTGATACTGTTCTGTCTCGAAGTCCCTATAAATCTCCCTGGTTCCTATAATTTTCAAAAGTGAATTAAGATGTTCCAGTATTCAGTCTGACCTATTTGCAACATATTAGCGTTGTCATTACTACAAAAGTCACTGTAGTGCGTGAGCAGTGGTTTTTGGATGAGAGTAGGAGATCTCAGATCCACATTTTACAAGTCACATGGGTCATTTTTTCTGCCATATCACTTTGTAAAGTCCCTACAGCTTGCAGTTTGTTTGTCTTACATTTTTCCAAGATGACATTGTCTCTGCCAGCCCATAAATTCATGTACTGCCTCATTGTCTGCCCTTTCTTCCCACTGTTTTTTTATGGTCTGCCTTCCCCATTTATTAAATTGTTTAGCTCAGATGTTGTCTGAAACCAACAGGCATTTCTGAGTATTTCCTTGAGGTTCACATAGCCTAATGCTTCAAGCTGTTCAATTTGACCTTCTGCAGAAACCCTCCCAAAAATACCAGCATTTATGCGGGACTACTAGTCTCAAATTTCAGTTTCATCTCTGAAAGTATGGATGTCTGCTTGTCCTAAAGGTACACTTTCATAGCAAGACTAGGGGGGTCCATCAAATGGGATTCTGTGGGATTTGGGAAGCAGGAACACCACTATGTGAACCCTGCCATTCTTCCCTTCTTTTAAGTTGAACAAGTATCTCTAAAATCATGGAGAAGAGAGGGAGCAAGATATTTTGGAGAGGCATTAAACCGACTCTTTGTTTTTATATACTTCTTGGTCCAGACACCCCTGAGCTAAAAAAAAACAAAAGAGGAAATTTGGGGCCAGATCCAGATTTTTTCAGTTTGGGTTACTGTTTCCCTCTCTTCTTGTAAACTGCATTTGGCAGAGTGTCATCTTAACTTACCAGCAAGAGGGGGCCCCAGAAAACCTCCAGTGCTTCGAATGAGCATGAAAAGCCCTAGAGCACTGTCAAAATCCGGCATGCCTACAACATCTGCTAGTACCGTAATATGAATGGCAACTGTTGTACCAAAGAAGAATCCATAGAAGCCAGTGAATATTGCCAAGGACAGGTAATTGTTAGCCAGTGGCAACAGCATCAGGGATGTACTGATGAGCATAATTGTCATTGTCAGCAAATGAACAGTTTTGGTAACGTGGAGATTGGCATAACAGCCACATAGCAGTCTGCCTGCAAAGTCCACCATAGCCAAAATGGATAGGAGGGATGCAGTCCATGATTCATCTATTCCCAGGCTGTGGCTAAGAGGAACTAAAAATAATGGAGGGACAAAAAAACTCATAGCAGCTAGTATGCCAAAAATGGCATAAAGTACAAACTCTGGTCGCCTCACAAGCATCCAGTTGAAAGTTTTGTGTGTGATGGGAGATTTATCTTCTTTGTCTATCCTAGATGCACCATTGCCAGGTGGTGTCTCAATTTCAGAATGGCTAGCCTCGAGGAGGCAGCTGCTTGCCAAGGGTCGCATGAGTGCTCCACAGACACAAATATTGAGTTGGATGCCACCTATGATCAAGAGGGCACCTTTCCATCCATATTGACTAATCAACCACTGGAAGAATGGTCCAAATGTGAATGCAAAGGCACATTCTCCAGCACTGGCAATAGCATTGGCCAAGGCTCTTTTCTTGGAGAAATAATGACTAACAATACTAATGGCTGGAGTCCATGAAAAGGAAATCCCAAGTCCTGAAAAACAGCAATACAAATAGCACCAGTTAGAAACTACTGAGATATTTTGTGAAGGTGGAAATTAAAGCTTTCAGTGCTCTCCATTTGCAAAGCCAAAAACTGGTAAAAGAAAAACATTTTTGTTCTTAGCAGAAGCATGAGCTCAGTTGTACTATGTGTAAAACTATATTTAAGGCATATGTTCTGTAAGAATAAGCTGCATGTTCAAGCAAAAACAGCAGGAGTATGAAATATATACTATTATGTTCTTACTGTGAAAAGAAAGGGAAAAAAAAAGTTGATTTGACAAGTTTGCCACTGGGTGAGAAACCGCATGGCCATGTGGTTGAGACTAGACAGATCAGAGAGTGTCCATGCTGTCCTAATTAAAGCTGGCACTAGATCAGATTGCCGGGCTAATCTAAACTGTATTCAGAGTAGAAAGTGAGGGAGGATGTGAAAAAAGCTGGTGTATTACGTCTATTTGCACTTCATTTTCTTGCCGAACTGCTTTGAGACAGCTTCAAACCTGCTCTAACTTAGAATGGTTTTAATGGCTCCCTAGAAACTGTTTGGGAGCCCAAGATTGCCAAAGGGCTCAAATTCCAGACATTTTCTCAGGCGTCCAGCATGGAACTGGAAATGGTTTATTTTATTCCCTGCCGGCTTCGTTTCCTGTTCCAGGAAAATCTGCTAGCTGTTGGAGAAAACTTTCTGGCCTGTTTCCACCTGGAATCAGCTGACAGCCTGGGCCTGTGTTAAAATATAAGATTATTTGATAAAAAACAGAAAATTTGAGATCTCTGTGTCCGTGTACTTTAGTACTTTTTAGGTTCTTTAAACCTTCATGGAGCTCTTGTCTCTGAGTAAAAATTAGAACACTATTCATTTTCTGGTTGCATATAATTTGCAGGTGAAAATTACTAGCATCTAATTATTCACTTTATTTGTCATTGCGGATTTCTAGCACAAATTCTTACTTCCAGAGTGGAACAGGAACAACATGACCTTTAAAGAGGATTGCTGGTTCTAGTTGTTCATAAAATCAAAATAGAAATCAGATTTTAAAATTCCTACCATTAGCACCCTCAAATAAGGACTCTGAGTTGCTGGTGAGAGAAATCCATAAAGCCAGAAAGTCATACCCTGTAGGAAGCCAGTTGTTGCATACATCCAGAGCATGTTAAGTCCAATAAATCCTAGTGCCATTCCTAAAAAGGCCAGGAGTCCTCCAGTGATCACAACTGCCCGATGGGTGTATCGTGCACATAGCGAGCTGGCAACTGGGGCTGAATCAGCAAAATAGGAGAAAGATAAATATGTTAGGAACATTAAGCTGATCATCAGGGCAGAACAAATAAAGTATTTGGAGAAGTACCCTTATAATGCTTGTCTCACCAACCCAAATTCTCCTGGCCAGTGTTGGGTCAATCAGGATTTTAAAACTGGATCTTTGCGGAGAGGGAAAAGACTGCCCCTGGGCCACAGATTTTAACATGTGTTCAAAATATGTGGACTTTTTTAGAAGGGAGAGCATTTCAGTGCCTTCCTTGTGGAACAGTTCTCCTGAGGTTTATGTAAGGATACTAGAAGCATGACAGAAATCCATGTATCTTTTTAGCAGAAAGTGAAACCCCAGCCATAGAATCACTAGGTTAATCTATAAAACTTGTATTATTGAAAGTGTGTTATTAATATGGCTGGCATGAAAACTTTCTGGAGAAAACTAATCTTTCTCTTCTAGAGCTTTTCAAAATCATCTGTTCATGGAATTGCAAATGTTTTATAAAGGACTGAAAACTGAGGTTTATTTTGAGGTAATACTTTCCCAGGAAATTTGCAGTTCATCTCTTAAATTTTTATTTCAATGGTACAGGTTTTCTCAGCAGACTGCAGGATGTCTTTAACATATCAGGGCCAAGTTGCACCAGGTACAGATCTGACTTGGTGCAGAAATTAAAAAAAAAAACAAAACAAAGTAATGGTCTCTAGTCACTGTTGTGGAAGCATCTGGAATGTTAGGGATATTTTTGCTTAGTTAAGGATCGATTACGCTGCCTGGTTTTCTATCAATCAACATCACAGAGATAAATCAAGACCTATCACATAAAGACCCTCTCTGTTCCGTGGCAAGTTTCAAATCCCAAGTACAGGGGGATTTTTAAATTGGTAAATTTTTAATTGGTAAACCAGATTCCCATTTATTCATTTCTGTAGTCTGTGAAGCAGGTGGAAAAGCAAGTTGATCATTGACTTTTCAACTAATTTTTTTCTGTCAGAATGAAACAAGCTCTAATACTGCACATCAAGCACCAAAGAGCAGTTTATGGAACTGATTAAATCTTTTCAATCCATGACTTGCTTTATCTTTTCATTTTGAAGTTGAATTACTGTTTTGTTCTTCTAAATACATTTTTCAAAAAAGATCAGTTACTCATGATCTTTGGAAGGGCTGCAATTACAAGCAATAATACTGGTAGGCGTGGACTGAATAGGATGCATATAATTATATGGTGTCTATGCAATGAGGCGTGTTCACAAACAAAATTATGATAGCATTTATTACGTAAGAATACTTACCTATTGCAACTGTATAGGTATGTGAGAATATATAGAGCAGACTTCAGAAATTCTGTATGGTTCCTGCCTGCACATGTTTGGAATCTTCACCATAATGTTATAAAAGTGCAAAGGATTCTGTAACTAAAATGTTTGATATTTTTTCTTCCTTTATTTGGTAATATGTGGTATTTGACCTGATCCCATAGCTCATTGCCTTTTACTGGGACACTTTACTCTTTCTTCCCTTACTCTCTGCTCACTTGGTCTTGTCTTCCTGATGCTCTCTATAAGTGAACCAATTTTTTCTTTTTAACTCAGTGAGTTGTCTGTTAGATCAATGGCTTGGGAACATTCTAAGGGGCAAAAAGGAGAGCAAAAACTGGCAATACCTGGAAGAAAGGGGGACCTTGATGAAGACAAAAAGGAGAAGAGGAGGGAAAGCAGGACTGAGACACACCATTTTGGTAGCAGAGGGCTTGTCTGCTAAGTAGTTCATATGTCTTAAAGTACTTCGAAAAAGTGACAGTCACTGTGAGATCAGAGAACTTGCACAAACTGGTTTAAGAGCTTGATCCAACAAGCTCTGCAGTTGTTAGGATTGTGTCCAATGAGATTGATTCAAAGCCTGTAGGAAAACTGAATCATTAATCTAGGTACATGAAGTTCTTTAAGGCAATCTGATTCGTGTGTATACACCGAGTCCTTATTAACCCATTCCATGTCTGAGGCATGGATAACATTTTTATGAGGTGAAACAAACGCCAAATTTCTGTACAGACAGAATAAGGAAGTGGGGGTTTTCTAAGGATGGTCTTACAAAATTCTTGAGTAGTTATGACATTAAAGTGTTAGAGGAGCACTTCTACCTACCTCCTAAATGAAAGATGGCAATAGTTAATGCTGTGATCCAGGAAGTGGTGCTTGCAAGTTCATCAAAGTGTTCCTGGATTTCAACAAAGAACAGTCCAAAAGTCTTGAGGACGGCAGCAGTGAGGCCCATCACCATGAAGGCTGACACTACCACAACCCAACCATAGCCACCATCTGGTGGATTGCTATCTTTGGCGTGCATCTTTTCTAATTCTTAGATCTTCTCTCAGCTTTTTTTTCTGGAGTGGTAGTGATGGTGGTAAGGATTTTTAACAGATCTGCAAATTAGTAGAAGGTCCAGTGTTAAAGAAATTAATTAAGAGATTCTAGGAATGGCTTACACAAGTAATTACCAAGTGAAAATACAATATTTATTTCAGTGGTTCAGTTGAAAATGTCATCTGGGAAACAGATGCCTCAGAAGACAAAAGGCAGAGTAGAAAGTAAAACAAAGTAGAAAAAATAAGAAAAATATTCAATAACAAGGGTAGAAAAAAAGAAGGATGCAGATGTGGAAATAGGAGAGAAGATGATGGGAAAAGAGATGATGCAGACACTAAGATTTTCAAACACAGGTTTAGGATCCTTCTCATTCTAATAACTTCAAGAACCTTATCCCACCCACTTTTCAAGCCAATACATTGTAGTAAACAATTAGAAAATTAAATGCCTGACAGGATACCATACTTTCTAATGATCTCTGGGCATTGCAATAAACTTCACAAACTTCAAAGCCATCAATGCAGTTGCTTTTACCCATCAGCCTCTTGTCATAATTGTTTATGGATAAAGCATAATTTATATATATATATATATATATATAAACACACAAATATGTATGTATAAGTAAGTTTCTCCTATGAGTGGTATCACTAGTGTGACAGAATAAGGGGTAGAAAAAAAGATTCCTAACCTTAAAAGGGCAAGAAATCTACCACTTTAAATCTTCTGCATATCCACATAAATGGAAATAAATTGAAGTTATTTCCCTTACCTGGAAGTTTGAACCTAGTGGACTTTCCATTCCTGAAATGGCAGCCTTTCTCTCTCAAAGAAAGATTTCACCTTCCATTTGCCACATACCAAAATAACATTTAAAAACAAAAGTATTCAAATTGAATGTATTGACTACGGGATCCTCTCAACCTTGATACCGCCTGTTTAATCATTGCATAAAATCCAAGAATAATGCAAACCTGTTTTAGATGTTTGTGCTTCGTCTCTAAAATCCCATATGAAGTTGCAACTTTGGCTAAAGAGTGGGAATGTATAAACTTAATAGTAAGTGTTACTGTTGTTGCAAGCAACACTAATTCAGAACCATGACAATAATTTCTTAGTAATTCCAGTGGCAATAGGTCTTGTCCCTATGTAAACAGGATGTGTGTAATCTCAAAAATGGTATTCAGCATGTAACTGGATGTTACTCTGGTCTCTGAGGAGTCTTCTTAGAGGCCTTCTCAGAGGCCCAATATTAGGTACGGTACTGGACACCTGAACACTACCTGCACACTGTGGAACTTTGGAGTTCTTGGCCACATAATACTATGGACACTAAAACTTTACATGGAAATATTAGATAAATCTGTGCTGTACACAAAAATTGAGGAATACAAAATGCTTAAAAATGGTCCCTGGCTCAGGAAGTCTCCAAGATCCAGGTAGTCAGAAACTGGGAGGTATTTCTTTATATTTAGTCTATTATTAATCTTAAACATCCCCTTTGGCCTAAATCAATACAGCCATTCTTAAGAGTGTGAGTGACTTGCAAGGAACACTGCATAAGAAGTTTAGGGTCCTCAACATTTGAGCATTTGTAAACATTTATGGCTACAACACCGCAAAACATTTTGCCAAAATGGGGCACATGCTTCCTTGTGAAGGCATCTTAATTCATAAGCACATCTTATTAAATGCATAACTGAGACAGCCCATTTCCCCTTGGAAGTTTTGTGACAAACTTGGAGTAATTGCACAGTGCACAGAGGACACAGGATCTGGCTGAGAGAGGAAAACATTCCTACTTTTTTCTTGTTATTTCATGGACACTAAATTCTGAGTAGGCACGTTGTACAAAATTCAGGAAACCAAAAAAAGACATGGCACAGGACACAGTTAAGAGGGAGAATGTGAGCTAAAGATGGCTAAAGATGTACTGTACTTACTTTTATCTTCTCTGTGTGTAGCTGGGAAAGATAAGGATTAAGGGAATCCATACCACCAGAAGCCATCAAGTACAAAGCAGCAGTCACTAGTCCCATGATTTGCCCCAGCTGAGGTACAAGATCTCAGGAAGACCAAAGACAGGAGTAGGGGAAAGAGGCAGTCGGAGCCTTGTAGGGATCATAAGCAAAATCATTCTGCTGTCATGTGTCTGGCTCAAACTTCAGACTGACATGTGCCACTGGACATATTTGCATGACAGACATAGCCAGACAGATTAATCAGTTGCATGAGGTCCAGAGACAACATCCTAAAAATCTTAAAACTCAGCCACAAGAGAGGGAGGAATGCCTTGTGGTTGAGGTCTATACTGAAGGAATCTCTTTTTCATTACTATAGTTTCCAGGTGACTTTAAGCAAGTTGCTTGATCTTGATGTGCTTCTATTTTCTCAGTTGTCAAATGCAGCCAGTATTTTCAAAGGTCATGAATTTTGTGAGGTTGAAAAAGTTAGTTGTTTTAGTGCTCACATACTAGAAGAAAACACAGAAACTAGATCAAGCGGTATCCATGTCTTCTTACGTTGCCAGGCTCAAGTGGCATGGTCATAATTTGTTTTGAGGTGCTGAAGAACATAGAAAAGGATGCAACACTCAGGCTAAATAGGCAGAGTGACACTGGTATTACTGCACTTTGCATGGACATGCCTGGGCAAGGGATTATGATTTCTGCCGCGGGACAGGTAGAAGGAATCCTGCTACTTACCAAGCAGCGCCCAGACTAAACCAGGCATGATAAAATCTACTACTTCCTGACACCACCCAGCACCTTTCGCCTTCATGAGGCAAACTCTGCCCTAGGATGAGTATAAATCAGGCCATTACACTCACAGACTTAAGCGAACAGTCTTTTTTCCTGACCACAAGAGCATCTTTTACGTCACAGCTCAGAATTCAGCCTCCAGTCTCTTTTAATGATCACAGCATCACATGCAACTCTAAAATGATATTACTGAAATAGTAATATCATTTGCATGGTTAATTAATGAGGTACTTATCTCTCAGGAGCCCTACAGATGTGAAAGCAGTGCAGCTACCTGCTGTATTGAATTGCTAGGATGGCTGAACAGAGTAGAAGAAAGCACAGATGTTGCAATGGGTGGACATGTTTCTGACTCCATGTTTCTTCTCTCCTTCACTTGTAAGTGAAATTTTATTACAAACATATAATTGAGAATAAAATATGCTAAAAAAAAAACCAACCAGGATCCCTTTTCGCTCTTAGCTATGGAGTAATGATAAATGGTAGGGTTTTAATGTCTTCATTGTCTCTTCTTGCCTCTGAATCCAACCTTTTAAAAGAAAGAAAAACCTGTAGGGGAACTGTCCTTTCTGTTGTGCTTGGCCACACACAAGATCCCTCACAAAATGTAAAGACTTCCCTGGAAGCATTGTCATCCTGCCTAGCACCCCACTGCCTCCTACATCCAAGCTTTCCCATGGCAGCTGGAACGAATGCCCTAAGAGAGAGAGGTTTCAATTAGGAAAGACACTGTTGTCGTCTGTGCTTGGTACGCATCCATCAGCAAGAGCAAACAGCTCTGCCAGTAGTATCATTCCCCTTATGGCAAAATTTGCCAGCAAGAACACGCAGGCAAAAGTGCAACCCTTATCTTTGCAGCTGGATAGCTACAACGGTACTTTCTGTGGCACTGGGGGTGTTCCTCTATTCATGCTCTACAAGTTCTCCAAGCTATTTCTGCTCTTCTTCATGTCAATGATTCAGAAGGCTTATCAGACAACAATAAAAATAAATTATATAGAGCTTGTCTGATTGCTTGCATTGTAAAGTGCCGTATGAACTTGTAAAGACTGATACTTGTGTTACTTGGTTATCTTGTGTTCCATGTTCTAATTTGCTTTTTACAGAAGAGCAAATGTGTTTACTATGTTTGCTGCACATTGCAGAATAATTTGGTGGTGGAATCAAGTAAAGCCTGTTGTTGCCATAAATCTTAGTCTTCTTGTTTTCATGTAACCCATACATGAAGCTCCCATATAACTACTAGTCTCTCTTAGGGGCTAGGTGGACTCCCTGTGAGCCGGTGATCGTTAGCACCTTGCAGAAACAGGTTCCCCAAAAAGACAAAAGAGGCAAGTTTTTACATGCTTAGATGAAGAAATGTGACTTGTTGATGGGGGTTTGCTTTAGGTTTCCAGTAGAAGCATAGTACTTTATCTTGGATTTGGACTTCAAAAAAAAAAAAAAAAAGAAAAGAAGAAAAAGGCAAAACTACTTTTGTCAAAGGCTGATATTGGGGCAGGACCACCAACCAGACTACCTTGAAGTAGTAACTCTTCATCAAAATCAAATACTAAATACAAAATAGATCTTAAGTAAAATGACAACAGATTAACTAGTATTTTAATTGTTATATTAGAACATGTAAAGAAACAAGGAAATAAATTGTAATTTATGCTGAAACTTGCTTCACGCATGTGCCTTTGTACACAGCAGAGAACAAGTACTTTTTCTGTCACACTCAGACACCTTCTGCTCTTCATCTAACACTCAGACTGGCTCTACTGATGTTCTTGTGGCATCACAGCTTCAGTATTTGCCACCAAAAATACCATAGAGCCGTGCTGGTTGCTGCTCTTCAGACCCAAATTCAAGAGGAACTCTTAACAAAATTCTCCTTTCTAACTTCATTAATTTCGTTTTGGTAAGAGCCAGTCTAATGAATATGATCTACAGCACAATTTATGACAAAGTGTATAATGATGGAAAAAAGGGGCTGAATACTCTAAGCAGCCACTTTGAAGCAACAAAAATAAAGTATAACATAAAGAAATTACCTTATTCAGGTAACCCAGGCTTGCATGGGATATGAAGCTCTTTCTTCACCTTCCAGTTGTATGCAAGTTCTTGAGTTGTGCTGCAAACCACCAGGTCATCTTACCCATTCTTCCTTGTATGTACAGTCTACCTAACAAAACAATCTGCCTCTTTCAGGATGTGTAAGCTGTCAGATTTTATAAGAATCCCCTCCTCCCCTCCTCTAAGGTAATTTGACTCCACCTACAATCAGAAAAACAAAGTTCTATCCTGATTAGATATCAGAGAAAGCAAAATCAAGGATGGGTAAAGGGAACAAAGGAAGGCTGGAAATTTTTATAAGATATCTGCACTGTACTTCTGCTAGACTTGGACTGCTGTCCACAGATTTTATTGAACTCAACTATTGGGACCATCAGAAAGTTCAGATGTGTCAGCCAACTCAAACACTCCGGTGTTCTGGGGCAATTACTGCCAATGTTTCTCCAAATATGAAATTCATATGTGACTTCTCTACAAGTGTGCTGTTGGGCAGATGCTGGCTGCAGCTGAGCATCACAGAGTCTGCAGCAACTACAGCAATGACAGAAAGCTTGAATATGCTCCCCAGGTCCCAAGCCTGCAAGATGGACAGTCAGAACCTTTCACCGTATCACCCTGTATTGTGTGATATTTTTATTTTTTTTAAGGGACCCAACGCTTTATATGTTGCTGGATCTCATAAAGATTCTGGTGCCTAGATTTCACCGCTAATTTATTGTAACTGATTCTATGTTTCCTAACAATTTGCCTTGCACTAAGCTTATGGTGGCNGTTGCTGCTTTGTCACTTTTAGTAATATTTTTATTTACATGCTTGTGTGTTTACCTTATGACTACACACAGAGAAGTCTGTGTGTGCTAAAGGGAAGTATGAATGTTCGCATTGGTCATTTGACTCGCATAACTAAGAAACAGGTATCTTTCATATTTTATGGCATTTTTGAAGTGGGAAGTCAGCTAGTTTCTGTGGTGACTTTCTAATTTTCTTTCAGTGGGAGGATTCTTTAGGACTGTTTCATAGGGCTGGAGAAGTCAAAAGCATGGCCAAGAAAAGTTATGGGGTAGTTTTTGAAGTGTATTTAAGTATCTATTGCTGACAGAAAAGTTGCTGCAATGCCTTCTTCACCTTCCTGCTGCCATGTGGGCTTTTATACAGTGAACCAAACTGGTGAACTGACACAGCTGAGTGAAACACTGTGCTGGGATAGTTCCTCAGTTTGGAGAAATTAATTTGCGTGCCTTCACAATGCAGAAGGCAGAAGAAACATGCCCAGAAATGAAATACAGTAGATGGGGCTGCTTAGTCCAGAGGAGAAATTCATATGGCAATTGTAGTACAATTAGTATATTCACGCACACTGTGAAGCTATGAGCCTAGAAACTCTGCCTTATAAACAAGGAAAAGGTAGGTAACACCAGTGGAAGAACTCTATGAGGAATGATAACTGAATTGTGGTCCTAAAGATGGGTTTTCAAGAATAACTTGTCAGCAGTGACACTGGTCACATCTCCCATCTTCTTAACTCTTGGAGTGATTTGTGTGCTGTGTTGCAGCACAGCTTCTGTCTAAGAAGCCTGAAACTCTGTGAGCTGAAAGATGTCTTCATGCTGGATTTTCTGACACCCTAATTTATATAAACTGGATCAGGAGGTCTGGTTCTTTCACAGGCTCATTTTCCCTCCAAACTCTGTAGCCCTGCATTACTTTCTGGAGTCCTACTGTGGAAAAGAAATATAGTGATTGTGTGAGCATAGATGGATGACTGAGCTATATTGCCCAGGCAGATATGCATATGACAGTGACCATGACAAACGAGGCTACATTTCTTACATAGTTAGAGCTGTAAACCAGATGGAGCTAAGCAGCAATCCAAACATTTTGTGGATTGCAGCAGAGATGAAGCCTCTCTGGACAATCTGTGTCAGTGTTATACCACTCTCATTGTAATTTCCGCTCCCCCTAATATCTAATTTGAATTTTATTCACCATAGCTTATGACTTTGTCCTTTTGTCCTTTTCCTGTGCCACTCAATAGAAAGCAAAAGACAATTCTCCATATGCCCACTGCAGGCCCACAGAGGGTTTTAAAGTCTGTTTTGCTAGCTGAACTTCTGAAAATATGGCAATGTAGAAAATGATAGCCTAGTGAACGAGGAACATTAGCTCCTTGAAACTGCCAAGTCTAGGAACTACAAAATAAGGATATGTCATGTGATCAAATTGAGGTTTCCCTTAGTAATTTGTATCCCTTTTTTTGGTATAGATTTTAAATGCATAAGATTTTTTAATAGTTAGGAATCAGCCTGTTAGGCAGCAGGCAGATAAGAAGAAGCCTTTAAAGACTAACACCCTCAAAATTTTTTCTTGTATCTGGTAAAATACATGGGACAAGAGCAGGACCCTTTGTGGTAAAGAATCCTAGTAATACTTCCTTGCAATTTTGAGTTTGTTATTCATGAGAATTTTTCATTGTTCTAATACTGTGTCATTTTGTACTCATGGAAGTTCTGTCTTTAGACAAAATAATGACCTTGGAATAGTTCATCAGTAAATCCATCAGGTTAATTTTTAATATCACACTCAGCAAAATTATTGGAGATTAGGTACGAAGGAGTATTGTCATGACAGTGACTTAGAAACAGAATGGTCTTATTGAGAGTACACTGAATGTTCACTTTCTGCAATCCTTCCTACTAGATACATTTAATCTTTAGTCACATTATTTAGTTTGGGTTATCCAGAAATACTATTATGAATTACTACCATAGCAGCTTTTGCTCAGCTGATCCAGCTCAAATATTATTTTCACAATTTTCTGCCAACTTATGGAATTTTTATGCTATACCTGCAGCTTTGTACAGACTTCTCTCTAATAATCTATTGGTCTTCTCCACAATTTACATTTCAAAATTAAATCTAAGCCTCTCTCATTTCTCCTTAATAAATAAGAAAAAAAAATGTAGACTTCACTTCTATAAATACTACTACATTATTTCTTCTTTAGCATTTGAGCATTTTAGAGTACTCTTTACAGAGCTTTCAGGTTTCCATTCATTCCCTGGGGAAAACAGGTGTCAAGGAGTCATTTAATTTCAGATCTAGTTTGTCAGCTCAGCTTTCACTAAGTCCAAGGGCTAGCTTCCACCTTAAGTGCTTAAGTAAGCACAAAACATGTTCATATGTGGACTGCTACAAGAAATATTAGGTGTGAAGTGAAATGAGAATCTGCCTGGAACATCTGTACTTCAGAGAATAACACTGATTCATGATTAGGAAGAGATTATGCTTAAGTTCTGTCCAATCAAGTCATAAAGAATTATTTAAACATTCAGGAGTTGGCTGTGTCTTGGCTTTTACTATTAGGCCAGTAGGAAAAAAAATGGCAACAGTCTGTACAGAAGCTGGCTATATATGCTTTTTGAAATTACTACTTCTCAATAATATCAAACCTGAAATTACTGACTGTGTTGTCTGCTGCTGTAAATGGTTTCAGCTCCATTGATTTCAAATTTATTTCACACCTCACCACCAAGGAATTTCTTCAGTGATTTCTCAACTGGAACAGGCCTGCGTTTGAAGAAGATACAACGCATCTCTCCATTGCCTGTTTAGTATTATTGTAGTATATATAAGATGCAGTGTATATAAGAAACAGGCCTCTGGAGTGTAGTTCCTATTTAAATATACTTCACAAATGTAAAAGGGCAGCCTGCCATAAATGCACACAGAACCTGACAAAACCCCCTGGTGGTCACCTGTGCTTGAGTGGAGGGACAGAATAACTTAAAAAAACCCATTCCTCCTACATTCAGCAGTCCTTGGTGGTGATCATGCTTGTCCCCTAACCTGGACCTACCAGATTTTATCACATAAACACCCTTTTTCTACTGATCAAAGCTTACTGAGAGCATTATATAAGCAGATAGTAAGCCAAGATAACATATTGGCAGGTCACAATTTCTCAACTAAGAACATATTTATCAAAACGACTGAATCAAAATGGTTGTATCTTTGGTCTGTGGTATTAAGTGATGGTTGAAGTAAATATGGGCTGCCTGAACACAAATTGTTGGAGGACTGTGTGTAAGAGAGATGTTAGCAGGGGATAGAATTGGGAAACTACTATGGAAGAAATAAACAGGCTGACGTTACTGCCAAAACAGCTGACAAGTGATGTTAAACCAAACCAGGTAAGAAATGTAAGTGAATGTGGACAGACTTCAGGTCCTGAAGGGGAAAAAAAAAAAAAAGATATTAAAATTGCTGTGATTAGAGAAGGAGAACCAGGGAGGTGATTCAGTTGCATAATGTTGTTAGGCTGATGAAGGAGGTGATTTCCATGCGTGTGTTTTGTGGAGATGGGAGATACTGGATGGCCTACAGAGCAGAAAGAGGTAGTAATCAAGTGATTGAGTGATTAGGGTTTGGCAGAAGCTGTCAGACTATACAAGGTGAAATATTTAATAGATAAATGAAAAATAAATGGCTTCTATTTGGACCTGGTTCCAGTCATCCTATCATCAGCTTAACAAATTATTATTAGTTTAAGATTGACTGAACTTTTCCAGGCTAGAAGGAAGAGAAGAAAAAGCCTTCTGTCCTGAAATCACAGTAGTGCTTATCACTCCTTTCCCCTCTCTCCAGGATAACATTGAGGCCTGGCCTGCCTTTAGTAACATAAGAAATGCTGAGCCTACAGGGAAAAGGGGACAGAATTCACAGGAAAATGGGTGACATAGAGCTTGAACTGGCTACAAAGGGAGGGTATGTCAGAAGGGAGGGTATGTCAGTCTGAAGAAAGGTTGTTTGTTTTGTTTTTCATCACGCAATAATCAGTTTGTTTTCTTTATGTAATTATTCGTTGTGAATACAGTTTCCATTACAAAATGACAGGGTAAGAAAGAGAGGGAACCTAGAAAATGAGTAGTGCTAAACAGGGAAGAGGGGAAAGCACTGCTTAAGCTTATCCAAACAAAAAGTTTAAGTACAGTGTTGATGCAAACAACAGTCTGTCTGTGCCCTATCAATCTACAAACTGTGGGTAGTTCTTCCACTTCCAATTCTGAAATGAGTGAACAGGGTTCAAGCATTCTGCTTTAATTATAGGATGATGGTTGAAATGCCCAATTCTTGGGTATGTCTGGAGTACCGACGGGGCATCATCTTTTGTGCTTGTGTCTTGAGAAAGAGATGGATATATTTGGCTGAATGCACCCTAAGTGTCCTTCAGTTGATGTCTGGGAAAGATTTTTACCAGGATTCAGCTTAGATCACAGACATCAAGACATCAAGGGATATAATTAGACTCCCTGTGCCACTTTCTTAAACTAGGCTACCCTATGCAATGCCATCTGTGGCTAGATGGTGGATTGTGGAGTTATGTGGTGAAATGAGGCAATAAAGACCGAAAAGAAATGCAAACTTCCTTAAGTGTGCCTGCACAGAAGAGTTCTCAAAGTGAACAGCTGCTCGTATCTGAACTCAATACAGGCTACACAAGAATGCCCTGTATTTTTACAAGGGTGGATTCTTGCCTTGACTTCTTACAACATTCTTCCTTGTTTCATTTTTAAGAGCAGCATTTCTACAGGTAGTGAAGAAGAACACCTGATGATTCAGAGCAATACTAAATGCTTGCCAAGCTAGCAAGGCAAACATTTTCAAGCTTCCAGTATACAGAATAGAGGCAGGCCATAGTCAAGGGTTGGGGACTGGATTGTGGCTAGTAATGACTAAAAAAACCTTTTGAAGACAGATTAAAATTGACCCAATATGAGATTCCAGTTACAACACTGTGCCTGTAGGACTAAGCTGACTGATGGGAATATCACCCGATGCCTGAGGGAGGAGTGAAATGTAGCTCCATTGCAGCAGGAGGGCTCAGGTGCTCAATGGTCCAACACTGCAAATTTTTTCAAACCTACAGCTGTCACTAGGAAAGGCTGACACAATAGGCCCTGGAATCTCAGGACGTAAAATCCGGTTTCTCCCCCTACAGGGATTCCTCCTCCCTGCTGAGTTCCAGTTTCTCTGAGAGCTGGTACAGAAGATTCTGCCTGCCAGAGAAGCCACAGGACACTGAGTGGGTAGCTGGAACACACTGTCATGGCAGAAACAGACTCCCAAGACAGTTGAACAGAACTGACACTTCAAAACTGTGACAACTTGCTTACATTAAAGCAAACAAACAGCTCTGCCTCCCTGCAAGGTAGCAATAAATTTATTGCCTTTGTATTTGGCACTGGAGTAGACACTGGAATACTACTCCTTTTGGTCCTGTCATACAGGACAGTTACCGAAAAACTGGAAATCACCAGAGCACATTTAGGAGGAGGATGAAGAGACTGGAAAAGTAACAGCTTATAAAGGTCAAGCTTGAAGGTAAATGTAAGAGGAGTCTTGATCTTGATGTATTGATACCTACAGTGGACCAGAAACCTTGTAACCAAGGGATTTTTTTTAAGTCAATGATGTAAGAGGATCCAATGGATAGGAAAGTGAAGCTAAGAAATTAGTACTGCAAATAAGTCACATTTGAATGGAAAAGATGACTATGCAAGCAATTGACTAATTATTTGATGGATGCTTCATCATGGCTTATTTTTAATCAAAACTAAATGTTTTTCTGAAGACAGTGTTCTAGTTACCCTAAATAGCTGACGGTGGCCTTAACCTACAAAAGGTTCGGTTTTGTGTCTATTTGTTAAGCAAGCATGCTATCTTGCTATTATTTAACTTGGTTTTGCTATTAAGTTAGAAAACAAAGCAGGCCCATAGTCCATGTGGATGAGACTGGATTTTCACTTTTTCTGCTTAAGACATAGTTTACAAGTATAATTCATGCTCAGTGAACAAGAGATTTCCCTCTGTTGTGATCTGACAAAATGAAGCTGTGTGGATTGTGAAAAACTAGGCTAAGCTTCAACCTTCTTGACATAAAGTCAAACTGAATCTATGCTGAATCATTTGTTTGGAAATTAGATCCAATTACCTTAAATTGGTCATTCCAGCCTAACAGAGCAGTAAAGGGCACTGTATTTGTTGATGTATTTGACCCTGACATTCTAGTCATGTTAAAACGTGTATGCACTATACTTCTAGCTTAATTCACATTGCACAGTACCCTCCCAAATGTTGTGCTCAGAACAGATGATAAAAGGGTTGTTGGTACTCCAAACATCAGATGTCTTTCTGATCCAAAGCAGAAAATTACTTCTGAAATTTTAATTAACAGTATACTAAAAACTGTTTTGACTTGTACAGTATGACTGTCACCAAAATCTATATAGTCATGTCTGTTTCTTAACTGAGGGGCTTTTAATGTTCAAATGTTGCCCAGAGAAAAAAAGGATAAAGACTACTAAGAAAAGGATGACTTTCTTTTACAGCTCTAATCCCCAAGTGGGCATAGAGCCAAAATAAATTAATGATGTGTAGCACCTATTTCCTCAAATTGTTTATTACCCACTAGATCTATAATGTAGGGCCTGTTCTGACATAGTCATATTGAAATGCAGCAAAATGTGTTGATGGAGAGGAACTGCTACTTAGGGAAGTTTTTCCAGAGTAGTGGTCCCCAGTACTTTAATAATGATTATATTAGACATTAATAATAAAATAAAAATAAAATAAAATATGAAAATTAATACTTGGTTTCTTGCTTAACTTCTCTATACAACTTTAGGACCTACTTATGTATTTCAAAGGAGAAATGCAAATCTACACCGAGTGTCTGGTCACATGTTACTTTATTATTTCTTTGTCTAATATACTTTTCGCATGGATATCAGTAAGACTACTTTACTATCATACAGATTATTCATATGACATTTTCAAAGAGCAGCTTCTATTCCATCACATTTTTGGGGCTTACATTTAACTAGCTTTGATTATTTGTGTTGCAAGAAATTCACTGGGCTAGTTATGAATTTGTTCTGTTTACAAATTTTTTTTACACTGAAATTTTTCATAGTAGAGCTGTTTCTAATGTAAAATTTACTTATGAGAACTGAATCTGGCTGTAGATTTGTCTAATCATGAAGAGGGAGGTGGAAAAAGAATGAAGAAAAATTGAATAAACCAGAATAAAATGTATCTCTCAGCCTAGAACTATGCTACTGGGTCTTGAATCTTAAATGGGGTACTGTAATCTGGAGTTGCAAGTCATAAACTGTAAGCAATAATCTTGGCTGTGCTGGGGATGTAATGAAGCAAGTGAGAAAACTCACTAAACCAGAATATGGAAATTTACTAAAGCACCCGAGCTGTGCAGAGTGCGTAGTCATCATGTTTCAGTGCAGCACTCCTTCAGATGTTTTCATTCTAAAGGGTATTGCAACTCCTGTTAGAAAGTTTTTATGTGGCAGAGGAGGCAGGGTAGAAAGCAGTAATACTAAGTGTTTATCTGTATCACTTGGTATATTAGAACAGCCATTTCTCTGTACCACTTCACATTTTGTTTCCAGATTATGACCCAGAGTACAAAATACAAGTATATTTTAGGATACCTTTAGGGGAGTAGCCAAGTACATTGAAAAGCAGCATGATAAATATAAGAAAAAATGACCATCAAACAGCTCTGTCCCCTCAATGGCATCGGGAGAGCAGGCAGAAGCATGCTCCCCTGGACAGAAGTGAAGTGCTGGAGGGGTGATGGTCCATGTCACAGCTCAGATGCCTGTCCTTAGGGATGCTTTCCTTGGCACGGCTTTACTGGAAGCTGCTGTTCACCAGCACCTTCAAGAGTTATTGCACTTTTTCCCAGGCTACCTGAGCTTCAGGCAGGGCAGTGTGGCAGCTACAGAATGCCAAAAATATAGCGCAATGGGAGCAAAAAACAGCCCACCAACCCCAAGCACGGCCAGTGCCACAACTTTAACATCTTTGTTGGAGACAGGGACAGTGAGATAGAATGCACCCTCAGCAAGCTTACCAATGACACCAAACTGCAGTCGCACTGGAGGGAAGGGATGCATCCAGAGGGACCTGGACAGGCTTGAGAGGTAGGCTAGTGCAAATCGCATGAGGTTCAGTCAACCAAGTGCAGGGTCCTGCACCTGGGACATAGCCATCCCAGGCACAAATACAGGTTGGGTGGAGAGTGGCTGGAGAGCAGCCCTGAGGAGGACTTGGGAGCGCTCATGGATGAGAAGCACAACATGAGCCAGCAGTGCATGCTGGCAGCCAAAAAACCAACTGTATGCTGGGCTGCATCAAAAGAAGTGTGACCAGCAGGTCACAGGAGGTGATTCTCCCCCTCNGCCCAGGGAAGCTCTGGGTGCCCCATCTCTGGAAGTGTTCAAGGCCAGGCTGGATGGGGCTTTGAGCAACCTGCTCTAGTGGGAGGTGTCCCTGCCCTGCAGGGGGGTTGGCACTCGATGATCTTTAAGGTCTCTTCCAACTCTAAGCTCTCTATGATTCTATGAACTTCACCTCCATGAGGCTTCACCACCCCTCACCTTGGTGCGGTCGCTTGTGGCTCTATGTACCGCTGCCAACACCGTTACCTCTGCACGCTTGCCTTTCTGTTCTACTATTAACAAAAACAAAACAAAACAAAAAAGCCAACCAAAAAAAAATCCCCAAACACGCAGACCTGTACATCCTTGGCAATGAGGCGACGCTGACTACCGGGCCGGCGCCCTCCGCAGTAAACAGCTGCGCAGGGTTTCCCCGGCACGGCTTGTGCCGCCAAGCGCAGGCCCGCGGCCCGGGAAGCGACAGATCACCGCCACTGCGATGCAGGGCGAGTAAC
>VXBW01003997.1:125503-166636 GCA_013400375.1 Thinocorus orbignyianus
CCCCCCCGCCGGGCCCCGCGACTTCCGCGCCCCCCGCGCCAGGTAAGGCGGACCGGGGTGGGGTGGAGGGCCCCGACAGCTGCCTGCCTCGCTGTCGGGGGCAGAGTCCGCCCGGCCGTAACCGGACCGCCCTTGGCTTTCCGCCGGCCGTGTGGGTGCAGCGGATACGGCGCCCTGCGGGGTCTGTCCGGAGCCGGAGGTGGCCGTCGCCGTCGGTTTGTTGGGTTACTGGCCTCTGCGGAGCGCCTGTGTCCTTCCCCGGCCCGCAGGGAGCTCAGAGCTGGCCTAGGCGCCCTCAGAAAGTAGGTGAGACTGCTGCCAGGGCTCCTGCTCTCACATTCGCCACCTCCTAAAGGTTCTGGTTTGGGTCTGATCAGCAGTTTGCACCCTCCACGATTTAACTCTCGTGGTATTATAAAGTGTCTGGGAAAGTTTATTAGCGAATTTTTTAACAGGTGTTTGCAAAGAGCGTGCTTATTGGGACATTCTGGGGAGAGCATGTGTGCTTATGCAGAACCTTGCTAAAGATAAAATCTCTAGTTTCTTCATTCACCCTTTCATATCGTTTTGGATATATGTGTCCACACCAGAAAAACCATGGTTTGGTTTAACATTGTGCCAGATAGAAGCACTATAGTCCAGAGGAGCCCTAAGTAGAGATCCATACTGAATGCCTGTTACTATAATGATCTTTGATGTCTTGACTGTAGTTACAGTCTAATTGGCTTTAGTCTCTTCCACTATTGTGAGTTTTGAAATAGAACCATGTACAAAAATGTTACAGATCTAGATGAGTTACGTACTAAATGTTGAACGTGTTGATGTTGAATGTAATTTGTCTCTTACAGGGGATATCTCGACAACATAACAGCGATTGGGCCCAGAACAGTTGGAAGTCCAGAAAATGAAGTTCTTGCAGTTAACTACCTCTTAGAACAAATTAGGGCAATAGAAAGAGAAAGCACAGATGCTCACAAGTTTTCTGTAGACATACAGAAGCCCACAGGCTCCTTCAGCATTGACTTTTTAGGAGGCTTTACTAGTTACTATGCAAATATAACCAATGTTGTAGTGAAGCTGGAACCGCAAAATGGAGCTGAGCATGCGGTGTTATCCAATTGCCACTTTGATTCCGTACCAAATACCCCGGGTAGGTCCACATGTTTGTTCTGCATTTCTGTATATTATTTGGGTGGCAGAGCTTGCCTTGCTGTCTTCTCACACCAAGTAGCCTTACAGCCACATGCTACACACTGCTACATCTTCTGCTTAATCTCAGTGAGATTCAGTATTTAGACAAGTTGATCCTGTTAAAGACAGGGTTTCACTCTAACTTTCTGGTAGGCAGTGAATTGCAGATACTATATATAGATTTCTACAAAGTGTGGTTATATCTGCTTTTCTTGTAGTTTGCTGCTTATGCATGTAGTTTGTGTGCTGCTTTCACCTGCCTTTCAGGTCTTTCCATACTTCTGTACTTTTCTTTCTCAGGATGCTTTGCACTAGGGACTGTTCCCATGCTCACTAACCAGTCTGTGTTATCCCCTCCCTTTGCTGGTATCATACATTATCTTAAGTTTTTATTGCGATGTCTTTAAGCTTTGCCAATTTCTTTCTTCATTCAAAGTTTCTGTCTCAAAAGGCTGTAGTGATCAAAGGTTATGGTGCTGTTGCCTTCTAGTGTATACATCTCTCACTGCTTTCATTGCCACATAGTCTCTTATTCTTGTCTCTCTCCATTTTTAGAAATCTAATTGTGTTAAATAATTATATCATGTTAAATAATTATTGCAGTAAGGGTGTAAACAGCTTTGTAAATACATGGCTTTAATAATGCCAGGAAGGCAGGGAACTGAAAACCGCACAAAGCCATCTGTTGTAGCACTCAGCCACAGATGTATGTCTGTTACTGAAGTTGAAAAATATCTGCAGATTTCAGTCACCAACAGCTGAGCTTTTACTGGAATTTCTTCATTTGCACCCCACATGATAGCTTATTTTTGGGAGTGAACCTTCTGTTCTTTAGCATGTGCAAATATGCTTCGTTATTGAGAAGACAGTTGAGTATTAGAGAAACAAAGCACTTTGTGATTTTTTTCTCTTGACAGATGGTATACAGAACTTTTCTTTCTCCTAAATTATATTTAGGCAAGGTGAGTTTCCAAATTAAGTGTAATAGCTGTGTGACTATTATACATGGTCTGTGATTTAGGAACTACAGAGATGATAATTGCTGTATTTATAGTCTAAATATGGCTGCCTAGACTTAGAATACTTAAGAGGCATAATAAAGTGATTATTGAAAACTGTCATTAAATTGATGTCGTGTAAATTGTGTGTCTGCATGTATGGACTATAATGCAGGATTATGTCTGCATAAATTAATTTCTTTACAGTTACTCAGACATAAAATATTTCATCAGCCTTGCACAGAGGTGCCAACAAATACTAGTGATTTGTACAGGATTGTACAGAAATCTGCAGAGGAGCTAGAAATCAGCCTGAGTGCTTGTCCTTTATCACAAAGCTGCCTAGCCCTTTACCACAAGAGCAAGGAACTGCTCTGTCTTATTTTGGTGGTGTGAAACTTGCACACAACCTAAGCAAGAACCTTCTGTTGTATTTCTGTGGTTTACTTACAGCTTTTTTCATTGCCTAAAAGGTACTATTTAACCAGAATCAGCAGGACTCGATGATCAATGAATAATGCATTTGAATATTAGATAATAAAACATAATCTGCTGATGATGCTTTTGCTTTACTTACCTTGTGTGCATAACTTAGTAAGCCATTAGAACTTCAGTGTTAGAAAGCTGGAGTTCCTTGTGAAAGAAGAACAAACTGTAAACTCCTAAAACATATTTCTATCTTGCTGAAAAACTATAATCACCATGGAATTTTCAACACTGCATATGTTAGATTAAAGAGCTTAGTGTGGTGAAGAGTACACTACTGATAAATTTGGCAGGGCAATTAAGCAGGGCTTTAAGTTAGATAGTTTTGGGGGGCTTTTCAGAAAGCTTTTGGTAGAACAAGGCCTTAATTTCTAGAGAAATGGGTTAGAGAATAATGTATTGGAAAGATACTTATTCTCATTGCAGGGGAGGTTGGACTGAGTGACCCTTAAAGGTTCCTGCCAACCGAGGCTATTCTGTGCTGAGGCCTGACCATGCTACTGCTGTCATCTCAATGTGTGTCAGCATCACGTACAACCCAGGCCTAAAGAAATTACGTTAAATTTCTCTGCTCTCAAATTTCATTTATTGGAGTGAGGAAGCAAGGTGCTACAGCTTACACCAAAGGATGGAAATGAGGCAATGGGAGACCTTGGCTAAAAGATGGATGCTGAATCAAGACAGAAAACTGGTGGGACATGGGAGGAGGTGTGAGGAAGTGTGAATAGGTCTACAATAGTGTTGGATGAGGAACTTCGAGAACAGACTACTGAGCTCAAAGGAAAACAGGTTTTCTGCAAAGGAAGAAGGGAAGGCACCTGATCATGGAAATACTGTATTATAATGTATAATTTCATTTTAAGAACGTTATGAAGATGTGAATTTTGGTGTTTCCTTTGCTTTATTTTACAGTCTCGGCCTTATGTTACTTTGTGGATTTGTCCACTTGAATGCTTTGTAACAGTGTAAAATGCTTTAGGATGACTTATGTGGGAATGCTTGTCTTTTAAAATTTGAGTATGATGTAAGTGAAAATTACATCCTTGTTTATTTGTATTGTTCTTAGAAAAGTAGGTAACGATCACTTTACTTGCTTAATACCTGCTTTTCTCGAACAGCAGTATTGCTCAACATTTGAACGTTATTTTTCTTTCTGCTGTTGCTTTTAACTAGTGTAGGCATAGGGTACAAACAGTAGCAGAAAATATACTGGAGCCCGACAGTTAGATTAAGTGACTGAGACAGCATGAAGTTCTTTTTTTCCTCTGGTCTTTGTTACAATTCTGTGTGTTTGTTGTAAGCCATACTATTCTGCTGATTATTTTAAGGTGCCAGTGATGATGCTGTTAGCTGTGCAGTGATGCTTGAAATACTTAACACACTTTCAAAATCATCAGAGCCCCTGCAGCATGCTGTCATATTCTTATTTAATGGTGCAGAAGAAAACATTTTGCAGGTGAGCATGTGCGAGAATTATAAAATATAGATCAAAACTGTGTATTGAGACCCTGACAAAGGAAAGAGTAACTGCAGATATGGCTTGTACTTATTCTGTTATATATACTTGTACTTACTGTGTTAAAGAATAGTGAGATGCCAGTCTTAGCATTCTGAGGAGAATGTGTCTGCTTTCAAAGGGAAAAATATACTGTCCATATTAATTTAATTAGGTGACTTGGATTTTCTACATCTGTTTGTATTGTAAGTGATTTGGCTGCCTTGTCCAATCTCGAGTTATGATCATATGTGATGGAAAATCTGGAAGATATTTGACCCAATTTTTTTTGTTTTTGTTTTTCCCATCAAGGCTAGTCATGGCTTCATTACACAACATGAGTGGGCCAAGTCAATTAGAGCTTTTATTAACCTGGAGGCAGCAGGGGTAGGAGGAAAAGAACTTGTTTTTCAAACAGGTATGAGCTTGCATTGTGTCTAGTTTCTCCTCTAGGATAACTTGATAATAAGCAATGTAGGCTTGAAGGAGTATTGAAAGTTACTCATAAGCAAAAGACAGGAGAACCTCTGTGCATCTTTCCCAGCTCTGTGCAGCAAATAAGTTGCTCTCCGTCTTTAGATACGTGTAGGCTATAGCACTGCCACAGAAGATGGGACACCTGTGTAGAACAGAATTACAGACGTTGCATTGCCCTTTTACATCAGGGTAATACGGAGGAAAACAGGTTTGGGTATCTCTTGTATCTCGCATTCTTGTATTTTCATAAACTTTATTTAATTTTCACAGCAGTTCTTTCAAAAGGAGGTGTTTGTCACTAGAACAACAACATTAGAGCAACAAAACTTCTGTGTTTTGTAGACTGTGCTTAAACTGCTGCATCCCGGTTGGACTGCAGACTTCCTTCTACTGATGGAGCTGCTTAGTTGTTTACTTGCATCAAGTGTTTTAGTGGAGAGACTTTTATCTAAACAACAATTTTGTGGTGTGTTGCATAGATGATAAATTGGAAACCCTGCTAAAGATTGTAACTCGTCAGTAGGACTGATTCTTTTTTGGGAAATGGCTTATCTTCTCTGCCACTGAATGCTCAAGGTGTCAGTGTTGGCTTTTTTTTTCTCCCAAGTGCAAGCAATTCTTTGAAGTGCGAGTCATCCAACCAACACAAGTGAGCTTAGTGTATACCCTGTGGGGAAGTAGTGTTAAAACTCTAGTGAGTTCCTTTGCATTATTTTTATAATAATATATATTATTTATAGTATATATGTTATGTATAGAGATATATATCCTAGCTGAATGTTGAGACGTATTTGTTGTGAACTTTCTACTCTTTAATAGGACCTGAGAATCCTTGGTTGGTGCAAGCGTATGTAGTTGCAGCCAAGCATCCCTTTGCTTCTGTGGTGGCACAGGAAATATTTCAGAGTGGTATTATCCCAGCAGATACAGACTTCCGTATCTACAGGGACTTTGGCAATGTTCCAGGTATGTTACCAGAGGACATGTCATGGCACATCGTGCAATCAGTTGTCCTAAGTTTATAACAAGGAGACTGTTCTGTAGTCCACTGTGTGACCGTCCTCAAATTTGATTTGGCTTTCAGTTTGAGAGTAAGTTTTCTTGCTTTTTTTTCTAAGGCAAGAATCTTTAGATTTCGCTTGTTTTGTGGGTTGTTTAGGATGATTTTTGGAGACTTGTAGGAAGAAACTACATGGTAGAAAAGTTTCCTAAAAATCAGGAAAACACTCCAGAATTAAATATTCTGGTTTGAAACATTTTGGTAATGATGCTAATAACCTTGTAGCAGGGATTAAATCTCTGTGCCTAGTGGATAAAATAAAATAATATTTTTTTAAGACAGTGACTTAGTAATCAATGCATTTTCATTACTTTTTTTTATAATCAAGCAAAGGACAGCAGGTTTTGGTTTGCTTATTTGTTTACAATTTGTTGTTCATTCTGCAGAGAATGGCTGGTGGGGAAAAATGTGGAACACGATGCAAACAGAATTCAAAGGAATCTAAACTTATGTAAAATCCTTGCTGTTTGGCACAGATTCTCATTGGAGTTGCTTTCAAGAAAAGTGGTATTTCTTAACTGATTCTTAGGAAAAAAAAGTGTTGGCAGACTCTGAACTGTTTGAAAATACGTTTCTAGCCTGAAATTAAAGTAGCTGATTTGGCACAATGTGCTTTTTCTCTGTTCAGAATTGTACATGGATCATAAATGATAAATAAGCTCTCACTGGCCTCTATTTTTTTCTGAACAAATAGAAATTAAGTAGTTGAGTTAAAGAGCAAGTTTGTTCCTCTTTGTCTGTTGGTAGAATTGAGGTCAGATCTGTGAAACCTCTGCAAAACTGTGAGGATTCAGGCTGCATACAGCAGCTTTTTGCATGTGCAGTTGAGGGGGTGTGTTTGGGATACACTGCGTGTGTGATTAATTTTGCAGAAAATCTGTCGGTAAGTTTTTTTTCTTTATTTTTAAAAATTATCTGGACTTTGAAATTAAGAGTTTTCAGGCTAGCTATTTGAAAAGCTATTTACAAATTGGAAGTAAAGAGAACACAGCTGGTATTTTGAGAGGTTGTTTCGATAGTTCCACAGTGCTATTTTTTGTTATTTGTCAGCATGGATCTCTATTGATGTTTTGATAGTAAATGTTTGGAAATTGTAGTTTACATATTTTCTGAAACTGAGATGAATAAGTATTTTCATGTGTTTCTCAGGTAGAGGTTGGTTTGTGTATAGGTGTCAAGCAAATCAATACATTAGAAAAGACAGTTATTTTAAAGTGTTTTAAAAGTGTCCTTTTTTTTTAAATACACATGGAATCTCAGTCTTCCTTCTACAAAACAGACTATTCTGTTCATCTTTAAGGATAATGAGTGGGCTACACAGTAAAGCAAACTTTTCTCTGGAATATATCTGAGATTTTAATGTGTTTGTTTTGAGGTTTTAAGTCTACATAATTTCAAACGTGTTTTTTCTCTCTGTAGGAATAGATTTGGCTTTTATTGAAAACGGCTACATTTATCATACAAAATATGATACATCAGACAGAATTCTAACAGATTCCATTCAGAGAGCAGGTTGGTGTTTCAAGAATTCAGTAACTGATTAACAAGTAGTGTTGTAGCTGCTTTTTCATTTTGCTATTAAGACTACTATGGCAAGAAATTAATCAATTGAAGCACAAATTTAGAACGTGCTAGATGTTCTAAAGAACAAAGAATTGACTGAATACATGTCTTTTTTACCCTCCCAAGTTGACAAAACAACTTTTTATATCAACTTTATCAGTATCCAGTGATGTTGATTTGAAAGTAACTGTGGAATCTAAGTAAGGTAATAATCTAGCCATTTATGCATGATTGTTCAGCATTCTGCATACCTTTCCTCTCAGGAAGTCCTCTTACTAATTAATATTCACGGTGAGAAACTTATGGTTAGGTTGGAGGCACAGAAACTTAGCCACAAACAGATGTTTTTCTTTTAGACCAGATCTCACTCAGACTTACATGGTACCACATAGGCTGTGGAGAAACAGGATTTATTTTCTACTAACAGTTTGTGCTCATAGTGGGCTGCTTGACAGACTGCAGTGAAGAAAATCACAGGAAGACCTTTATTTTTCCCAGGAAGACCTATCATAATCCTAAATGCCTCCAGCATTTTGACGATTTCCCTCTTTAAGCTTATACAGAAGGCAGCTTAGACAACCAGCATGAATAACAGTTTTAACACTTCCTTCCATCAGTGCAGTTGCAAGACAGAAAGTAACGTTTCTAAATTCCTGATGGAAAGATAATTTTACTGGTCGTGGTGCTTACACAGAAGGTTTCTTGTTAAATGTATCACATCCAAAAAAAACCAAAACCCAACTTTTCAACCAATAAGCAATTTTACAGCTCAAGTAAAAGCAAAATGAAAGTTGAGAACAATTGTTTTCACTTCATTACACTTTGTAATCAAGTTTTAGCTGCCCTGTGGGAAAGAAAAAGGTGGTTTGTACCTGTAGGCTACAAAGAGGGCCACCTTACAATCATCTTGGGAAAGAAAGGCATTCATAGCAACTGAAACATGCACGGGGTTACTACTAGAAAGGAGAAGAGGAGGAAGATTACAAAATTATGAACTCTTCTATGGGTTAGCTTTGAAGTCCAACACTTTAATATCATACCTGAAGAAGGGCTGATGTGCTGAAAGCTTGACTACTCCCTTCATTGCAACAGTGCTCAAATATGTGAAGCTTCCCAAGTATACTGATTTTTAGTGACAGCTATCTAGATTAACTCATGAAAATATTATGCTGTGCATACTTTCAAACACCTATTTCAGAGTAATCAGTTGTATATTCATATCTTCCTTGAGGATATTTCAATTCAGTTTTATGTTTTCTATCTGCTTTTTTAACAGGTGACAATATTCTGGCTGTACTAAAATACCTAGCAACATCAGATAAGTTGGATAAATCTTCTGAGTATCGACATGGAAATGTTGTGTTCTTTGATGTACTTGGTTTATTTGTCCTGGCTTATCCTGCCCGTGTTGGCACCATCATGAACTATATAACAGCAGCAGTTGCTTTTCTTTACTTGGGCAAAAAAATAGTACAGCCCAAAACCAGAGGTAAGTCTGGTTTTTAAAAAACAAAGCCCCAAAAAACACTGCAGTCACATTACTCTGTACAGAATACTAATTAGTAGATGAAGAAGCATTCAGGTGATTAAGGCATCTTTTTAGATAAACAGCAGAAATTTTATGTGTGCAGCATGCCATAGGAATTGCTTTGTGTTTAAATCTCTCGGCTGTGACTAATTATGAAGAAATACTATGATAGGCCTAGATGTCTAGCACTTATGAATCACAATTATTTCTCTTATCTGTTAATGAAGATTAAAATAAAATCTTGTAAAGGCCTGAAAATGGAAAAAAAAAATTGCTTTGTATCTATATAGGCTTTGTTCTGTTAGCATAGTTAGGGCTTCAGAATCATGTTTCTTTAGCACCTGTCAATAGGTAGAGGCGAATAAGAAAACAAATAGGGGAAAAGTAACAAATATTAGTAAAGGGTGTAAACCAACTTAAATTGTCTAGTTATACCTTTTCAGGTATGTGTAGGAACATACCTGTAAAAAAAAAAACAAAAAACAACCCCCCCCCCCCCCAAAAAAAAAACCACAAAAAAAAACCCAAAACAAAACACACACCCCTTCCATATCCAAACACTTTTGAGGTAAGAAAAAGTTACAAGAAAATGAACTCCAATTTGTGTTAAAAGTTTTTTTGTTTTTGTTTTGAGGCTTTATTGATATGACTCCAGTGTTTCTCTAGAAATATTTTTACTGTTGGGAACCTGGTAATCTGCAAAATACACTACTACTCTGGGAACAAATCATGCAGTGGAGAAAACTGCGAAAAGACTTGGAAAAAAAAAATAGGCTAAATGATTTAGACCATGCTGTTAAGAAATCTTCGAAGTGTAATCCTTGTGCAGTTCTATTGTGGTCATTAAAGCAGTTATGCTGTGAAGTAATTGCAGTCTTGATGATAGTCTGCAGTAGCATATATGACTGTTGAATGAAATGCTTTGTGTTTTTTTTTCCTTCATAGCTGTTCAAAACCTGAAGAAATTATTTACTGCGTTTGGCTTAATACTGTTAAGTTGGGTCTGCACACTGGTGGCGGTCCTTATAGTAGCAGCATTCATCTCTATCATTGGACGGTCTCTTTCTTGGTACACGCATTTCTATGTGTCTGTGTTTCTGTACGGCACTGCAGCTGCAGCAATGGTCATTCTTTTGCACATGCTAACCAAGAAGTTTTTCTACAAGGTAGGCTTGACTTTGTGGCTAATGTTGAAGGGTAATTAGTGCAGTGCTTAATCTACATCAGACTTAATTTTTGAGTTGATTAAAAAGATGCAAAGGGTTTTCAGTATTGGAAAGAAGTATTACAAAATGTTCCTATAAAAATTGCTTCATCTCAGCATAGGGATTTTTCTATTAAGTCAAAAAGTTAGAATCTTCATGATTTAAGGCTTTAGGACCTTTAGGAGCTGCTTCAGAAAAAAGGCAAAAACCTGGTAGAACATGTTATAAAGTACTGTTTCTTTCCCTGTCTCCACTTTCCCTTCTTGCCGTCGCTTCAGTGATACGAGATCAGAGAAACGACTGGAGAACGTAGGGTCTTTTGATACCTTTCAGTGTTCTTGATCATTGTAGAATCTACATATATACTTAAATGTTCTTTGAATCGTACCAGATTCTTGACTCTGAATGTACTTGTATGACAGGTTCCCTAAATTTAATAATAAATTTTGGTACTGTACATTCTTACATATCTTTTAGTATTTTTATTCTCTGTTTAATCTAATTTATCATTTACATTTTGTTGTATCTTGGAATTCCAGTTCTCTCTGTTTTTATTCTGTTCTTTTATTATGCACGTTGTTTTGGTGATGTCTTTTGTATTAATACAAATCTTTTAAGCAAATAATATTACAAGAGCTTTTTTTTTGCTACAACTGTCAGTGTTTCTAGGTTTTCTAGAATTTCTAGTTTTGTCGTGCTCTCTTCTAATGCAGTAGTCTGTGCTGTACAGAGCTTTCTAAATGAAGCTCTTGTAAAAATTTGAGTAGTCACCCTTCCCTAGATGATATTTTAACTGTTCGTTATTTTGACAGCAGCTGAAAATGGAGCAGAACTCTTGATAGTCTGCGTTCTTTTCTGCAATAGATAAAGTTCATTTAGGCCCCCTACAAGGCTTGGTGAGGATTTGGTCTGTGACCTTGGTATTGCTGTCATTTGTTATGATTGCTATTTACCTTCTTTGCTTAGAATTCTTTATGGACTAACCAACAAGATTTAATGTGCATAATCGTATCACAATTATAACTCATAACAATTCCATATGTTTAGATATGTTTAGCAATCGCTTCATATTGATAACAAATAGGGCCTTTAGGTGGTGACTTGAGGTATCTGACAGGTGATGCTCTTTCAGGGCAGAAGTCAGCAACTTAGCCTGTTAGGTTTAGGTTTTAGGCACAGAAATACTTATTTATTCAGCTTACTGTTACTTATCTTCTCAGCTATTTGTACAAGCTTTGGGCAAGAGAATTTAGAAAACCAGAGCTGTTAACCAAGTCCAGCTTTATCCAAGTATTTGAACAAGTTACTGAAATTTGATTGTGTGGAAAGTTCTGTGTGAATCCATTATGTCTTTATCTGGAAGTGGGTTTTTTAACTGGTGTACGTAAAATGTATGTATGTGGTGGTGTCCTTTTGTGGAAAAGATAAGTTGTTTATAAAGTAGAGATGATGTCACAATCTTCTAGTCTTTCAGACAAGCTGATGGGAAAGCATACTTTGGCTAACTCTTTGGCAGTTCCAGGCTCTGGATCTACTTCTTGCCTGCTGGTTGTCCGATCAGCAGATCAATCAACTCGATATCATGAGTCTCTTAATTTTCTTGCGTGCTGGAGCTTGCAGTATGCCATAGAGTTTATACTGGCTCTGTAACTTACATTGTACTTAGAGTTGCATAAAGATTTTGGAAGCTAATCTCTTATTTGGCAGTCACAGGTGACGCCTGGGTGGTTTCTGTTAGTAGCTCAAGAACTTGTGAATTAATAAGCTTTTTGTTTTGAAATAGATTTGGCAACTCATGTTTCTCTCTTTTTTTTTTTATTTTTTTCCCCACTCATCTCTTTTCAGCCCAAAACTGAACTAGGTGCCTTCTGATAGCCGTTGTTAACACAAACAGTCCTTCTTACTAGCAGAATTCACAATGAAGAGTGGTGAGCTACAAACATGGCAGCGTTGCAAATGTAACTTAAAAATACAAAACCAAACCACATTTTTGATGGTTAAACTTCTTTCTTTTTGAAAGCATATATGGTATTATCTGAGCCATATATGTCTTCTTCAAAACAAACAGTATGTTTTAAAAAGCAGACTTCAGAAGTGACAGCTGCGACATGACATATAAAGGCACCAGTGTAATATTTGTGCACTAATAAAAATACTTGTACAAGAAGTGTATTAACAGCTGCTGTTCAAAAACAGGTCTAGAATCTCAGGAGATACAGGTAATTTTTTCACACACAAGTAATACGTAACTGTTTTATATATTTCACAAATACCAATGCTTTTTCTAAAGAGGGCCTTATTTGCCTGTGTATGTGAAACAGTAAGCCTTCCATCTTCTTGGTATTGTTATTTGTACATTCCCTTCCTCCCAGTGCCCTGGCCAATGTAATTTCTTTTTCAAGCTATGTCAAAGCAGATTTTAAAAAAATTCTGGAAGCACACTGTCATGGATAACTAAATGGTAAGAGAATGGTGAGATGATGATTGCAGAGTTGTTTTATCCAAGGAGAACAGTTATAGACAAGAAGTGAAGGGATTTATATTTGTTCTTATGAGATGTGATACATGGAATATGCTTAGTAATGAATGTATTTGCTTCTTTTACTACAGAATATGAATGAGCAGTATCTGGGAGATGTTTTTTTTGATGCCTCGTTGATGACTTGGTCTATAGCATTGACTGTGATAACTCAGATAGGCCTTTGTTCAGCATTCATTTGTACGTTATGGGTCGCATTTCCTTTACTCACTAAGTTGATGATCCATAAAGAATTCAGCCAAAAAGGTATGAATTTTGCAGTGGGAGGTTATGTTTTGAAGCATCTGCCCCTGCTATTGTATTTTGGGTGATTTCCTCCAAACTACTTTTATTTAAACAAAAGAAATCTCACTCTTTGAATTTCGAGTTGTCTGTTTTGACATTTTTGTCACAAGAAGTGTTCTTGAACAGAAGACATTTTGAAAGTAAGAAGAAGCTCTTTTAAAAAAAGTACACTGAAAAACGTCCTGTGTCTTAGACTAGAAAGGACAATACTTTGTAGCGTTATTAATAAGTGATTAGGTACTTTGGACAGTAAAGGTTATTAAAAATACTGTAATATTTAAATAGTTTTGGGGACAGAATAACTGTGTAAAATTTCTTTTGTAATACGAGAATGGTTTTGTGGTGTTCTTGAAAGAGTTATATTGGCTCTGGCTATGCAAAATGAGATTCTCCTTCCATATCCTTGTCAGGGGTGAGGATGAGTATTGTGTATTGGGCCTTGCAGTAGTATATGGATATATTAGTAAAGCTGTGTGTTTGTGTCCTCTTAAGCTTTTACAGGTTTTTTCTGTCCCTCATAGGTGCCACCATGAAGTTTATCATGATGTACATGCTGGGACTGTTTGTTCCCTATCTGTATATGATGTATCTTAGTTGGACTGTATTTGAGATGTTTACTCCTATCATGGGACGAAGTGGTTCAGAAATTCTACCAGATGTGGTGTTAGCAGGATTTATTGTTGTCTTCACTATGATACTGTCATCCTATTTTGTAAGTAGAATTTGTAAATGTTTAGAACATTTAGTTCCATAATTGGATTCTAGAGTTCTACAAATAGTATCTTGTTTCTGAGTGTTGCAGTTTTATAACTGGGATGTCTTTTTATTCTCTAGATTAACTTCATTTACCTTGTCAAAAGCACAAAAGCGACGCTGATAACTTTAACTACTGTGTTTGTAGTCACTCTGATTCTCGTTTGTAGTGGAATCTTCTTTCCTTACAGTTCTGATGCTGCTAATCCAAAGCCTAAACGAGTCTTTCTCCAGGTAGGAAAAGCCTTGTGTGTTGTACTGCCTCTACTGGTTGCAGGAGTATTTGGGTTTTTTCCAAATCTTAACCCCTCCCCCGTCCACCTCCACGAAAGGGAAAAAAAAAAGTAGCCTTCCCTTTGTTGCTTGATTTAAAAGCCCTAATGATTATTTCTGGATTTGAAAAAATTGCTAATGTTTCCTTTGTTTGATGTGTGTGTTCAGCTCATCTGTGTCAGAAGAGGAGGGGTCTTTAGGGGACTTTTTAAATGGGAGAGTTGAATAGGCAACGGTAATTTAAAAAGTAAATGTGGTGGCAGTTCAGCAAATACTTAGAGCACAGTCATCTTCTGAACATAGGTGTTCTTACGGTATGTTTCTTTTATCTGAGTAGTTTTCTCTATGTAAGTATTGAGATGTTCACTATGCTCAGTGCATATTACAAGTGCAGCAGATCTTAAGGATTGACCTAGAGGATATTTCAGAACACGCTTCTGAATTGTGTGAATTGAACAGGCTCCATCAGCTTTCTGTGTATATATATAATTATTTTTTTTATTTCTAGCACGCAAGCAGGAGATTTCATGATCTAGATGGAAATGTGGTTAAAAGTGACTCTGGTATATGGATTAATGGATTTGATTATAATGGGATATCTCACATAACACCGCATGTACCTGAAATCAATGACACCATTAGAACTCCGTGTGATGAGCAGGCTCCTTTCTGTGGCCTTCCTTGGATTCTGCCAGTGCATTTCATGTTCCGGTTGGTGTGAACACTGCTTCACTTGAGCGCTTATTGACAAAGCGTGTTGGTCACTTATGTGATCTCACTTTTGTAAGGGAGGAAAAATTAAGGCTAAACTTGTTTTAAAAGTGAATAATTCTTCCACTTCAGAAGATACTTCAACTTCTGTCTAGGTGCAGTGTCTTCTGCCAGAAGCCCTGCAAGAGATTGCTGAGTCTCCTGAAGGGGAGCAGTAGAAGTTGATTTCTGGAAAATCAACGTTAGCACCAGCTGCTATACAAAAGGATTTTTTTGGCTTCTCATCTCTGATACATTTGAGTGTTGCATTGAGAATAAGTTAGTTTTTATTATTTTTTTTTCCTGCTCCAGGAAAAACTGGTATCTTCCTGCTCCAGAAATTCTTCCAAGAAGCCCCATTCACTTTAAAGTTCTGTCAAAGGAGTTGATGCCCTGGAACAAAGTGAGGTTAAGCATTGAAGTGTCTGGTGAGTGACTTAAGTTTATGGTTTGTGATTTGTATTTACTTGTATACCCACAATAAATCAGGTGTTGATTCCAGTACTACAGGTTTTAGTGCCATTCCCAAGATAGTGAGCTTTGTGAGATTAGCATGAATTAATTCAGTTCCATGACACACTAGAACGTGTGAGTGTTGTGTTGTAGTTGTTACTTGGGGGGCTGATAACTTTGTCTATTTTGAGTAAGCTGTGATCTTTTATAGCTAGTATTTTTTTAAAGTCTGTTTTATAGCTCTGTCCGTCTCCTACATCATCATCTCATTTGTCTCACTGCTCCAAAATAACTGAAATTTCTGGAACAGAGAAGACCGTTGTATCGTTTTGGAAGACAGGAGTAGTAATACACAGGGAAACAGATGGTTGTTCTAGTTCCACCTGTTGATATATCTAGATATGTACTGTTGTCTCTGCAGGTCCAAGTCACATGTCTCTGTATGTTCGGCCACACGAAGGGTCAACCCTGTCCACCTGGTCCCTTGGGGATGGTACACCAGTTGCTAGCTTAGGAGGAGACTACTTTGTGTTTTACTCTCACGGGCTGCAGGCTATGCCGTGGCACTTCTGGATAGAACTGACGGTAAGTATGCTGCTGCTGGAAGCCCAGCAATCCCTTGATCTGACTTGTTGTCACCATATCTGCCTTCTCTCATGAGAAATGTCATAATAACTCTCTTAAGCTTTGCCTTATATAATCCTAATTCTTGCTTTGCTCTTTTAATTTGCCCCTCAGCTTTATATACAAAATATATTTATTTTTGATCCTTAGTCCACTAACTTGCCAAACAGCCGAAGGGAGAATATTTTCTTTACTGTCATGGTCCTAAGCTCTAAGTTTGAATTTTCTGTTCTTAACATCATAGTTCTTGAACTTTTATCTTTATTGCTGTTACTTCAGAGTTCTTTTTCCTCTTGTGAGTAGTCTCCTTTTCACACATTTGGTTTGCCTGGTTCTGGAGTGTTGTAAAAGCTTTGTTTTCTAAATTTTGTTTTACATTATTTTCCGTTGGAAGCAAGCCTTCCACACTGCTTTTGCAGTGGGAATTATGATCCCTGCCCTCATTGATTTACTAATAAAGAACTTTTTGCAGATCTGTATATTTTCATTATAGGTTTAACAGTGTGTTAATCTTTGAGTAAATATTACAAGAACCTCTGAAAGTTCAGAAAGTCCCTTGTTCTCTTTTGAATCAGGCAGTGTAAACACTTAACCAAATAGTCCTCTAAGGGTACTTGCTAAAGGCAGATGGGAATCTGCAGGGTGACAAACTGCAAGATTGATAGTGGCAAAGCTAGACAGAAAAGGATTTTCATCCTAAGGATTCACAATAGAAAAGTCAGTATCAGTGCTGTGTTGGATGGAGTCCATGTCTTGATTTGTTGGCAAAAGTGGCAGACACAAGCGCTGAAGTTAGAGCATGGGCAAGCTATTTAACATGTGGCACTGCAATCTAAATACCTAGTTGCAAGTTCAGTTCAGACTGAGCTCAGCATGTAACTGGGCTGATATGTTTGAAGGATGTGTTTTAATGTACCGGACAAGAGCTGCAGAACCTTGTTGCATAGATATTAAGTCTGTAGAAGAGTACGTCTGTTTTGATCTTACATTTAAAAGCCATAAACAATCATAAAGACTGTGTGGCCCTTTTCTCACTTTCAGGCCCCAGAAAAGCGTTCTGTCGGAATAGTCTCCCTCGCCATAGCAGCACATTACTTTTTTGGGGAAGATCAAAAGTCACCTCAGCTCTCTGCCTTACTGGAAAGGTTTCCAAACTGGACATTTTCATCTGGTTGGTCCTGCACTTACGACCTTTTTGTCTTTTAAAATCGGCAGTACTGCAGTGCTAGTAGGAAGACGCGGCATACTGTTGTAGCAAGCACATTCTAACAAGCTGCCAGAGCCTTTCACAAGAATTTAAAGTATTTTGAAGACAAATGGTGTTTCTTTTTGGCAGTTTGACTGTTTAAAGCCTACTGCGCTCTTGGGGATATAGTGATATTTCGTGTCAATGTGGATATGGTTCACCTTGGTTCTGCTGAAATGGCAGTTTGACTAGTGGGTTTCTTAAAATGAAAACTGTTTGGGGAGGTATCGTTAGAATGATATGATGGCGGTTGTAATGAAAGAGCCTCGTGAAATTATATTATGTAAAATATAACTATACTTCACGCACATGTGGAGATAATTGCCTACCCATCCTATCCGTCCTTTTGAAGTAAAACCTTCAGCTAAAAAATGCTTGTTCACATGGTGGAGGGGACAGAGCTGGAGAAGTTGTAAATGTTACTTTTGTCACTGAAAACTGTGGTGCTTGCGGAGGTTGCATTTGCAGTCCTTGGTAAATGCACAGTGCAGAAAAATTGATATTGTGATGGAAGATGATATTTATTTATCTAGAATATCTTCTCCAAATAATGTCTCTGTTAAAAACTTCAATTCCTACCATTTTGCCTATCTCTTTGGTGCTACAACGTAAGGTCAAACTTGCCCACTCAACTGCCATCTCCTGGTTTTGTTCCTGTTGGGGTCTTTCAGTATCAGCATATAAGCATGTCACTTGCTTTCTTGTGTGTGAGAGTGCTGAGTGCCCACTTCTTCATGTGGATATCTTATGATTAATATACTCTAAATTTCAGGTTATCTTCTAATTTATTAGAATTGGCTAATTTTTGGTATCTCCTCTGGAGAGACTTTTTGTAATGTTGCATTTTGCTAATACATTTACCTGTTTTTTAAAATACAGTTTGCTTTCCATAAGGAAAAGTACCCAAGAAGAGTCATCTTTAAAAAGGTGTCTAATACATCTGGATTTCTCTTGCTTTAATTCCACAGGAAGGGTTTTATGAATGACTGTGAGTGACAGAATATTTTCTGGTTTTAATTGACAAGCTTTCAGTTCAGAAGCCACCGATCTCTTTTTTTAATACTCCCAGGTTTTTTTCAGCACAGTGTAATAGTTAATGCTAGTTTCTGAAATTCAAGGAGTTCTGTGTGCCAACTTCTTGCTTTTTTCCAAACTATATATAAAACATTCTGTGACATCAAAACCACCTACAAATTGTACTAATTAATATTTTGTTCATCACATGAATATTGCCAAATCTCATGCGAAGCAGATTTTTTTGTCTGCATCATCATTTTGAGCACTAGGAAGTTTACAGGACACGTGAAAGAAAATTTTGTAAGACTTTACTTTGTGTGAGCTGCAATGGACAGCAGCTGCTGGATCAGGTATTTTCCATTCAGTTCTGTAGTTGGTGGCAAGAACCAGTTTCATTTGTGGTGTACATTCATGAAGATTGTCAACTGGCTGATGGACTAGGGAAAGAGGTTTAGTTACTGTAATCATAATGAACTGGCCATTAGTACCTTAAAACCAGTAGTCTTTAACATGTGCATTAGTCATAACTCAGTTGTATCTGATTTGAAACTACAATCCCTATGTTATGATCTTTTTTTTTTTTAAAGTACTATTAATGATTTGAAAACCAGAATTTTATTTCATAATTCCTATGTCTTGAATCTCAATAAATGTTTTGTACTGTACTCTACCTGGTGCACAGCTAGTTAACTGAAGGAGCACTGGTATTTCCCACCTTCCTCAGTTTTGATTTTTTTATCTTGTATGTTGCCTCTGATTTAAAACTTTGAAAAGTGCTATGCCGTGTGAAGAATTTGTACTGGGAGCCAAAATGTAAAAATGCCTGTCAGCAATTTCTGCAACTTTAGTGAAGCAATAACTTCTGCTAACTCAGGACGTAGCCTTTATTAAATAATTTAATTATGAGGGATGTCTAGTTTGTTGAAATGTTTGTCTTTGTAAATACAAGTGAAACATAATCAGTGAAACCCAATTTTCAGCATGAATAAGAGAATATTTGAGTTGGTTTTATTCATTGCACTAATTATTTTTTTTTTTAAGCTTGGGGTAGAAATACTGCTAAGTAACGCTGGTGGTAAGCAACTAGAGTTATGTGGAGGATACGCATAGCCATTAATGTAATTATCTGAGCTGAGAAATGTTTAAGATTAGGGCTCTGGCTGGTTGTCTGGAAGGGAAGGTTCTTGAAACAAGATGTGGTATGGAAGAGTCACTGGTAGCAGAGTTCTTCCCCAACTTTTTATAACCTTGAGACTCTATTATGTTCTCTATTAACACATATAGTACTCTGTTACATATCTTTAGGTAAAAGAAGACTTCAGAAATACGTACTTTATCAACTTAATTATGTGTTTGCAAAGGAGGCCTGTATGTATTGTGGTTGTGCAATCTAAGGCAGTATTGGAGTGTGTCACTGTACCTTCAGATTGCCTGGCATTTGAAGAAACTGTTAGCTGGAATTCTGTTTCTTGCACCTATCTAACCTGTCACACACAAACTGACAGACTGTTGAACTGAGCAGAGCTGTTCTGTGTTAGCAAGACTTGTTTTTAGTGTCCCTTAAATCTAGGTTGGGTTGCAAGCCTGCTGGAAAAACACTAATCAAATAAGACAGGATCCAACAAGTCTATACAGAGCTAATTGTAGCATACGGGACAGAGCTGCTGAAGAGTGTGCCTGTGTGGTAATGCTCTTCAGTACTTTTTTCCCTGGGGGCTAACCCCTAATCTAGTTCTTGGTAATAATCTAGAAGGAGCCTGCAGGATGACCCATTTTAGAACTTGGTATGCAGTCTCAGTGAAGGATGGTTAAAAAGCTGTGCAAGATCAGTAACCTCAAGTGCTGTCACAAAACGGTGGTTAGACAATGTGAGGTGTGACTTCTGTTCTGAAGATAGAACATGCATTGTCAGTCTTCATGAAAATGCCCAGTTTTGGAGGATAAATTAGTCATAGAAATTAGTCAGGCTTCCCTCTTTACTGCAGAGGAGGCTCTGTTGAGTTAAGACACTTTATAGTTTTGTCAAAGCTGCAGATGCAGCTTAAGAACATGCCAAAGATAAAACTTGAGATTTGAGCATGAGGTATAAGCTAATTCAGGGGGAATCTAGTCTCTGCTAGCTATATTTCGAGCAGGGTGTGAAGCATCACTGGCCATTAAAAAAAAAAACAGTTTTCTGAAACTGGATTTTTTTTAATAAAGGGTGCCAAAATTAGTCTTGAATGTTAGCAGTTGTTTGTTTAGAGAGGAATAATTCTGTCAGTCTAGTCTGGGACTCTGAAACAAATGCAAGCTTCAAAGCCAATAGGTACAGGGGAATTCAAATAACTGTCTTATAAAGCTGACCCTGTGTGGTTTATTCAGAGATGCTGCTTTTTCTGTGGAGGGGTGGTGGTATTTTTCTTTTTTTGATAGGAAACAATAAATCGAAAAAAGTCATGAGAGTGATGAGGTGCCTTACGTCTGACCTGTTCAGCTAGTTGCAGCCTCCAGTTGGCTTTTGTGAAGTGCTCTCCAGTAGGAAACTTTGAAACTTACTTCTTAACAGTGGTACAGGACAAATAGAAAACTCAGGAAGAGCAAGTTGTATGTTTTGTTTGGAGTGGTATGAGAAAGCGCCTCCCTTTTTTGTGGGAGGACCATTTTTGCGACTCCCTATAAGCTGGCATTCTTCTTGCTGCCTACTAGAATATCTTAACAACTTTCAGCTCTAGGACAGGAAACTATGATGAGGCAGTAAGTTGGGTCTGTGGCCTTATTTTTTTCTTGGGGGCTCTCCCTTCAGTTGAAGCCAGTTTACCTGACCCCCAACAAGCCACCCATCATCTCTTATCACTACAGTTGTAAAAAAACTCCTCAGTTTATAATGAAAACAAAACGCTTTTGTACAGGTTCTGGATAGATCATGCATTTGTATATTTCTGTTTATTTAGCAGTAGCGCTCCAGCTGTAGCTGTCAGACACTTTAGCTCTAAAACTGTTCATGGTTTAGTCCAATGCGACCACTCTACCAGTGAAAAATATGTGTACTTTGACAAGAGCGATGGTGAAAATCTGTCCTCAAAACTGTGACTTGGCTCAATCAGTTTTGCACATATACCCTGTGTGAGAGGAATTTTTTAGATGGATAGCAAGGAATCCAGCATTGTTTCTGATTTTCAGAGGCAATTAGTTTTGTACATGATGGGAACCGTATCAAGAAAACTTGATGGAAAATTGACTTTTTTTTTTTTTTTTCCCCTATGCCATTAAATGCTAAGGAGACCAGGCTGGTGAGAACCAGGGCAGCTAGTTTTATGTAAGCTGGATAAAGCAAAGCGAGAGACAGGGAGTTGGAATTCTTGCTCAACTGGTTAAATGGCCCATTTTTCCTGTGCCAAGGTTGAGGTAATAGCACGTAGTTGTAGATGAAGAAACTTCTGTGGTGGGTTAACTGTGGCTGGCTGCTAGGAATCCACCAAACTGCTCTCTCATGCCTTCTCAGCAGGCCAGAAGGAGAAAGTAAGATGAATAACCTCATGGGTTGAGACAGGGCAATGTCTCCCTGGTTCCCATAAGAGGCAAAACAAACAGGCCTTGGGGAAAAAATCAACTTATTTTATTGGCAGTTAAAATAAAGTAATATAGCAACAACAAAAGAGGAAAAATCAGAACCCCTTCCCCCAGCTTCTCCTTTCTTCCCAGACTCAACTTCCTTTTTCTACCTCCTCATCCACAGTGGTGTAGAGGGACCAGCAACGGTCTGTCCGCAAGAGTTCCTCTCTGCTGCTCCTTCCTCCTCACTGTTCCCCTGCTCCATCATGTGGTGCCTCACATGGAATCCAGTCATTCGTGGACTGCTCCACCGTGCGGCCTCCTCTCACTGGGGCAGTCCTTCAGGAACAGACTGTCTGAGCGTGGGTGCTGCACTGGCTGCAGTTCTGCCAAAGCCTGCTCCTGTGTGGGCTCTCCATGCTGTAGCTTCCTCCTCCTCCTGCGGCGTGGGGTCCTCTACAGGATACAGCACAGATGTCTGCTCTGTGTTCCGCAGTGGGTTGCAAGGGAACAGCCTGCTCCACCAAGGTCTAAAAAAAAGATTTAACTGCTGAACAGTAGCATGATACTAACACGAACAACGTTGGTGTTTTGGTTAACGTATGTGTTTACTTGTACAGATCCACAGGCTCCAGGGATCTCTGCTCCTGCCTGGAGCACCTCATTTTATTCCTTCACTCACCTCTCCCACAGCTGCTGTGTTTTACTGATTGCTAAATACATTATCAGAGAGAGGCCACTGGCTTGGCTGATGGGCTCAGCTGTCATCCATGGGGTAGCTGACAGGGTCAGCTCCTGAGCTCTGCTTCCCCAGGCCATCCCTGCAGCCCTGCCTTGTCCCCTAAACACAATACACCTCTTTTCAAAACAAGGGGTAGATGTAACTTCAAAGGTGCACTAATGTGGTAATTTTAAACAGAAGATTTGTAACCTTCATCCTTTAAAACAGGCCTCAGGACTATGATGTGGCCAGCAACACCAGCCTTCACTGGGTGGTTGGTTTGCTTCTCTGAGACAACCTACTGGAGTTTTACTTGACAGTAGTTTACTATCCGGGGCTTGAAGTCAGAAATAGTTATTTTTCCACAGGAGTAACTTCATGTAAAGTCAAATACATTTGTCTTTTAATTACAGGAGTAAAAGCAGTGAAATAGAAATACAAAATTAGCACATAAGATTTGCATAGAGATAATTACTACTAAAGCAGTACAAACTTCTAAAATTTCACAACTAAAAAGATTTAACCACTAAACAACAGTAGCACAGTATTAAGATACTAATATTAAGAATGTTAGTATATCAGTTAATGTACATGTTCACTTGTACAAATCTAAAACCTGAAGAGCAGAAAGCTAATCAGGATAAGCTTAGCTTACATCATTACCACAGAATCACAGAAAAATATTAATTTGAAGCACAGTTTTTATTTCTTTTAACATAGATTAAGCAAGATATTTTTACCATAAAAAAAAAAAGCTTTAAGTATCCCCTTATAACAATAATGGATTTTGACATAAGATCACAACAGGCTTGTAGGTATGATAGACATTATCTGTAACCAGTAGCTACAATGCAGACTAAGCTTAATGCTGGGACTCTAACCAGATTTCTCTCCTGTACGTTCAATATTAGTTTCAACTCTCAAATGGAAATTCAAGCTGCAGTTGCTGGAATCTCCAGCTTTCCAAGTAATGCTTGCAATTATTGCACTTATACTGGTTATACTGGCTTAGAAAAGCCTTTCTAAAGCAACAGTTTTAATATTTGTACATTTTAAAGCACTTGATCTTATCTACAAAAGAAATAAAGACGATAAAAATCACAATTTATTTTAACTTAATTGTGAATAGTCTTAATTTTCAGAGTTTAAACGGATGCACATTTAGAAACTATACTAGAAAAGCAACAGATGTTGTAACTACCCTACGATGACTAGTTTGGTCCATGTCAGTAATCAAGTGATGTTATAAAAAATAAACTAGTTTATTTTGTATAAAATGAATAATGTTGCATTTTTGTTCAGATTGCACAGTACAAACAAGCTAATATCTGAATTAATACTGTTACAGGTAGTTATTACAGAGGGACAGCAGCTAGAAAAAAATAAGTACCTCAAAGCAAACAGACTTCTGCAGCCAGCTTTCCATAACATTGTATGAAAGTTAAATATGTCTTAGTTACAAGTATGCATATTATAAAATGTCTGAAAAATGCTTATGCATGAGCTGTTAAACTGATTTTCCATAGCAAGAGTATATGATGATTATTTACATTTTAAAAATCCATTTTTCAGAAAAGAATTTACAGTGAAATAAATAACCTTCAGCAATCCCTTAAACCCAACCACAAGATCTGTAAAGCCGCAGTAAAAAACAGGTAAACCACCTTGTGTCGATGTTAGGTCAGCGAAGTTTGCCTCATCCAGAAAGAAGTGCAACTCTGCTTTAACTTTACTAGTCATCTAGAGACATGCACAATACATACAGGTACCTTCAAACACGGTACAGCCTTGAGTATTTGTACAAGAGTATTCACAAAAAACATACAGTATATATTTTACTTTAATACAAAATATGGATATCAAACCAATCTGAACTGCATTGATCAGACATTTCTTAGGCAGGCAAGCTACGCAGGATAACAGTTTTTAAATTTAATCCCCTCTTCACCTTCTAAAGTCAAGCAAAAAAGATAAGTAGTTTCTTCAGAACGTGTTGGTGATGTAAAGGTACTTAGGAACATCAGCAGAACAACAGTCTCTGCATGTATGCACTCTGTCAACACTTAACTATCAGAACCTAAAGCTGCAGTCTGAAGAATGCATTAAAAAAAAAAAATCTTGCCTCCTTTTGAAATTATTAGATGAAACTACTGCCTAATTATCCCCACTAAAAATATCAAAGATTGAAATAATAAAAAAAGAAAAAAAGAAGTTCACACCCAAACCACAGAAGCACATCTAAGAGCTGGTTTGCTTCCTTTCACACCTGATGCTTAGGAAGTTGTTCATCTTCCATTTAAGACACAATACAGTCATAACTGCCTTCTTGGAATGAATCCTCATCCTCTGTTTTAGACTTGTCCTCTTCATGCCTGCTTGCACTGATGCTGCCAGCATCACTCTGAGGACTAGTGCCATAGCTTGATGACGTCCTGCTTTCCTCAGCTCTGAGGTTCGCTTGTTCAGTAACCTTAGAAGGATTCACTGGCTGAAAAGCTTCCGGCTGTACTTGCTCTTCTGCTATTTCACTTAGTTTCTGGATCTGTGGTTTGATGATACTTAAAAATGGCTTGTACCCAGGGCTAGGAAAATAATGACATAGAACACCATGAGTGAATTAAAAAAACAGTACTTCTGTCTTCCGTCACATGCTTGAAAAGATGTTTAATATAAGTATCTTTTCTAATCCTTCCTGTACAGAAACTTTTTTTTTTTTTTAAACAGAGGGGAAAAGGCAACCATAATTAAACAATGAAGGGAAAGGGGGAAGGGTTAATTTGGGTTGGGTTTTTTTTTTCCAGTTTGATCATGACTGTACTAAGGGTCTGTCCTGAAATTTTCTGCAAAAGCGCTTTTAAATAATTGTTTCAGCTATGGCTGAGATAATTCAAAGTTACTTTTTAGGTAACTAATTACCTGCAACTGCAGTGAAGACAAAGGTGGAAAGTAACACTTACCAATCTGTAGAAGCCCATTTGTCAACAGCATGTAGGCCAGTCTTAATATTCTGACAGATTTCTCTATCAATATCAGAAGATTGCATTATACTGAAAACCTGGTTGATCACTGAAGATTCTCTGAGGATAAGGCCTATGATAATACACCAATCCAGACATCCTGCTTCCATGAAGATATGTAGCAAGTACCTACATGGAAAAACAGTTTACTTATTTCTTTTTCCATTCTGAAGACAAAAATCCCAATGTGATTCTGTAGTCAGTGTGTCTTTCTCCTAATGCTCCATAAAAGACATTTTAAGTTTCAAATGCAAAAGTTACGTTACTCACCGCAGCTGGACCTGTGACTTGTGCGGCCCTTTACTGGCCAGTTCTAGAGAGATATGTTCAAGCTCCGACTGAGTTAAATTTAGACTTGAGAAGTTTTCATCCACCATGGTCCAGTCGCCATCCACCATAGAACTTGTTTCAGTGAGGTCTGTTGCTGAACCTATGCTGCATTCGTCACCTATCAAAAACACTCAGAAATATAAGGAAAAAAGAAACTACTTACTTTAGTAAGACTCACAATTTCTTAACTACTTCTTATAGAAACTGACAATTTACATAGTAATAATGCTTTGCTGTGTATCACAATGCTAAGAAGTTACTTCAGGCCAACTCACTCCAGCATTATTCTTGTCACACATATATCATAGAACTATTACCAGAGGAATGAAGTAGTTTATCAAATAAAAATAATCCTTCTGAATAGTATCAATAAGGGATCATAAAGATGTGTTGGCAATAGTTGTAAGAGCACGGTGACAACCAATCTCTTAACATGCTATAATCCTAGAATTAAGACTGTAGGAAGGGCTTTCTTAGCCTTTAAGTGTTAAAAAATAAAGATGCAATACCAAGTTATTTTCTTCATACAAAACCCTGAAGATTCTGAATGTAGATAATTACTTGCACTAACTAGAAAAAGAAGCAAGTGTTTCCAATAAAAATATGAAGAGCAGATGAAAAGTAAATGTAGCCACAGAATTCTCAAGGAACAGTGACAGCAAAGCTAAAACCATTCTAGTAGTGAGTCAAGAAGGCACCCACCCTCCAGAATGGTTTTCATATTAAAGTAAGTGCATCTTTTTGTGGAAAATATTTAGAAATTCAGAAAGTTATTTTATTAGCTTCTTGCTCATATATGCCACTGCCAGATTAGTTATTTGTGAAACTATTATTATTAGAAGTCAGCTTGCAACATTTTAAAGACTGTTAATTCAGTTTCACTTCAGAAATAAACTGCTTCAGAATGTGTACTAAAGTCCGTTGAACTCAAAGGTCTTCAACCAGCTCAGAAAAAAAGTTAGATACTTGTTTAAAAAGTGGTAGCAGCAGGTGGCAGTAAAAGAAAGTGCAGCAAGAACAGAAATAAAGTTTCTCCATTTAAATTAGGGGGCTTTTTTAGCATTCTGTAAAAAATTTACTTAAGCCTAATGCATTCTTGCAGTCTCCAAAAGTAATAAACAAGAAAAAGAGGGGTGGAAAAGGAACAAGGTAGTGCTTAAGCAGAGGAAGAGAACCTCACTCTTTCTTTGTATTTTAAAGCCTACCAACTTGTTGAACAGCAACTCCAAGTGCTCCAACTCTCAAAGGAGGCCCTACCATCTTGTGGAGATCACAGTTCACACTACATAGGTAAGGTACATAAGTCTTTCCCATAATATAAAGTAGAAATCACATGATGTAGAGACTGCTAAAAATGCTGGCCCATGCTTGCGCGGGTAAAACAGAGCTGAATGGTCAGACAAATCTTTCCTGTCTGACTGGTCAGAAAAGATGCATAGGGAATAAAATTCCCCTCTGTATTTGCAAAAGCTGACCATACATTTGAGCTTTTAAGAAGGAACTTCAGCATGTATCAATTTCATATTCTACTTAAAGTACTTAAAGATGTATGACATGGCCATTATCTTTCTGTTTTAAAAATTTCATTTCACTTTTCAACAAGTCCTCTTTTGGCTTTTCCTCCTCTGAATTATGGTTATCAGCAGTTGAGAAGCAACAACACAGCAGTGGCATGCAAATATCAAAATATAAGTGTGTACTTCCAGGTGCATTTATCCAGTGAGCAGATGGAAGAGTGACTAACCTTTACTTAGCAAAGGAGAAAGGAATGCATCTTGCATGTGTGGTCCATGGGATGAAACTGTGTCAAGCTCTCTCTGAGAGGAGCCAATAGTACCAAGCCAGCTGCGACTCCGAGGTGTGTTTGAAACCCCTGTGTCCGTTTCCACGTTTACAAAGGTCTCTGCAGACTGAGATTTTAGCAGCTGCTCCCCCACAGCTGAAAAAAAGAACCCACCAAAGGACAAGTGAAAACTATCAAAAAGGTAGTTTGGAAAGCCCAGGCGTTACAGGAAGCTAGAACTCATATTTAAGTCAATATTCAATTACTTTACTGAGGGATCACCAAAAGCAAGGAGACATAGCAAGCTTAGGCATTTAAAGAATTCTGGTTCAGCTTTTTAGGTCAGCGCTGGCATAAAAGAAATACCAGCAATAGTGTCAATAGAACTAACTAGTGCTCCCACTACCAAAAAGAGGAAGCCTTGGCATCTAGTATCAACTTTGCCCTAAGAAGGTAAACTACTGAACTATATAAATAATACAAAGGATGTTTATAGCAAGTTCTTGAAATTCATACCTTTCAACACAAAACAAATTTCAAATATTAGGAACATTACTTTTATATTTAGAAAGTTATTCAAATTCTCATCTAAAGACTGCATAAGAATGCTGATTTTAGTAATTTTCTGTAACAAAATTTACATCAAAGAGCAATATTCACATTCAACTCAACATCTGAAGTGATAGCCAGTTCAGTGCACCTGAAAAAGCAAGAAACCTCAACAGAAACAGTAACGTAAATCAGACTACACAAGAGATGCTGTCTGTACTAAACAGAATTCATCTGAAAACGCTCCCTGTGTGAGAAAGCTGTGCAGGTGACAAGCCTTAGCCTGTTCTTTGCTCAGCTGGACCAGGGAAGGAGAGATTCAGGCTGATGTTTGTAAGAGTGCAGGAGTGCAGGAGAGAAACCTCATCAACTCAGATGTTACAGCACCTGTCTTGTACTTTCCATTCTTGAAAGGTGAATTAACGGAGGAGGCCGGTATGACGGGAAACGGCCAGAGGAAATCCTTGTGTAGCTTTTTCAAAGCAAACACAAAATCCTCCACGCGGGCAGCCCTGGTTCGCTCCTTGCACAGCCAGCCAATCAGCTCAAACCCTAACTGGGCAGCAAAGCAGCCAAGGTCTTTCAGCTTGATCTCTTCGAGCAGACGCCGAGCATGCCGCCACAGCATCATGTCAATGTACATGTTCTCGGCACAGTCACTGTCTTTACTCCACCTACAGACAGACCATAGAACAGTGACATTAGGTCTGATAAAATGCAGTCATAAAGGCTGTTTATTGGCTACAACCACAGGACACCGAGTGACCAGAGTAGTCACTGGAGCTTTCTATATATGAACAGAAGCAGTTTTCACTGTTCCTTCCTATTTATGTTTTCTGAAAGATCCCTCAATAGGTAAGTGAAATCAGCGAAGGAAATACAGCAGTGTTGATAGAGCATGGAACTACTAGCAATGCAGAAAAAAAAAGTAAAGAAGGAGACATAAAAGGCAGATGCCATTGCAAAGGGACTTCTGAGAAGCAGCTTTAGAGAACAAGTATTAGCCTAGGACCCTTCCTATCAAAGCTCTTAAGATAGGACTCTGTATGGAAAATTACTAGATGAAAGCATTTGGATCTGTATCAGGATTGCTTTGAAGGTCTTATATGGTGGGGGGAAAGCCAAAACCAAGATAATAGTAAATCCCAGCTCAGTGCTGTTTTAGAACATGAGTACCAATCAATGCAAATTCTGTATATAGCAGTTTAAGATGGATTCACCCCAAGGTGTAAAAGGCTCTATTTATGACCTGGCAACATACTACTGTATCAGTACATGCACAGTATCACAATGCACTGTATGCTATCATGCTGCAGTACTGTAAGCTGCTCAAGATGTATCTCCCAGCAAAACAGATCCTTTAAATAAGGCATGCGGTCTCAACAGCTATTTAAATTACTACATATGCAATGCAGTGGATTCAGATGTTTTTGGTCAGCAACATCTATGTAAATGTATCTGTGTATATATACACACAAACATTTACATGTGTGAGAATATATTCTCCTAAGAATGTAAGAGAGGCACGGACATTATGAAGAGTCAGGGAAAGAAATTCAAGATGTGCAGTGAGACTATGACAAATCTAACTCTATCATGCAATGTACTAATATAACTTGAATTGTTACAGTACTTAAAGTGGGGAAGGAGAAGGCATTACTACCAATTAATTACCTTTTTCCAGATGGGCCAGACGGCATACTCAGTGTTTTTGTCAAATTAAATTTGCTATGGAGATTCTCTGCTGACTGGGATAAACTAATGCTGCGATGCCTGAAGAAGTCAAAGCCACTACTTGAACTAGGTTCCTAAAACCAAGAAAATCCAAACATAGTGTCAAAAGAACAAACATACTACATAATAGCAAGATGACTGATACAGGGTTTGACGCACAAGTATTTACTATTTTCATCACAAACCTGAGTTGTTGGTGTAGCTGGAGGTGTCTCTGTTTCTCCAGAGCCAATGGCTTTAAGAAATCTGATCATATGACGACAAAGATCCCACTTCCCCTGCTCTAAGGCAGTATTAAATAGGAGAGTAGCATGTTGCCTGCTAACTGCTGGAACTTCCATATTCTGCAGGTAACAAAGCATAATTAAGTCATTTGCTTTTGCCATTGAGCAACAAAAATACTATTAAGTCAATCCACATCATGTCACATTCAAGTATACCAGAGATTAGAATCAGCAAATGTCACACTATTATTTTCCTTTTTATAACAGCAAACTGCTTACATTGCCTGATATTCCCCTCTTCATAAATGACAGTCTCAACAGAGGAACATTAAACTGAAAATTTGTTTAATGCATACAATTTTGGTATGAGAATACTTTAAGTACTACAACTTCAGCAAGTATCACTTCTCTAGCAATATATAAGGTACCATTACCTGCAGGATAATAAGGTAGGAGGCAGCTGTGTCCAAGTCCTGGGCCATTAAGCACTCTTCAAATAAGTCCTTTGGGTTTCCAACAGCGGCAAAAAGGTAATTCCACAGGGCATATTCTGTCTTCCTAGCACAATGAACAACTGTCTGCAGGAAGAGGGGGAACTCTGTGATGAACTTTGCCACAGTGGGAAGCAGAGGGTCGGGAATGGGTTCCCGCGAGGTAGCTTCTTCTTCCAGCACTTCATGAAGCATCAGTTCTAGTACGTGAGGAAAGTATGGTAATGTGGCACAGGAGTGGGCCAAAAGCAAGGCTTGTTCACCGAGGTTCCTAACCAAGAGCTGGCGTAAAATGTGATGGAGGTAGATCTGAGAGGTTCTCTCAACAACGGAGAAAGGAAAGAGAACCTCTAAATGTTCTCTAGCACAGGTCTGAGTGTATAAACAGTCATAGAGCACAGTGTCATTAACAGCACCAAGAACCAAGGCATCTTCAAACAAAACAGCCAATGGGTATATGTTGATGTGGAAAGGCAGCATGATCCGTCTTGACAGGAAGGAATGTGGTTTTCGATGATCTCTGGGAAACAGCGGAAGCCAGACTTTCATACCTGCCCCACCACAGCTGAGCCACAGAGCCTCCAACAAGTGGCGTTTCTGTTTGTTGATCCTGCAAGTAGTCCATACATTTTCGACAGACTGGGCTAGGACAACCGGAGCACAAAAAGGCAGCTAATTAAATAAAATAAAATAAAAAAAGAAAAAAATAATCAGAATTTTGTTGCGTTTGGGTTTTGTGGTGTTGGGGTTTTTTTTGTTTTGGTTTGGATTTTTTTGTTGTTGTTGTTGTTTTTTGGGGTTTTTTTACCCTCTTCACAAGAACTCTTCTTCCAGCTAAAAAATACTCACTTCAAAACATGTTATTCTTCTAACAAAGAAGAAACAAATCTACTTATCCCTTAACTGCACCCTAGCACCTGGGGAAACACCACTTATTATTTATTTCAACTCAAAAGACATTTCTTTCATCTTTTTTAAACCTCCTTATACTTTGTCACGAAGCCAAAGGGACAAGAATAAGGGAGAAAAATTAAAATCTGGACTCCGATTCTTCAGTTAGCCTGAGGGTCTAACCTAGAGCTGACAACATTACTACATGCACCTAATTTGCTAGTGTTTTACTGAACTGAAAACAACTCTTCCATCTAAACTTTTCAGATTTCACTCTCCCAAATTGCTTGTTTCATGTAGATGTGTTTTTCATTGGCACAGAAAAATTGAGAAGTTCAGTCTATTATTGTTACTTTTAGGAACTTTGTAAATATATTCTGCAAAAGAACATAGTGTTCCATAAACACACAGAACAATTTTAGACAGACTGGAGATTTTCTGTCATCAGCGCGTACCAAGTTTTGGACAGGAGCTTTATGCTGTGGAATAACGTATCTTTCACTGCAACACAAGGAGTAAAGACAAGTAGTAAATACTTTAGTTAGACATTCACACAATTAAGTAGTAATGTTTCACATACTCTTAGTGGGGAAAAAAAAGAATAAATCACAGGAGTAGTGATTTACTTCCAGCTGATAATTCAGCCTATAAGTGTAGACACTGCCTTGTATTATAGACCTCTTTTCTTCATGCCTAGACGGCTCCCTTCCACAACCTCTTCAGTCTCTGACAAGATCTTTGAAGCCATATACAGTATTCCACATATATTTACTCACATGCTTCCTTTGATTAGGATTATTATCCTTATCTCGTATCTGGGGTCCAGACCGATCCCTCTGCAACATGATGAGTTGTCCTGCTAAGTTTAGCATAATACTTTCAGCCTCACAAGCCTAAGGATAAAAGAGCATTATGGAAATTATTTAAGCTTTTTGAATGCATGATTTCACCCATACTCTTTTTATTCTGGGTTTATATTGTAGGTAAATTAAATGCACTGTCATACAGTGGTGACTAACAACTGATTTCAGTTCAGAAGGACTCAGAAAAACAAAGTAGAATGAATACCTACAGATAAGTTTAATTTATCTAGTTGTACAAATGTGTAAATATTAGAAAGTTTCTTGTTCACTAGACTCATTTCATGTGTTTATTTGATATGGGCTTTTTCCAACTTCACCTCTTGGCATGGAAAAGCCACCAGTATTTTAAGAAAAATAAAGCTCTGCATTCTTATCAGTATCACTGTTACGATTTTCAGCAGCTAACTGCTACGACTAACATTGGTACATAAACCAAAAAGAGTTGAGCCAAAAGGAGGTGAGCCACATTTGTACAGTATCTTGAACATTAGAAGCTGCAGTTACAGAAAAATCTTTCTAGTTACGTATATCAAGAAAGCAAAGTATTCTTCCTAGAGATTTATTTCAGAACAGTTTCCTATTAATTTTAAACCACGGTGCTGGAGCCAATAGCATGCTGTGCATGAAGTTTAAGTTTTAAAATGCATGGTAAATTTCCAGCATCAAGAGTTAAGTTCACTAACAGGTAACAACCCTGAGAAGGCTGATGCACTCTGTTAAAGTCAGACAGATTGCTCTGCCTGCAGTGCAGCGTCATATTCTGTGCTAGAATTAACAATTTTCTTTTGGTCAGGAAGACTGAAAATGTTTGAAGAGATGGGCTTTCAGAAAGAGAAGTGGTAATATTCGTTCAATCTGAAGGCAAGTTTAAAATATTACTAGTGCTCTAGAAAGTTTCAGTAGCTTTTTCTCAAAATTAGGAAACATCCTAGGTCAGGCAGTTCAGGAATAAGGATGGTGTCTCACAGCAAGACAGCCTAGAAAACCAAAAGCACATTGCCTCTTATGCCCTTGTCTAAGATGACATCAAAGTCTCAGGACACACATTCAGCATCGTGACACAATAAATTAGAATGAACTGAAGGAATCAAGCGCAAACCTTTAGATTTACATCTGTGCCATTGCTTTCATATCTGGCAGTGGCACTAGCACATGGAGAAAAATACATGCCTTCGTATGTCTACATCCTGCCTCACAGACAACACAACTTCTAAACTATCTTAAGGAGGCTTAAGAAAATCCGCTTCATACTGCAGCTACTCAAATAGTTAAGCTTAATTTGTTTACACTACAGACAACAAAAATCCACATTCTTTTTGCACTGTGCTTTCAGTGGCCCGAATCATTTCCTGGAGTTAAGATAAAGTTTCACCTTCACATCTTAGTCATTGTTTGGCTGTTGGCCTGTGTCCTGACATAACTAATGGCAGAGATTATCTTACTTTGTTTTAGTTTAGTAGGAAATAATCTTATAGGCTGTTATGCCATCTTTTCATATTTTCTGTTTGTTTTTTGAATAATGGACTTGTTGCTGCAAGAAAGGCACTTCTGAGTGCCATGGATTGCTCTAGTGTCCAACTTTTAATACACAATTGAGAAGCATACCCTTGACATAGCTGAGTTTAATTTGTCTTTCAAGATTGGGCCCCAAACTTTACAAGATGACAGGAGAAACGGAGATAGAAGTAAGAGTTTGGATTTTATTTCCATCACCATCTGCCCCCAGTTCACACATAAAATGTCTACATAATGAGCATAATTTACTGCACAGAAGAACTATTGATTTATGATTCATTTTTCAGCCAGGTAAACTTTGAGGACAAAACTAAAAAAAAAACAAACAAAAAACAAAAAACAAAAACACACCTAGGTACTAAGTCTTTTAAATTTTGAGCGCTATTTTACCTGCTGAGGCATCTTCAAGGTGATGCCAGTCTCTGTCCTCACTGACGTCAGTGTAACAGACACTACAAGAAAAGGATGAGGAATGTACCGAGACATAGACACTTCTTGAAGAACTTGGATACTGGCAGTAGAGTTAAGACTGAAAGGAAAGATGACTACATTTAGCAATTTTAAAACAGTATTTAATATAAAATTAATATATTTAGGTAAAGCTAATGAAAATAAGCAACTTAATGTCAGCAGATTACTCTACAGACAAAAATGACTTTTTTTAAAAACAAACAAACAGGAATCCCACAGGCCTACATATCTACTGTACATAAAGTTACCAAATAAATCTAAGTTGGGCTACTTTATCTTAGCTGTATTCCTCAGAACTATTAAGAGTGAACAGAAGACAACATCATGGGGTAATGGTTTTAAACTAGAAGCGGTGAGATTTAGATTGGATAGTAGGAAGAAATTCTTTCCTGTGAGGGTGGTGAGGCACTGGAACAGGTTGCCCAGGGAAGCTGGGGCTGCCTCATCCCTGAAAGTATTCAAGGCCAGGCTGGATGGGGCTTTGAGCAACCTGGTCTAGTGGGAGGTGTCCCGGCCCATGGCAGGGGGGTTGGAACTCAACGATCTTTAAGGTTCCTTCCAACTCTAACCACTTTATGATTCTATGATGAGATACTTCAGAATAAGACTCTAGTCATCCTTCAATAAGACAATTCCAGGATGTAAATTTTGTTTGTTTTCTTCGAAAAGCATTGAAAATATTTTCCTCTACAGCAGATCAACAGCTTTCTTTCTGGGTTAAAAAAAAAAAAAAAAAAAAAGTAAAAATGGTTCTTTCCTGCCTTATTTGAGATACCATAAATGGAAGAAAAGTCAGCTCATTAGGCACTTCGAAAAAACATCTGTGAATCTTTATCTCCTCCCTGGGCTCACTAATTTTAACTGTCTGAAAACACCAGGTTTTTATGTTGCTACTTCTTTTATATGAAAATAGCTCCGCACAGACCAAACTTTGCTACTCTGCCACCACCTTCACTCATTCCCAATGTTAGAAACATTTTTTGTTAAAATATCCAAACATGTGGGTGCCTTTTAGTACCTTTTGCTTCTATTTACATCCAGTTTTTAAGTTTCTATCAGCTAGAAAATGTTTGCACAGACAGATGGAAGCATGCATTCTCAGTCTCTACCCCCACATCTAGTTTGCATTATCTACAGGCATGCAAGCAACAACACCCATGAACTGTCACTTGCAGATAGAGATAACGCTTACGACTCTGTATTTTAAACATCCGAGCCCACAAGTTATCAAACAACTGTATACTATCCTAAGAATTTGCTCAGACTGAAAAAGAGATTTACCAGTATATTACTGCAAAAGCAACCAAATGCTGATACTCACCCTTCAGGTCTTCTCTCAATACTGTAAAGGCAAATGGAACAATCTGCTCTGAACAATATTACAATGTCCCGGAAAACGCTCAGTAGTAACGTGTCTGCTTGCACTTTGGTGATGTGTGCAAATGCATTGTCAAGGTTAGACGTTCGCAGGTAGATTCTCAGCTACAAGGAAAAGGAGTAGTTTGAATGCAGTTTCTGCTTTCCAGCAAAGAGTAATTCCATATTCAACTGTTTTCTTTTTTGTGATGGCTGTCAAGGATTTCTAGTAAGACACTTTACTGGGTTTTTGTTTCATCAAATGTCATACCTATTGCATTATCTTATTGCATCCAAAGTGGTCAAAGAACAGTACAGCCAAATCTGAAGTACTAAACAGCAAACATAAGGAAGGCGTTATATTAATTCGTTTTAAGAAGGAAAGAGTAAACAAAGTTCTTCTGCCCATCTAATTTAAAACCTTACAAAAGTGTTTCAAAATACTGTAAACTCAGTACCTCAAACAGGTTTTGTGTTAACACGCAACAATGTCAAAACATTTTCTGAACAATGAGCAGATTCATCATAGTCAGCAGAAAATAGCTTTTCTGCAAAGAATTACTTCATATTAACAAAGAATTTCTGAACATGATCAAAAGCCACCTATGTATCAAGCTTTTCATACTTATACTACTATGGTAGAACAGGTCATAATTCTAAACATGATTTATTTACTTTGAAGAAAACTACCTCACCTCTTCCTGATGATCATTTAAATTATAACATGCAAGAACAATGAAGTCATTCCACCACGCTAAGCCACCTGTTACCATCATATTTTGCTCCTGAAAAGAAAAAAGCAAGCAAATTATATGTATACTTATACACACACACACGTTCTGTGGGTAATTTCTGAAAGCCATACATGATCTCTATACTCTTTACTGATAGTGGCAAAACAATCTATTCATATGGAGTTTTTGTTGTGTAAAAAATCCAAAGTACTAAGAAATATTATGTAAAGGAAAAATATCATCTTCCAAAACACAGCTCCAGAGCTCCTTATGCTTCTGGCACGTCTGAACTCTCTCAAATTATCTTTCTGCTCTGGCCAGAATTTACAAGCTTGGCACCCAAGTTACATCTCACAAACTCTCTTACAAGACATATAGGACTAAGTGTCTGACTATACCCACTCAAATTTTTAAACCTATTAATAATCAGACACAAATTATTGTGCCAAAGCCACAAGATAAGTGTTTCAGCCATTTTACAGAAAACAAATGCAAACACAGCATCCCTAATCCCAGGCATATCTACATGCTGTTCTTTTGAAAAAGGTATTTATTTTCTCTAAGAGTCACATTCCAACAAATACAATTTCCCCAGTATACGTGAATAAAGTACCATAACCTCTCACCTGGGTAATGTTTCCAAACAGCTTCCATTTTTTGGTGAGTAAAGAATAATGTGCAAAACCAAACTTGCCGACAACAGCTACATTTTGTCCAAGCTTGTCAATAGCTGAAAACTGTTAAGAGAAAAAACTCAGAACTTCAGGAAGGAACTTATTTAAATGATATAACTACCTAAGTACATCATGACAAGGCAATATAATGTCAGATTCAAAACTTGTATCTTCATGCTTTTAACTTTACTGACCAAAATGTGTTTTTCTTACTACAATTTAAAACAATGATTTCAGTTTTCACAGCTCATCCAACCACAAGAGCTAGTTATAGAAACCCAGTATTTTTTAAAGAAGAATGAACATATTGTATGTTCAGAAATAACCTACCCTTATAGGCCAGTTGCTCTCTAGATACGTACTATGAATCTAAAAAAAAAAAGAAAACCAAGACCACATAACTATACCAACCACTTTTAAAGCAGAGATTAATGTTCTAAAGGAATCTGTACAATGTCCATGTTTTCCCAAAACACCAGCTTAAAAGTTTTTTTCATGCTGGGATTTCTTTTTTAAATACAGTTATTTCCCCCACTCACCCCCAAAGGTACTGAAGCCTAAATATTAGCCCGCTTTTAATATAAGAAATACAGAAAAGCAATAGCAACACACGACAGCTAATACTCTATTACACATCGATAGTCAAAATTCGTTCTGTTCCCTGCCTACAGTTTCTCCTCCATCTTAACTTTCAGGGGAACATACAAGTTCTTATAAACACAACATTCAGGAGGGACTGTCAGTGCTGGGATGAAATTTTTTAATCCCACCACAAATACACACTGGCACATCCAAAAGCCTCTTTAGAACACTTGACTGGGATATGTCAAGTTATACTTGATCCTGGATTCTTCACATCACACGGGATGATTCAAATCCAGGTTCAAACTCAATTAAGGTTCAAAGGGTACAGCAGAGAGCTATGAGATCAGCTGCAAATTCTAGTCCTATAAACTCTCACCAAGCACAGAGCACACAGGGGAACCAGAGACAATTACCTGTACAACATGCCAATGCCTGTGTCCTAGTAAAGTGCTTAAACCCTGAGAATCTAAACTGCCATCTGAAAACAGGCCTCTTTCCCTGGCAGGTTTATGTTCAGAGTGTGCTGAAGTATTTCTGGGATTCTGAGCCTGTGTTGCATCTCCACAGTTCAAATACAACCGATCTTCTCCTTGAAGGAGGACTTGTTCCTGGTTACTCTACAGTAAAAAAATAAAAAAAAAAAAATCAAAAAAAAAAAATCAAAAAGCAGCATTGAACTCCACGTACAGACAATACATTGATCACACGATCAATGCATTAACAAGCTCTGCATAAACAATATGAAAAATAAGCATTAAAGTAGTTCTCAGTTTACATATCACTATCTACTAGGTAGGTTCTATGTTACAGTAATGCTAAGCAATATTTTAAAAGTACCACTTTAAAGGTTCTATGATAAAAGAGGAAGACCAACCTAATGGGCTGCAAAACAGACTTAAAATTTAAGAGGATAAGTCAGAGGTCACCTGAAATATGGAATATAGAAATAATCTGCTCTAAAATAAGGATATATTTATCAACAAAAAAAACTTACCATACAAGGATTAACAGTGAGTGCACTCTTGATGAAATGAAACTGCAGAATACCAAACTGGCGAGCTTCATGATTTGCATCTCTTTCAGGCTTCGTGTTTGAAGAAGAATTCCCATCAATAACCCACAGATGATACCCTTCTGATCCCCAGGTCTAAATGTAAAAGAATAATAATAATAAAAACTCAAATCCAACACTATATATCCTCAGAAAACAAGAACTTACAGTAATTGATCTTACAATAGACATAAGCCTTGCTAAAAAACGCCACATAGATTGGTGTGCCAAAATGAATCATCACCAAAATCTTAAGTAACCCATAGCACTAAAATCTACAACAAACAGTAAGAATCTAGCTTAAACACTTTTCTTTATGTAAAAGATGTTGATTAAATAATAAGGAACTATGCAAGATATCCATATATGTAATGACAACTATTTAGTTTGCAGCTTAAAGCAACTAACAAAGAATCCACAAACAGAATCAGGTACGAAAAAATTCTGATCCACAAAATTACATTGATTGCTGTGCATTAAATTCGTCGGTATCAGAATTTCTGTTTGTGGGTTTTTTTAAAAAGTTAAATTATCCTGTCCTTGTAAATACATACATCTACTCGGGATGATTGTTTATAGCAACTAAGCTACACAAATAAAATGAAACATTTCAGAAATGTTGTACAAAAGCCATCCTGGTTTACACGACAGGCCTTGTGTTTGGCATTTATCAACCTCTACTGATTTGATGCACTAACAGGATTTCACATTAATTAGCTTATATTCAAACAATATCCGTTAAGTTTCTCTTGAGTTCATATTCTGAGCTAAGCTACTTCGACAGCCAAAGGTAAGCTAGCAATTTTAGGGAAATAAGTACTTTAATAATCAGTACTGGTTTAGCTCTCATTCTGCTGAAACACAGCATCAGACTTAAAAAATAAATAAAATTAAAAAATGAAAAAGACATTAAGCAAAACCAAAAGTGTTCATTCTTAGTATCAAATGCAATGCCAAGAAAACATATGTAATTCATCACCAGGCATACACGTAACAGGAAGAAAAGAAAAAAAATCATAAGTTTTCCCTTTTTCCATCTTCCTTTAATACAGCACTGGTGTAGTCCTGTATGTAGGAACTGTAGTAAAGGCATCTTACTCTTTACAAGTAACAGCCTGAAGAAAGCTATTTTTATTTCCCGGAAATCTGTTTTACTAAAATAATTAAATATTAACAAGCCTTCCTATTGCAGTATTTTTATATCCATATTTACCATAGAACTGATCTTTAGAGGGTCCTTTTTGGCACCATCAGATTGATACCTTAAAAACAAAACAGAAAAAGTTTGAGTTTGGAACTAGTTTCATCAAAATAAGAATTCTTCTTATTATCTTTACATTGTCACACGGTTCTATACTGAACCTCACCTCAAACTATAAGGCCTGTTTGACCCATGACACTGCATAAAAGGCAATGCAATTGTCAGACACCTAGCATGAACTCTTTGAATTGCGATTTTCAGATGTTAGCACATTTTCAGCAAATATATACTGGCACTAAAGGAATTTTAATATTTGCCTGCTAACACCTGCCTTTAGGGTAACTTGCTTTTATGGCCAAGACAACCACTACAAAAAGAAACCCCCTCCTAAATATTATTTGATTATTCCAATATCTAAGGAATTATAAAGGAAAAAGATTTTTTTCAAAAGCTAATTCAGTTAATTACTTTCCAATTGAATGCTTTTAATCAGAAAAAGTTTCTAATAAAACATTTTACATTTTCATTAAAAATACTCACGCAAAATCACCTCCTAAAGTACAGATAAGCTGAGCACCAAAAACACTCCATAAGGATAAGCCTCCACATTCCCAGGTCACCATCACGACACAGCTATCTGGTGACCACCTGATTAGTCTAACAGGTCCTGTTTTATTCCAAATATCTGTTTAAAAACAGACAATAAAATACCATGTGAAGAACAAACATCCTTCTACTGCTTTCACCATAAGAGTAGAAACAAAAATATATTGAAATAAATATTTGATTTTTTTATTAGCTTCTTTGCTGCACTCATCACACCAGTGATCTCAGAATGAATAGGCAGCAAACAAAGAATTCATGTTTTCTTTCCAATACATTTTTGGTTTCAAAGGAAACTAAGGATACATGAAAACAGGCCAGAAATACACTGTGCAATGACACAACCATAGAAGCGCAATTCTAGAAAGATGATTTTTAGGACAAAAGAAGATTTTATAGTCATGCTTGAAACCTTTTCCTTCAGCACTTAACACAACTGTAAAACTCTTATTTACAGATTTGTTTTTCCTGTTGAAATCCAATAGGCACACACATTTCAGTTGAAGATGGAATGTACCCACTTCGTATGTTCCTCACTCTCAAATACTCATCACAACCACATGACAAAAATTTCCTCAAGTTTTTCTTCAGTTCAGTTCAGACAGGGTGCTGAACTACTCTTTTTTTTTTTTTGTACTCTACATGTCAGTTGTTTCAAATTAATTCACACCTCTATTATATTCATTGTTAGTTTTGACAATAATCTCTTATTTTCTTAGGTGAGTAATAGAAAAGTAACCTCAAGACTACATGTGGGAACTACTAAGATGTACAGCATTTAAAAAGGAACCACCAGAAGCAGCACTGTCCATTAATAGCTAGCTAAGATTCAGTAAAATAAAAAAAAAAAAAACATGCCACAC
>VXBW01003997.1:166678-197152 GCA_013400375.1 Thinocorus orbignyianus
ACCCCAGACCCTCACATATGAAAAACATCCAAAAGTCAGTTACAAGCAAGTAGCTAAAGAACAAATGTGCAAGAGTAAATTACTAAACATGCAAGAATAAATAGCAATCGTATCAGCGAGAATGCAAGCAACAAATAGTTGTTAACTAGCCAAGGGTAAAAATATTCTATAGTACCCTAAAAACAGCTGGAAAATTCTATCAATAAGAGTAGCTCACCAGGATATTGTTTTGGTGTCAGTTCCAATTTATGTGAGAACTGCATGGCGCCAGTGGTGTTATCTATCGTATAAACCTGCACGGAGCCGCTGTAAAAGATTACACAAACTTTAGACTACAGATCATCTGGATTTCTCATCAGTGTCCAGAAGTTAACGAATGCTGCTTTTTTTCTCACCAATATCAAATTTATCTAGAACAGAGACACTGTGCCATGTAACACTCAAAGAACTTTATGAAAGCAATTTATAAGGTACTTTGCAGAAGGCATAATCCACATACACTTATGGCTTTGAACTGTAAGACAATCCATGAGGGAAGTCAGCACTCACTCACTGCTAAAGTTCAATTAGGAGTATACTAATGTGTACCACCACCAATGAATTACTGTATTCCTATATTGCATACTATTCTTGTTTCAGAGACAAACACCAACACTCCACATCGTTACTACAACCAAAAACACTATTTCTTAAGAAGACAGTTGAAGACTGCCCAGCCAGATCTTTTGTGGTGCTCTAAAAACCAGATAAAATAATAATAATTAAAAAAAAATAAGCTGCACTCTAAACCAGATAAAACAGTATCATACAGGAGGAACTGTCTTGAAGGAGCAGTAAGCAAAACATCACAACTGAAAGTACTTTTGCAACATTTAATTTATAAAGATTCACAGTTACTCATCGGGCAACATTTTTCCCGACCAAATCAACACTTCACAGGCCATTTTCTCAGTTGGGTAAAGTGCTGATTCTTGTCCAATATTGTTATAATTAGTTGCTTAAAACTGACTTCATAATCCTGCATTGAGATTAACTGGGACAGCAGCACTTTCTAATCCTCGCTACCGGTCCGGTTTTTTAATTTTTTTTCCAGAGCTAAACAGCCAGCATCAGTTGCAACTGAAGTTCAAGCAGGCAATTGTGTTTCTCCACTTCTACCTTCTCTAGGACCATTTTCATCTTTACAGCTCTTCTAACACAATTTGCTAAGAAGAAATTAGAATTTAAGCTTTATAATTAAACCATTTCCCCCGTCATTGAACCAGCCTTACAAAACTTACTTGGCACATCCAAATGCCATTAGCCTGTATTTGTTATTTATTGCCACGCAAGTTCCATCAATCACATCTTGTGCCCAAACACCATGGAGCTGCTGCAAAAAAGGGAATTCACAGAATTTTTGGTTAAACATTGTTTTTATTCATGGTAGCCAGCTTATACCTATGTATGCCTTATTACAGATCTAACAGTCGACCTTCATCACCTCAGGAAATTTTCACTGGAAATGTCAAGATTAACTGACAAGGCTCAGATAAACAAAATCCTGCATATGTAAAGCTGGTTTCATTGTTCTTACTAAAAATTACAAAAAGATGCCAGTATGTAAGGAAACTTTCTCAGAGCTCTGAATAACCAAAGCAAATGAGTATCTCTAAGGCAAGAGTATCCTTGATACTGCATAAAAATCAGCAGATGGTACCAAGGCTTAAGACAAAACAGGAGATGAAATACTGATCTGTAACAGGTGAAACTGCATATATTATAAGTGTGTGGAGGAATATAGGGCAGACTACACATCTCTCTGTGTTTTCTGTAATTTAAGAGATCTAATGTAAATGTAGTACATCTTGTAAGCTGAATTACAGGTAAAGAAACAACCAACTTGGAAAAGATTCCTTTAGAACAAATTCTGAATTATGCTTGCCACTATGAGAAGTGTTAGACCTGGTTACAGCTGAAAGCTAGAGGTAGCACCTATGGTACTTTGCCATAGGAGAAACCTGCAACTAGTAACAGGAAGTCAGTCACAGAAACAGCAAGAACTGAAAACTATAATGACACTTCGAAGCAATAAACAAAAATTAGGTCTACTATCAATTATGCTCTGCCATAGAGAGGTACTAGCCCTGAAACAATCTAGTTCAAATTATGGTATGAAATGTAGCTTGTTTTTACATTCTCTCTTAAGCGTTTGCTAAAATTAATTTCTTTGCAGCTGAACAGGATTTGAAGTGCAGAGACCAAGGAAAACACATTTATTGTACAGCGTATGCTAGAAATACTGAAGGAAATATACCTCAGCAGTGAATCTACTTGACATTGGTGTAATGAAACCAACTCTGCCATCATTAAAAACAACAGCAAAACCATCAAGCGTGGCACAATATTCCATATCTCTGATGTAAACATCTTCAAAGCCCAAAAATGAACCTGCTGAGAAAATAATAGTAATTTAAAATATATCACCACAGTGAGACTGCAAGCCAACTAACTTTTCAGTTGTTTACTTATTACTTCACAGAAAAAAACAATTTAAACAGGCTATTTTGTTCACATTTACAAAAGGCACATTTTTCTTATTTCTGCTTGAGAACAGATAATATTTTATATTATACAGTATTTTGCCAGTAGTTAACTGTCATATGCTATGAAAAAATCCAAAGCCTACCTCGAGAAGACTGCAGGTCCACAGAAAACGGAACTGTACACAGGTTGATGGCCTTCCTTCCATTGGTCATACCATCCCAGTGAACAAGATGGAGAAATCCATCAGCAGTAGCAACAAGTAGATCCTCTAACATGGACTGCAAACTAACAAATGCATTTGTCATTCTCAAAAAACCTGCATCAATGTCACAGCAAAATCAACTAATGTAACAAAAGCTACATTACTGTCTCTTGTATAAGCAACTATGTTGAGAAGTTACATCAAATAAATGACAAAATAAGTGCCCAAGTCTTTTAGACAGTAAAGGTACTAAGGTGTCAAAATATGGTATATATATATTTTTATCCAGGAACGTGAGTTCATTAACAGGTCTGTGTTGTTAGAGTAATTGTTTAACCTGTATATCAACTGCTGAAGGCTATTTTAGTATTTTTGACTAAATGTAAGACATTGTGGCAAAAATCAATTATTCATCTATCCTAGAAAACTACACATATTGCCTAAACTGTAAATGATCCATGATGCTTTCTAACCCATAGTCCTAACAGAAATTAAGACTTGTTCTAAACCATTCCCCAAACATCTCCAAAATTCTGAAAGCTACTGTTAGTCTATTTCCATGCAGATACCAACCCGCAGCTTCTCGGGAAAAAGGTTTTGCAGTATATACCGGATTTCTTCTAACATCCATTTTCTCCTACGGGGCACCTTCCCAAATTGCACTTCGTTACTTTTCCATCCCCTACCCCAACACTATATAGTTTCACCAACTTTTCACAAACACTCATTTAGCATGTTCAAAGCTTATTTATAGGGAAGACAATCACCCCTAAAAAAGGGAGAGATAAGAAGCTTATCCAGGGCAAAAAAGGACCATCTGTGGGCTGCTGGAGAAATGTTGAAATGCTACATAGTTCTGCTCTTGGGTACCTGTATCTCCATGAAATCACTAATCCATACTTTGAGCCCAAGGACACATTTATAGTAATATAAACCAATGCTAAACACACGTGCTATATTCTTCTATATGCTAAAAACATCAGTGTAGCCAAGCACTGAAAGAATTCTGAAACAGCAACTTACTTTTTTGCCTCCTTAGCCTTACTATTTGTAACTATCGGTCCTTACTACTAGTAAGTCTATAAACTTGCTGGAAGGCTTTTTCCCTGTATTTTTCCCTTCACTTTTTAACAAGTAACTGCTATATGCAGAGAACTATTTATGACGATTAATGAGAAATGAGAATACCTAGTGATAGAGGCTTGCAAGTCCAGCACTTTCTTCATTTCTAGATTTAATGAAGGAGCGCATTGTTCTTCCTTATAATGTGGGGTTCCTTTCAGATGTGAGCTTCCTCTAAAATAAAGAGAAATAATACAGTTGAAACAAGCTGTCCCTCAAAAGAGAAAAAGAGTTACTGACCTACATTACCGGAGTCTTTCACCCCCCCACATATATGTATGTGTATGCGTACACATGACATATATACACAGAGGTGCAACCTGACACAAGAAGCACTTGGTATTTAGGCCACAATTTCAGTGCAAAAAGGTTAGTCAGTCATATCATCCTAGATGCCAATAAAGACTGTGTAAGCAAAGTAAGACAAAGAACAGAGAATGAACATTACAACAGCTGTGCAGCCCATCTTAAAAATCCTAAAATAAGTGCTATATATTAATGCAAATTCTGATTCAACAAAATGCTATTCAGCTACTTCCATTAATTAAATGTGTTGAATTTTTATGTGCCTCCAATTCAGTCTTTGCCAAGATGCATTACACATAATATAGACTGTAAAATGTTCACATTTCTTCAGTTTCTATTGCCAGATCAATGCTTACACTATTATTTCATCATACCTAATCCAACCGGTAGACTTTTATTACAGCAATTCAGAAGAATGTAATTCCCTGGAGCAAGTTAGCAATAAACCTAAAACCTAAGAAAAGCGGTAACTGAGCACTGGTTCTCTTCCTTTAAGCACACCATTACACAGTATCAACTTCTAGATGTAGAAAGCTTCTAACTTTTATTTTCCTCATTTTAAATGTCACATTTCAGTCTCTAATGAAATGCAGTTATTTTAAAATTCAATACAGCATCATTAAAATAGTCTGTCTGGACTATCCAATCTGCCATGAATTTCATAAAAAAAATAAACTGATGTACAATCTTAAGTATTGTAACACGTCATCCAGCTCATCTATGTCATGAACATCATGACAGGTCCAGACAGCATACTCTCAGATGAAACGGCTCTGGGTTACCAAGAATTAGTGGCACAACTGAATCATGAAAGCAATTGACTAAAACTAAGAGAAAAGGGTTGTGTAGTGTATAAATATTACTGTTACATACCTGTAACACACCATTTATTAACATGCCTGTTGTAACCAACCGACATACATAACCAAGTGTTTCTGAACAACACAAACTATTAAGCCAGAATGGGAACAACATGGTTTAAAAGACATCTTTTGCTGGAAGACAAATCTCAAGTCTCCAAGTGGGCAGGCTTATTTTTCTTTAAATGCATTTGATAAAAACAGTTTGCAAGAATATTTGAATATATTCAGTTTCATGAGCTAGTTTCAGCAAATTTGTTACCACCTGCAGAGTATATCTTTTTCCATTAAGGCACTATCATCAAAATGTCAGTAGTTTAATTAATTGCCTGCAATTACATCAAATTCATCGATTCAAAAAGAAACCCTTCCTACTGGTGCAAAAGGGGCATAATCAAAAGTACACCGCATTCATACAGTCCACATCTGCATGAGTCAGCCTTACCAGTTAAGCTACTTTGACCTTTAAACAAAGAATGTGCACTGCTGACGGAAATAGGAAAGAATGTTTGGTCTGGCTTGCCACATTAGCATCTGCTATTCATTGTAGCCAAACTTTAAGTAACTTGTTTTTGCTCAAGAATCAAGAGGAATGGACACATGCCAGCGACCAAGCAGCCACATGTCAAAATAAATGTAATGACTTCTATTCACAAGGTATCTTGTAATGTAACTAAGCTTGTGAGTGAAGTCTCTTTAACACTCAGAACTGAGAAAAATCTCAAACTACATCTACAACCCAAGAAAACCCCAAACCGGGAAAGATTAGGAATGCCAGTCTGTTTTTTTTTTCTAAAGGTAGAATACAAGGTCTATGGGGAAGTTTCAGATATTGAGTTGAAGATCAAGGTATATTTTTTAAATCATCAGAATCATTCTCTGTTTCCTATTTAGCATGTCATCAATTAGATGCTTGTTCACAGAAAATAGAGCACTATATGGCATACCAAAATGTCTTTCAGATGCTGAAAGCCTATGTAACTGTATCTCATGAATAATCTTTTAAAGAAGGGTAAAAAGGAATGATAAAACCTTAAGGGCTTGCCCTCTTTCTTCAAACTGCTATTTTCTAAGCTTTCCCCACATTAACATTCTACTGTTCAGTTCTAACCTGACTACCCCAAAATGAAAGCAGAGCCCACAAATATGTGAATTGCTAAAATTCTTAGCATGAAACCGTAAATTATTTTATTCATTTGTTCTTCTCATAGAGAAAGAACTGTCTCTGGAAGTAACATTTTGATTGTGTTGGAAGAAAAAACTGTAAGCTCAAACTAGGATGCAAGATGCAACAATGGGAAAATGGAGAAGTGTATTTAAACCTTCTTCCTCTCCCCACCTCCCTGCCCCTGATCCCCACAAAAAGACTCCTAACAAAACAACAAAGCTTAAGCATCCCAAATTCAAGAAGAGGCTGCACTGCACAAAAGCATAGTCAGCTAGTCTACACTGAGTTGGGAGGAATTTCCTTGGAGTTCGTTATCTGGGGTGGGAGGAGGTTCAGGGAGGAATCGGGACACCAGGCAGCTAGCTTTTCCAGCAGCACGCTACTGCTCTTATGTCCTCCACTACATGAAGAGTGGCTAGATACTGCATGATCCACAGACACAACTCATTCAGAAATATCATTACCAGACTTAGTCACTGCTAGCAGAAGCAACTAAAAAATATTTAGGAAGTTAACTACTGCAAAATCTGCAAGGACATATTAAGGACTTCATTATTTCAAATTAAAACTTTTAGTCTGTTCCAAGCAAGCCTCCAAGTTTTTAAAAATACTGTTTACTGTTTTCTGCTTATTATTGGAGAGTTCTATTTCTGAGTTGGAACAGCATTAGATTAGGGTTTAAGTTTCCACCTTACTGTCTGTGGTAAGCACAGTAGTATAGGTAGTTGCTAGGGCTGGGTAATAATTTAGAAAAAGTTCAGAGAGCGCTCTCAGCCTACAAATACTATGCTTCAAAAAATGCATTAGTGTGGTGAATAGAAGATAGTGAATTAATTAAAAAACAATTAACAAGTCAGTAGCATCCATTCCCAGTAGTCAATCACAGCTGCTTAGAAAGTAATGGAGACATTACTGAAAAAAAAACCAAAACATTAAAGATTTCGTACTTTTTTATCAGTAAATATCTTTAGAACAAGTAACTGATACAAACAAGGTAAAATATTTTTATACTACTTTGGGGTGATGATATTCCTAACTGTTGCTGCCAAAACAGTTTGCACTTTTTTTGGGGAAAAAAAAAAAAAAAACAACAACAAACCCCAAGATCTTGATGTTTTAACTACTGAGAGCATTATACATGTGAGAAAAACAGGGCAAACAATGTTTCTGAACTAATTTACACCCAGAAACTGAGTTGCTCTCCTTGAAGGCACAAAAGCAAAAAAACCCAAAAAAACCACAAACAAACAAACCCCCCACACCCCATAGCTATCCTTGTTGCATTAGCACAATTATGTAATGTTTATTAGCTATTTTAAAATGGTTCATGTGAAGACATCAGTCAGTGAATTGTCTGTACAGCTGAGGAATTAATTTTTTTTATACCTGATTTAACAAGCCTGCACTTTGATGAGGTTGTGATTCTTCACTGACAATTCACTGCTCACCATGCTTTTTAGAAACAGTTCTCAAGCAAGTCAAATAAGTTACACCGTGAGCTTTGATTTCCACAGAACTAACATCTCCTCACCTCCAAACCTGCACCTCTTTGCCACACACTGCAGGCAGTATGTCTAGCTGGATGCAGAACTACATGCACACGGATTGGTAAGAGCTGGATAAACAAGAATTCAGAGAGAGACTATGGAAACAACTTTAAAGAATCAGTATGGGCTTAGAAAAGTAGTTCTTGGTACAGCTTTATCAATTTAGTTGAGAAATAACAGATTTCTGTGGTTTGAGAAGGTAAATAACTAGCTAGTATATTAATCAACTATTTACACAAAAAAGCTAAGTGGTTTATCATATTATTGTTGCAGTCGCAAAGGTTTCTTGACCACATCAAGGGATAGGGAGTGCCACAATGGTTAATAAAAATTCTACAAATAATCTAGTTTTAAAAATATTTTTTCCAACGAATGCCAAAAATAATTTACAGGGAAAACCATGCCATTAAAGTCTAATTCCAAACAGCTTAATTCCAAACAAAAATTATCTAGTAAGTAAACTAACTGTACACCTCATCAGTTACCCTTGCAGAGTTTAAAGTTCAAAACCTTTGTACATACTAATCTTAAATCAGCTGCATCAGGAAAAAATCCCCACTGATGAGGTAATTTACAGCAGCTATAAACCATCTTTCTACAGAAAAGGAAAAAGCTTTAAAAAATGCCAGAAAGGCTAGGTCACGGGTACAGTAAGCAAGCAGACGTATAAGCAACAATACTGCATTGTAAAACAATATAGAAATGTTAGCTTGTTCACATGCCTATACTGCTTAGAAAACAACTTCCATTTTTAAAACATTTTCAGGTACTTAAAAATCTACAGCACTGAGATCTTATTCTGGATTTACATAAGATTCTTATTACTTGCACTCACAATGCTCCCCGCAGTGCAGGCTCCAGTTGAGAGTATAAAGAAATTTGAGGCAGAGAATCTCCAATTACCATGTTTAGTTTATTAGCCATGTAAAGTCTTTTTTAAAGGCAAAAATATCCACAGCATTAAGTCACTGCACACTGTCTCTTCATGTGACAAATCTGAAGTCACTCCCCTTGCCACAACTCTGAATAGAGATAACTAACAGTTCAGTATAGGAAAGCCTCTACTGTGATGGTTTTACACATCTCTTCACCATGAAACAAAGGCATAACTGTACAAATTCCTTTGGAAACTCCCCCCGGAAACAAAAATTACTGTACCTGGTCACATCTTACAAAGCTACAAATTTGCCTGTATGCACTGCCACTTTTCATAAGTCTATCACACAGGTGGAAATTAATTTAATTTGATCATTCTATTCTCTTTTCATACATAAATTTTCTTCACACTTTACCTTGTAATCACTTTGTACTTGTGCTTATTGCAGAAAAGTATCCCAGAATGTGGGCTAATGGCCAATACTGATTCTCTTCCAAGTCTGCTCTGAACTGGAGCAAAGCGTCTAAGAGCTGGAATGAAGCCACAGACTATTCTGGCTCGATTTAAAAAAAAAAAAAAAAAAAAAAAAAAAAAAACCCCAGAAAAAAACCACAGAAAAACAAAACCCAAAAACACACACACACACACACACACACACACACACAAAATAAAAAGAAAACACAAAAAAGCAACAAAAGCCCCCACACAAATACTGCTTATTTTCTTGTTTTCCACCTAACAAATTAAGCAGGATACTTCAGCTTTTCATTGAGCATGAGTATCTGTTCACTCCAGGAGTTCACCAATTTCTAGCCAAACATGAACAGAGCCAGAAATATTTCCCTCTATAGAACAGCGATTGATAACATTCTTCAAATATCACAATTTGACAAAAAAACCCAACCTATTAATAGACTCCAGCAAGAATTATAAAAGTTTCCTTTTTCTATATATACATAGTCACAATTTGTGTCAGAATGCTCTGCTTATGATAGAAGCACTTATTTTTCCACATTAATCTAAAAATAGGTTTTATAAAAAAGGTGCATAATCATGAACAGGTTGGTTCCTTAACACTTACATATCAACAGAGTCATATTTTAAACTGATCAAATCTCTAAATGTATTAAATTCCCAGCATTTAAAAACATTTCCCACTCAACCATCTTAAGGTATTCAGATATTCTCAAAAATTTTTAAGAGCTATGCCCTCAGATATTGATAGAACAAACTTAAAAGGTTTTGTGGGTTACAGCCACAAACATCGATAATCTTGAATTCCAGCACTTCCATTAAAACACTGAATTTCAGAATATAAAGACTATTACAATAGGTTGCTCTGAAAAGGAAGAAGTCTTGACAAATAGGCATTTTAAACAGGAAATCAATTTTTCTAGACTCTTGATTCTGTCTGTTTTTAAATAAACAACAGCAGGGGACAGGGGTATTCACTCAGCCTTGCTTTCCAAAATCTGGTGATTTAACACTGCTAGAAGATAAGGGGAAGCAGAGAATTTTGCATTCAAATACAATGAGAGCTTAGCCTCATCTTACACTTCAGCTCTTCTCTTAAACCTATGCTGATTAGGTTGGGAAAGGAGAGAGATATTCTCCACCATACTATAATTATATACACTACAATGTTAATTGAGTTATAAACAGCAAAAGTGTTTCTGTCACTTCCCATGCAGTCTTGGTTGTTGGGTTGGTTTTTTTCCTCTCCACCTTGAAATATTTCATTAAAGCAGTACCAGCAAAAAACTGCTGCCAGTGTAATCAGTGTAATTACAGTTTACACAATAACTGTACACTAGGATAGTTCTGTGAAGCCATCAAATACAGGGAAGCTCTTCTAGAGCTTCTGCAGCTACCAGTGTCCCTATCTGCAAGACTGCAAAAATAACTGAAGGCAAGAAAGTGGCTGGGTATCATATACCTTATCACCCACTTTTCTTATGTTCTTTCTACAGTTACGGTAAAACATACGCATTTCATTTAGTTTACAGGTAAGCTGACAGGAGAACTTAAACTCAACTTTTCTCAATGTTTTCACTCGTATGGGATCAAACCTAGCACAAGTTTAACTTCAGGATACTAATTACACCAGAAAATCTTGCACCAGGATTTTGGTGCAGCTGAGGACGTTACTGGTGTGGTTCTCCCAGTCTAAACCTCATTACGTCGACTACATAGCCTAAGAATTCTGTTCAAACTGAGGTTGCACTAAGAGAGTTTTCCTTTATTATAATCCTTATTATAGTCTCATTTTCTGAAAATTGATCTGTCACATAATTCTGAACTACTCTGAATATTCTACTGTGAGCATAGTTGAGATTGGAGTAGATGAGACTGAAGGAAAACATTCCTATGATGTGCCCATCAGAATCAGCTGGGTAACCATAAACATCCTGTTTCTGTTAGAATTAGCCATTGTTATTTAAAGAAAAGATACTAAAGAATAGGCTTTATTCTGCTTACAGAAAGCTAGTAGATAGGGACAGTTCATCAACACTAAGAATAACTCAAATTTTAAAAAGCTGAGTAAGACTGAACTTTTAGGAGCACTGACATAAGTATGCTCACTAGCTAAATAAAAAAAAAAAAAAAAGCCAAACCAAAACCACAACTGACGATATTTTGCAAAATCCCTTAACTACATGGATGTTGTGGAGGTGTCTAAAGACAGAACTGGTAGACAAAAAAACCTTTACCTAAAGTATGTAAAGTGTGAAGACATACATTTGAAGCTGTTCCCCATTCATTTCACTGTTTTTACTGACTCGTTTCCAGCAGCTGTTCCATTACACCACCTAATACAAGGTCATCCTTACATCTTTATACTCCCTGCAAGAATCACCACCCTACCATTCACTTTGTCTATCATAGGCAAATAACTATGTAAGACAGAGCTGGACAAGTCATAATTAATACTTGCACGAGTTAAAATGTTGCAAGCAACTGCTTTATCATGAACTATCATACAAGAATTACCATACAAGTATCATGTAGCAGTCACTCTATGTTTTTTTCACTTCCCAGTGCTACTTCAAGGTCACTGTTTTCTAATGCCACTCTTTTATCATATGCCAACTCACAAGTTAAGCCACTGGAATTCCGAGGAAGGCAACAGAGAAGGATAAAAAAGGGAAACGGGCAGGTTTAGCTCCCCCATGAGGTCAGCAAGCTGACTTTATTTAAGGAATAGCTGCATAATCACTGCTGCCAACACAGAGAAGGGAGCCAAGAACACACTGCTACAGTGGGAGAATACAGTAAGATGCCTTGTTTCGAGCAAAACAAGTCACATATGAAGTCTATCACTGATTTTTAATGGCTTTAAAGTTCACAAAATTAATTTGCTATTGTTCAGTCCAGGAGAAGTGAGATTAAAGCATTTCAGAGAAACATCACCTTTGGAAAATGCCCAAAGAAATTTAAAAGTTTCAATTTCAGGATTTTGGTTTAGTTTACTTGTTTGTGTACGTTGAGTTGGGGGTTTTGGGGGGTCTGGAGGTGTGTGTGTTTGGTTGGCTCGTTGGTTTCTAGTATTTGATCTACAAACCAAACTAGTGAAACAGCCTATCAGCAGTGCACTGTATCTACACAGGAAAAAAAAGTTCATAGACGGGCAGAACAGTTTGAGTCAGAAGGTAACTTAAAAGATCATCTAGTTCCAAACCCCCTGCCACAGACACTAGTGTGGACACCTTCCACTAGACCAGGCTGCCCAAAGCCCCACACAGCCTGGCTTTGAATACTTCCAGGGACAGGGCTTCCACAGGCAGCCTGTCACAGTGCCTCACCACTCTCACAGTGAAGAATTTCTTCCTAAAATCTAACCTAAATATGACCTCTTTCAGTTTGAAACAGTTACCCCTCATCCTATCACTACACTCCTGCATAAAGGGTCCCTCCCCATCTCTCCTGTAGGCCCCCTTTGGATACCGGAAGGTTGCTATATGGTCTCCCCAGAGCCTTCTCTTTTCTGGGCTGAGCAATCCCAGCTCTCTCAAGCTGTCTTCACAGGGAAGGTACTCTAGCCCTCTGATCATCTTCGTAGCCCTCCTCTGGACCTGCTCCAACAGGTCCATGTCCTTCCTGTGCTGAGGATTTCAGAGCTGGATGCAGTACTCCAGGTGGGGTCGCATGAGAGCAGAGAGGCAGAATTGCTTCCTTCCACCTGCTGGCCACACTTCTTTTGGTGCGGTCTAGGACGCAGTTGGCTTCCTGGGCTGTGGGCACACATTGCTGGCTCATCCCATTGTAATAGCTTACAAAATACTTTGACATTTATCACAGCAGGCAGAAATTTGATCTAATATAACCACAGCAGCAGTGATTTTATGTACGTTTTCAAAATTCAGGGCTAAATATAGACAGACTAGTAATCCCAGTAAATTCAGTAAGTTCACCTTCTTAAAGTTAAGCATATGCATTAGTCTTCGGAGATGGTGCATAAACATTCTAGGAATAAACACCTTGTCTTATTCATCCACAGAGTCAACACTGTAGCCTTACGGGATATAAAAATATATCTTAAAATCTTAACCATTCAATAAACAGCTAAAGGAAATACTTTTTCATAAAAACACACACCTTCAGGTTGACAATAAAAATCAATTACCGATGTTTTATAAAAAAAATTATGAGTTAGACATCAGCTGCTTAACACGTATTTTCACATCCTCCTACGTGTGGCATGTCTAAATGAACTTTCAAAAGCTTCTTTTTTACCTCTTACTGCATATTTTATACCTATTTTCACATATTTTAAGATTTTGCCCAATAAAAAACCAACAATTTTCCAAATACCCATAAACTATTGTTTAGCCTTTTGTATTACGTGCATCTGAAGTTATATTATCCCTTTACTTACCTCAATGTGTTACCACTTCTTTTTTTTCTTCTGATAACAGTAAGTCAGATGTGAAAAGTCAGTTTGAAAAATGCTAGTCTAGTCTCACAAAAGGCAAGTAACATAACTTGCCTACATTAGTCTTAAGTTTTTGAAAAACAGACAAGTAAACTGCAATAGTAAATTCCATTTAATTCCAGAGCTTTGAGGGCTATTTCAGAGGACAAGAGATGCATTATAGTAGTGACTTACACAAAGTTTTCCACTCAATGAAGCAAGAATTAACTTTGAAATAATTTACTACCTGCCAACTCATTTCTTTCTACAAGCCCTTGTAAAGGAATAGAGACTTCAAAGTTAAATCCTTGTGAAGACTTGATTTTTTCTTTTTAATGGTCATGATTTAGCAGTTATGGTTTAAAAACATCAAAATGTTTTCCTCTTATGTGACACCACACATTATCCAATATTCCTCGTAGATCTCCACTTGGAGACAACTAGTGATGAACTTGTTTTATGAATAACGAAAAAAAATTTTGACTAGCATTATCATAATGATAAAGTTATATAGAGAGATATACCAAAAAAAAGGGAGCTTCTAGCCAATAAGAAACCAAGGGGTTTTATTATTTGTTTGGACAAGATGGATTTAATCAATGACTACAGAATTCTGCCTATCTAAATGCACATAGACACACATAAATACACATCTTGAAGTATTAATTTGTCCTAAATATTTTGCAATTTTACCAAATCCCATTAGAAGTCAATAAATCACACAAATACATTCAACAAATTCCTTTTAACACAGAAAATGTATTGTCATTCCTCAAGTTCAAGGCCTATAACCACTGGTGTCCCCCAAGGGTCAATACTCGGTCCACTCTTATTCAATGACCTGGATGAGGGCACAAAGTGTATCCTCAGCAAGCTCACTGATGATACCAAACTGAGAGGCTTGGCTGACACTCCAGAGAGCTGTGCTGCTATCCAGTGTGATCTGGACAGGCTGGAGAGGTGGGCAGAGAAAAGCCTGATGAGTTTCAACAAGGGAAAGTGTAGGATCCTGCACATGGGGAAGAAGAACGCCAGACACCAGAACAGGTTAAGGGCAGACCTGCTGGAAAGCACTTNCTTTAGCCTGGAGAAGGCTGAGGGGAAATCTTATTAATGCTTACAAGTATCTGAAGGGTGGGGTGAAGGAAGATGGAGCTGTACTCTTTTCAGTGGTTTGCAGTGACAGGAGAAGGGGCAATGGGCAAAAGCTGGAACAAAGGAAGTTCCTTTCAAACATGAGGAAAAACTTCTCAATGGTGAGGATGAGAGAGACCTGAAACAGGCTGCCCAGGGAGGGTGTGGAGTCCCCTTCTCTGGAGGCCTTCAAGACCTGCCTGGATGCAGTCCTGATTAATGTGCTCTAGATAACCCTGCTTTAGAAAGGGAATTGGACTAGATCTCTAGACATTCCTTCCAACTCTGACAATTCCATGATTCACAATAAGGAAAATAAGATTATAATGATACCATAACACTGCAGCTAAAATACATGTATATTCATACTAAAACCAGTTCATATTCTTTCCAAAAATACTGATAACTTATTCTAGATTTGTTTCAAAAATCTCTACGTTATTACAAAACTGAGGGGTAGAGAGGAATCTGCTAAAAAAATATACCATAACTGTTCCAAAAAACCCACTTCTTTTGAGTAACTCAGTTGAGTAAGTCTTATAAAAGTTTGTTACATATCATGAATTTGATTACCTCAAATCATAAAATTAGATAATTGCAATCCTGCTATTTAGGATTTTGAGTTTATACGATGGACCTAAGGAATCTTACCAGCACACAGCAAACCAATTAGACCAATTTCTTCTCTGAACTGGTTCTTAATGCATAGGAATGATAATATACATATACTCATCAAGTTTCAAAACATACTTTGGAAATAAATACTTTTTGTCATAAAACATGCTTAGGAGTTATTTTTCCACGCAGTGGGGATGGAAAGGTAAAATACTTACTTGGGAGACATTGGCTCATAAATACACTTGTCTCTTGCTGATGGGATTTCAAAAAATAAGATGTATCCATTTGCAGTCTGAAAGAGAAAAACCAGTAAGATTTATATCTAGTCTATCTGCATGAGTAAATTCTGTACAGACTCTTGCAATTTCTATGTCCTACATATTGAACACAAACACATATTTGTATTTATTATTTAAACACATTTGTTTTAGATATATCAAAAAACTGTGCGTTAAAATTAATTCTACGTAAAATTCACACTAGCCCTTAAAGCCCACTACAGAGATTACTTCATAGGTAGAAAAATGGAAAAACACTGCGGTTGATGTGTGTCCAGCAGAAGTTTTCCTCCTGTTCATATAAATACATAAAACCAGACAGCTACATCAGATATTTAGAAGCTGGGCACCTAATTCCTACCAGCAGGGAGGAATTATGCAGAGAGCATGGAGTGGAAGGTAGCAAGCCTTCAGACCAAGATCTCCAGGTGTCTGAACACATATGGACACTACAGAGTGTCAAGAAGCTAGGCACTGCCTCTCAGTGTTGGTCATCCAGGCAGCTTTAAAAACAACCTGATGTCACACAGTATCTTTAGGTACCACAACAACTTTTCAAAATCTTCTGGTGTCTGAAAAATATTCTACCACAATTCAATCCCAAGTCATATTCTGGAAAACTAATACTCTTGTTAGCTTAGTTTATCAGTTCACGGATGTCATGTTTTTCCCCAAAAATTCTGCTTTATCATGAAATAAATTTCTGTTTCAGCTTTATAGTTCAAGAAATACAATTATTCTCATTCAAAGACAGCATCTTTCTCACGCAAGAATAAAATCTGGACTATAACAGTGAGCTTGAGGCAGGCTAAAAATAAATGGAAGCTGTTCTATGTGCAGCAATATCATGTTCAGGTATTATGTGATAAAGAAACACGCTCATTTCTAACACCTTTACAGGTTCTTTCCATCACATCATTAAAAATTTAACCTGTGAGCTATCTTATCCTGGAAGGAAAAGTAAAACAATACTGTGAAGTATCTTTACACTGATACTAAGGTACAAAGGGCTCTACTAAAAACTATTCAAAGCACAAACTTGCTATTGTTACAGGTTCATTTCTAAATAGAACCTCAAATTCCACAAAGAGCTGGATGAAATGCAGAAGCATTCAACCCTTCGTTTCCTGCCAATTGATCATATTCATTCACATAGGTTTCTACACCGCTTTAGAAATGTGTGTTGCAATGAAACCTACTAGGTAATCACCACTGTCATCCTCCCCTGACCATTCTCATCTCTGTCAGTCAGAAATATAAACATACAGTACCTTACAAGGGATTTCTTTACATAGTTTCTCATATACTATGATGTTTAATAAAGCTCTGCTTTAGCTACAGGAACATACAATGAAAAGCAGTCTGTATCCAAGGGCTGTTTGTATCAGAGAAAGGACTAAAATGCCTTGTATATTTCTCTGTATGGAAACATCTTGATCCAACTCACAAGTTTAACTACCAGAATTAACTACCCTGGGTGTACTAGTCAAGAAACAAAGTATTTCTCAGTAACACTGGAAAAATTACAAATGCAGCAATATTAGAGAACTACAAAATATCAGGGGAAAAAAAGTTTAGAAAATGAGTCAACAGTGTAGCAATAGAAGATAGCAGTAGAAAAAGAAGTTAGAATTGGTGGGAACAATGACAGCACGAGAACTGCTTAAATTTGTTTAACTGCATACCATCAAAGCTGCTTGAGGTATTTCACAAAGCCTTATATGCTAGACCCAACCTTGCTTTCGGTACAAGTAATAATAACCTCAAAGCACGTGCTGCAAAGTGGTTTGTTTTCATAGAGATGCTCTGAAGACTCTGGGAGCTAGAAACAAAAAATACTATACAACACTACTCTAGTGGGCATTTAATCCAGACTACCCTCCCCATCATTATGTCATTTAAAAAAAAAAAAAAAAACCCACAAACACACACACAAAAAAAACCAAACCAAAACAAACAAAAAAAACCACAAAAAACACCCAACACAAAAGAAAGTGAATATACCCCTTGACTAATAAGTACACACCAAGCCTTTTGTTCACCTTAAAATCAAAGTACAACATAATTTTATTATTACATAAAACTACTATAATCAAGAAGCTCAAGAGCACAGGTAATAACACGTGAGAAACTTAACTCGGTTTAAAAAAAACAGTATTTTTAACTACTGCACAGGACTTCAGAATTTAATTCAGTTCATCAAAACTTGTAGTACAAACTATTATTTTTGTAATTAATAACTAGCTTTGCTATTGCTCCTCCATTTGTACTCATTAGTTTTTTTTCTTAAGAAAAAGTCACAAAGATGCGAGAAAGTATTTATTCTCTTAGAAAGAAGTTCACAGTTACACTTGGGCATAAAACTATCATGCATCAGCAGGAACACCTTCTTCATTAATATCCCAAAGCTGCCTTTCTACCCTGTCTCTCTCTAGCTATAATACCAGTAAATGTGCTCTTTCAGTAGGACTCATTAACTGTCTCAAATTAAAATACATATATATTCCAAAAGCATACTAAAAACACTTGCAAAACAGAACTGGTGTTAAACTAGCATAAGAAAAAACATGCTTGACTATGTTATTTGTATATTTACACCCATGAGATGCAATATAAGCATAAGAAACAAACACAATTCGAAACTTCATGACACTCATTATTTTATGAACCATTTGACCATTTTGACTTTTTATTTGTAAAACTTAAGTTTACAAACTGAGAGTTTATGGGCATTTAGATTCTGATGTCATCTGTCAAAAAGAACACCATACACTTCGCTGCAGAAAAACTTCAAAGTACAGTAAATGGACTAGCAGAAATTAAAGTCTGACTTTCAACTGAACCACAAATTTTTTCAAGTAAATGGATCCCAACATCACATAAAAAAACATAATATGCAAAGTAATTCAATATAACAATCTAAATTTCTGAACTGTTACATAAAGGCAGAATTACAATGTGTTTGGATTGTTTTCTTGTGATTACATGCTGTATAATAAAATTGAAGAATTCTGTTTTATACTTAGTAAATGTTAAAGAAGTCTTCTTTCTACCTTTGCTGGTAACTATTTGCATTTGCTGACTGAAAATACAATCTGACACTAACAGAAACACTTTACTGCATCGATTCCATGAGATCTTTTTAGCGATTTAAATATTCTGTACCAGCTACTCAGAAAAGTCTACCCCTGTATTATACACAAGAAAATGGGAGCACAGGAAGTTTAGTTGATTTAGATTATACTGATGATATTGATAGAGACAGGAACTATTCCATAAACCATCTGGTATTTTCCACTAAGATAACAATATCTGATTGGTTTAAAAACTACAAGGCATTATAGGCATCTTAAGCACAAAAGATGGTTTGTATTAGGAGACGAAGCCAGTGTACCAACAAATACAGTAGTTGTTACTCAGTTTGTAATTCCACATAATCAACTTCTGATGGGGAAGTGTAATGATTTTATTCTTTTCTCCTGTACCTTCTTACAATAACATTTTAAATACAATAGTCTTGATTTTAAAGGCTAGAAACTTAGTCAATTTAAGACCTGGTCCTAACATAAGTATCATCCAAGAGTAACATCACATATTCTGACTATGAACTCTGCTCCCACGTTTGTTTACCTTGCACTTTGAAATAATTTTTCAATGCTGGTGCTAAAATAGTCCATTTTACTGCTGTGAGCACAGCACCAGCTACAAAACAAGATTTTATTTCCATGCGAGACAAGATCTTATCTTTACCTTCAAGACTCTTAACAGAAGGGTCTGTGTATCACCTGTCACTGCCCTTGTTTCTGTGTTCTCTGAACACCAAAAGACACTGCACCTTTATAAAGCCACAGTTTCATCCTCTTAAGAATCACCTTTCAGAAACATCTGTAAAACCTATTTATCAAGCTAAGTACGCATATGTCATCTAAGTCCTCAGCTATTTTTTTTATTCACGTGTCTTTAAATTCCCTTATTCTTTGTGACCAGATTACTACAGGCAATGAGACGCTGAATCCGTGCCAGCCACCATTTCTAAATGTTATTTTAGTACAAAGAACTGCAGCTCATTATCTGGGGGTGGGGGAATAATAATGAAAACCACAAAAGGAAGCTTCTATGCCCCCCAAAAAACCCTTCATAATATTATATACTTTCACAAGATAAATATCAATTAAATGTATATACAAACTGCAAGTTCATATAAGCTGAGAAACTGGTAACAAAACAGTTTAAACCAGAGCAAGAAGAAAAAATCCTACTTACTGAAACAGCAATCATGGTGCTGTCAGGCCGCCATTCTGCTTGCTTATACGGTCCAAACTGAGAAGCTGCTTTTGATAGTTCCTTGTAGCTTACAATTAATACACTAGGCTGGAGGGGGGAAAAATAAAAAATTACATATCATATCTAGAACGAATGTTTTTTACATTGCAATAGAACTGTAAACAACTATGTTTCCTTAAGAGCAACTGCATGTTTCCCTTAAAGAGAAGTATTAAAAAGGAGAGCTTAAAAAATTAGTCCATATTTTACAATATATTACACAATAGTGCTTTTAAAGTGAATTTATGCAGCACTCCTGCCGTACTGTCATTCCTAATCTCACTCTCAAAAGCCCAGGACATTTAAGTGAAGTATTCTGTACAGGATATTTGGTACAGTCCATTTGCTTGGTTTCTACTAAATTCATAGGCCATTCTTTTAAAAACAATGATAATCAGGAAATCTGTTTTGTATCTCCTCAAGAAAAAGTTCCCAGAAATTGTGCAAAAAATCACCTCTACAGTTTGCTGAAAAGATTTTGCATGAGATAAGAAACACCTATTAGCACCTCTCCTCCCAAGACTAGAGAAAAGCTCCAGGGTCATGAAGCACAAAGCTGTCAAAGGCACCAAGTTTTCATTTTCTTTCATGAAAGTAGCTGAGGGCTCCAACATAAAAATCTAATGGAAAGTTATCCTTCCTTGCTCCAGTGTTTAGAAACATTCTTCTCCGTTAAATATATTTAAGAACTGTTTGCACTTTCTTGCTCTTGAACCAGTAATAACAGCATTCAGCTTAGCTATGTATTCCCCATTCTGTTAACCTCCGCCACTGGGAGATGAGGATAGAGAAATACCCATATATGTTAGTTAGGTGACAACTGTACTACTTCTGCATTCAGTTAAAGTAAACAAATCATACTTTTCTTTTTGTGTAAGAATTTTCCCCTCACCTTTGCAACTGGTACTCTCCCTAACTTTATCCATGCCATTTCTTCTTCAGAGTTGTAGAAGCAAACTCTGTAGCAAAAACTGCACACTTCTCCACCTCCTGGGAGGTAACCAAAAGCCTAAAGAGTAATCTTTCTTTTGGCTGAAAGAGTTTGGTAAAGCCTGTCATCCACCACTAGGACCACTGTTGATTGCAACTTACTATTGTTCCTAGTTTACTTGCTCAAACTGTAGAAGCTGGTACAACAAATCTAGAAACATAGTCATATGCAGAAATCATGTGGGTGTCTGCTACCCCAGAATTAAGTTGTTATCCATTACCATCATACTTGGAATCAGTTGCTTTGGTTTCCCTTAAGAAAAAGAAGAGTTACAAACAAATTAACATTAAAGGAAAAACAGTATGAAAGACAGTAATTGAATACTTTCACCATACGTATAAATAAGGAGCTGAATTAATACCACATAGTTAGCCAACCTTGATAAATTTGTAATACGACTCTACATACTGTAAACAGCATTATTACTTAAATTTCACACCCACGCAGAACTGAATTATCAAAAATAAATTTAAATATTTACACAGTAAAGTATAACAAGCAAACTAATCTTTACCCTAAGAACCTTTACCCTAAAGATTCTTTACACTAGCCTTTTCAATTCACATGGCTTCTTTTGCAGATCAGATTACCTAACATCAAATAGGCTTGGCTTAGACCCATCTTAACTACCTTCAATAAACAGAGAAAAATTACCTTTTGACAGTACAGTCTTGGTAAACTGCATCATTAATGCAGGCTTAGAGACTGAAGCACTTGTGTGCTTCAACCATTTTAGCACCAGGAAAAAAAAAAGTTTTAGGAGCCCATTAATGTACAATTTTCTCTCTATATTGCTGCTTTTAAAGAACATAACGACAGTATTTATAGTGTAATGTTCTTGTGACATTTATTAATGAAAACACTGTTATTACACCTTAGAACCTGGAATAATGGTCTTCATGCATTCCTACAAATTGGTTTCTAGACTGATCTCATTCTGTCCCTTACATGGGGACTAACGGAGTCATAAGAGACATTAGAAGTGCTAATAATAATTTTCATCTTTTCGCAGTTTAAGTAGCTTCTTTTCTTATTAGAACGCAGGCCCATTTCTAATTCAATAGGTCACAAAGGCTACCTAGCTAAACCATAAATATTTCACTGATACAACTTATTTCCACATACTCCACAACTCAAAAGCATTACTTCACGTGTGAGGAAAACTCTAACATACCAACTTCATCCCCTCGTTCACAAGCTTCCCACAAAAGTGTAAAGGTTAACAAAGCTAAAAGTGCAGCTCACTACCCTACTCTGCTTGCAAGAGAGAAAGAGAAATGGTCAGTTCACATCTGAAGTAATTTATTACATTTGAAGTGACCGAAAATGAATAACGGCACAGACGTATGTTCTATAAAGAGGAGCGCATCAGCCTAATTTGCATAACTTGCCCCAAGAAAGCAAGCCATTAAACACCCATTTTAGCAAAAATAAGGGCCTAGTAAGCACAATATATTTCTCTGGTTAGTTTTAGATATTTAACCCATTGCCTGTACAGAAACAGTATGGATTTAGAATTTCCCCTAAATCTCTACATTCATTTCTGGTGGAAGACACAACTCTCCAAGCTAGCTTCACAAAAACTCCATTTTATCTGTCCTCACCTCCACATGCAGTTACTAAAATTGTAAAGAAAATGAGTTAAAAACAATGAATGAAACATGCATGCTGTCTCAAACATAGTAAGATATTGGTCCTCCTTCTTTATACTGCTTAAAATCCGATTGCTCTAAATATTTATGATAGTGCCACAGCTTTGGAGAAACTGATAGACCCAGAACCATAGCAAGTCATCTAGCAAATAAAGAGTTGTTTAAAAAACAAACAAGCGAACAAAATTTGTCTACAGAACAAAAGTAAACACCTTTGGTTTTACAGAAGGAAGAAGTCTAAGGAAGAAAAGAACTGAGTAATTCTTCACTCAAATTGCAACTTAAAGTTGACAAAAGTTTCTGAAAACAGGTAAGAAGCATATCTGGAATTTCACAATCTGCTGCACAGAAAATCTAGCATTTTGATGTACTACATTTTGCCTCTTGGGAGGAATGTAAGTTCAGGCAAAATAGAAGTTACCACTCACTTAAGAGCAGAACACTGGAGGTGGTGAATGCTCACAGGAAAACAAAAATGGTGAAAAGAATGGGGGGGAAGGGGGAAGGTAACTTTAAAAAAAACATAGTAATATCATCATATCATTACCAAAGGGTAAACAAATTCTCCAGTGGTCTAGTTAATGCTACTGAAAAGAGAGAGCCAGAACTTTTTGTTCCCACAGTTTAATGTACTTTATCTCCTTCCTTTTCTGTGCATGGCTCAGCTACTTTGGCTAGCTTTTCACCAGAGCACTTTTAACAGGAGCTCTTACTCTGAAATCTTTATGCTTTTCAGCAATGCTTTTCTAGCACAAAACACGACTCTCAGCAAGCTTGGGCAGGGGATATTACCATTTCCTTTGCTAAACACAAACATTCTACCACATTTGATGTAAATGCACATCAAGCAGATATTTAAAACCTAAACCAAAACTGTTGCTCTGAACAGGCAGTCATCAAATCAAACATACAGTACAGACTTGGACAGCAGCTCATAGAAACAAGTGTCCGTCCTAATTGAGATGCTCAAAAGGCTTTGAAGAAATTGATACATTAACCAGTTGGAAAAAGGTACAACCACTGTTCATTTGACAGAATATAAAAAATGAAATGAAAATGAAAAAAATAGTTTACATTAATTTGGATTCCATGGTTTGACTGCTACATGTCAGGTTAATGACAAACTGTACATATAGTGGATTTAACAAGTAGGCTAGCAAATACAATGGAAAACTACTGGACTAAGTTTGAGAATTACACACCTAACAGCATGTATGCATTCAGACAGTGAAGCTTCCTCGTGCTACTTTATTATCAGCTGTTCTCTTACCATTAACTCATTTGAACTCAGAAGGAAAGAGAGAAAGAAAGGAACATCACCATTTACTAGCAGTGTTTAAAAATAGAAAAAATATGAGGTAATACTCTTGGTCAGGCCTGTGGATGTTCCTGTAAAGCAACAGCACTCCCATAATTTTTATGCAAAACAAAGTAGTAGTTATCTGTATTAAATATGAATTGCAAAATCATATCTTTGCCTAAATTCTAAGGATGATGCACCAACCAGTTAATATCATCATATTTAAATTCTTACATACTGCAAAGAGTTAAATGACTTTTAAAAAGTTGCACTGAATCCAATTATTTCCGCCCAAATAATTCCAAGAACATTGAGACGTCCTGAATGTTTGGTCTAGACTATTCACAGTCAACACGTTCAGCTCTGAACTCCATTTTTCTATTTGGTTTTATTGTAACTATAAATCCAAAGTAACTTGAATTTTTAACCTAATTAAATTTCACATTACTTAATGCTTGCTTCTCTCTTTTAAAGGTTCTCATCCTTAATGCCAACAATTCACTATTATTAATTTACTTTCCAAATAAATTTTAAAATTTAATTATAGCTTTCAGACACTGTTATGTCTACAAAGAAGATGACTGTATTTGCTGAGAACTTGCAACAGTAAGAAGCTGACAAGGCGGTATTATATATAGGTTTAGATTTTGTAACCAAACATCAATACAAGAACCTGCATGGCTGTTGTCAATTGTCAAATCCTAACATTCTCACCCCATAACAATTTAGTATTATAGACACCAAAAATTACTTTCATTCAGAATCAAGAGGCAATTTCTTTCAAAAACACAAATGCTCTGTTCAGTTGTGTAAGATAAATGCTTCAATGCTTCTTTAGGCTACAGGCACAAGATTAAAAAAAAATTAAAACCAGCCTGTTCTGATAAGCTTACAATTTGACAAAGATAAGGCTGGGAGAAAACAGTACAAAAATACTCTACTTTAAAGGCAGATGTGTTGTAGGTTTATAAACTAATAAACTAGAAAGCTAAGTCTGAGAAAAGCATGAAGGAAGACGAAAGTTTATTAGTAAGGGCTGGAAGGAAAGAAAAAACAGATCACAAAAAGCCATTTTTTGCCTGTAACAGATATACAAGGTGGTGATAAAAGAATTCCTAAAAGCAGGGTTAATTATAAAAACACAACTTCTTTAATTCATTTTTAAAAGGAACCGGAAAGCTTAGAGCGAGCAAAGCATCTATCCCAACAAACGCAGCAGATACAGCTCGTAATACTGTGCTTCATGTAAACTACTATGAAAAAGTTCAAAGATCTAAAGTGCAGCAGAACTGTCAATTACTACATCTTCCAAATGAAAGTTAACCTACAGCTGAGAACAACTGCCAACAAGAAAGGCCATATTCTTTAGATCTTCACTGCTCCTCAGCCCCATAAATTGCCAAGTGCTTAAATTTGGATTAACTGGAATTGTGTGTGATTGATAATAGGCTCTCTAACCTCATCTCTGATCTCATGCTGGCAAAGAACCCGTATGTGCAACTACTCATACCTTGAGGATGATTTTCTCTTTATGAAGTAATTCTTACGTGTCTTTCAGGGGTCATCTATTTAACATTAATACATAAGACACTGAAAACCTGGTAAGGCCCACTGAATATTCATGTGACAATTTAAGATTTATCATGTGAAATATATCAGTCTAACAGTCATTTCTCTTTTCACCAGTTAATTCAACCAGATATACCTCTTTATAGTAGAAGCAACAACATAACTGTCATGGTTATCAGCATATAAAAAGAAATGACCCTTTCAGACAAATATCTGATGGCTATCAGTAAGAGGTTAGCATCTCAGCGGTTAAATTACTCAGGAAAAAAACACAGCAGAAGAGACAAGATATCTTAGTTTGCTCTGATGCTATCTGTGTTTTCTTGTTCACAATACACAATCACTATACAATGTCTGTCGTCCCTTTTGCCATCAAATTTCAGATAAAAATGCAACAAAGATTGTATGTAATCCTATCCAGGAAAAGGCCTCATACAATAATTCAGTAAATCGTTCCACTTACAGTTCTGAGATGAAAGCATAATTCTAAAATGTTTTCACTACGTTTTCATTTTCTTTTAATGGCCACTGGTAATAATAAAGATTACAGAAACAGCTGCAGGTTATTTTTAAGATATTTACTCATATATATTGTATGAACTATAACCACTGGTGTCACAAGTAATTCCGTTCATATTGTGCCAAAATTCCAGATCACAGAGACCACTTCCCTAACAGAAGCACAGTCTTTGTCATATTTGTTTAAGTAACATGCATGCTTAGATCTAAATCACATATCAGGTGCAATTCTATATAGCGCAACAGCTAGGAACTGAATAGCACATAAGAGTGCGTTATGAGAACTGCTTATAGACTTACTCAGCATTTAGAATGAATAGAAATTACTTGGCAATCTAGGATCCTGACATGCATGCTTTCCCACAAGCTTATAGTTCATTTGGATGAACTATATATATTTTAAATATATATATAATATATATATTATATATTATATATTTGGATGAACTGATTCAACATCAGATCACCATAAAAAAAAAAAAAAAAACAGGAAAGTTTAAAAACAAGGGCAAATATAAATCACAAGTTCATAAGCACCTAGGTAATTAACAAACACTCCTCAAAATGAGTAGCTGAGGCAAGCTACTCTTGGCTTCAAAGATCTTACAAAACTGGTTTTAACTGGCAGGGCCAGAACAGATAGCGCAACACCCTCCAGTAGTTTCCACTAAATATTCAAGGCCAATACCTATTCCTGTCACTTGTCACAAGTTCATTAAGATTAAACAAAGGAAACACTGAACTATATTTATACATAGAACTACATCATCAGACCACTCTTGTGGCAAACAATTCACTCTTCAATACCTACATGGGGAACTCCCACTCATCTATCATGCTTCTTCCCTCATTTTCTTACATCTTTACTCAATACTTAGAGCCCTGTGGGTGAATACCTAGAATTCCCTGTACTGTCTCAAGCTCTTACTTCATGAGATAAACTATTTCAAAATTAAAGGCACTACTGTTAAAGGAGTGACACTTTCCACGAGCCACCTGCAGTGCTCCTTTGATCCCTCCTCAAACTGAAAAAAACCCAGGCATCTATTTGTTGAGCAAGCTGAACAACCCTGTAAAAGCCATCACTCATCCATGCAAAGCACCACTAAATTAAAAATGCAAGCAGGTATGATCATAACACTCATGACTGCACAACTCTCTCATGAAACCTCACCTTTAGTTCCCAAGTTCTATCTATTAAACATCAATTGCCTCATTCTAGCATTTTAGAAAGCTTCCTCCATGAACTGATGTTTCTTATTTCAAGAATCCAACTACATAACTTCACCAGAATGAAAATACTGACAAACTTTCTAATGCTGTCAGTGAAAACAGTTTCACTGGCTCTTACTGTCAATGAATCTTTTGAAGCACCTAGGCCATAAATTTCATCTGATTTAAGAAAAATACTTGGAATAGCAGTTTTCAAAGTAGGATACATTTAATACAATTCACTGGAGTGCAAGAACAAAGGTCGGGTTGGATGGAGCTCCGAGCAACCTGCTCTAATGAGAGGTGTCCCTGTCCATGGCAGGGGGGTTAGATCTCAATGATCTTTAAGGTCCCTTCCAACTCTAACCATTCTATGATTCTATGAACAAAGTATGCTTTTTTCCATTAATAAATAAAGTAAAATTTTAAAAACATGCTTATTTCAGCTAGCCTTGTTCTTTCTTTTCAAACACTGGAATGGGCCTCAAAGAGGCAGTCAATGCCCCGAGCCTGTTACCATTTAAGAGGCATTTGGACAAGATGATTATTATAGGTCCCTTCCAACTGAAGGAGTTTACCCTATTCTGTTTTTCTTAATTTGTATATTGTATATGCTTGGTAATGTGTATACTAGCACAGTAGCACAGGTGTATACCTCATAAATAAATAAATGTACGCACATCTGGGGTGCATGATCAAAAATCTTTCACCACAGACCAATGGTCTTTCTATCCACAATCCAATCTTTTGCTACAAAATAACAAGTAAAATAGTCAAGGACTTCTTGGCTCAAAAACGCTAACAAAATTCCATCTGTTTTTAACCACACTATTTACCCCAGTTTCTAATCTTAAGATTTATATTGTTTTCAAACCAGAAAACAATTCACACCTTGGGATAAACTTTCCTTAGTACCACTAGTTCTTAGCACACAGTAGGTGAAAAGGAGCTTTTAAAAACTACCACCTCACCTGAAAAATACACATACTGAATGTAAATTCACACACTTGGAAGTACTTCAAAGAGCCCCCTGCTCCTGAAGAATTTCCAACAGAACTTCGCCAGCCTCATCACCTTATTCTTACATGAAACCTTTCATATATAGTGGAGATAGTAATAACTCATAACAAGAACATTAGCCCGGAGGCTTTTCTACTTCAAGAAACTGAGTTAGTTTAATCTGACTAGAATTTAGTTTTGCTCTAAAAAAGATACTCCTGACAAATGAAAACATTTTCTAGAATGCAGTAACTCTACTTCATTTATAAAAGTCCAACATATGATTTTAAGCTTCACCTTCAAACATAAACAACAAAATCCAACAAACACACACACCCAAGCCCCTAGTTAAGTTCATAAAAATAATGATAGAGATTCTCTTAAAAAATGCCCTTTAACAGAAACCTTTGTCTTAAAGGATTTTGCTAACAGCTGGATGCCCACAGAGGTGGTGAGATAATAACTTTTTAGTCTAAGGTTGGTCCGTAATTAAGCCTGGCAAAGTCAACACCTTTCTCAAAAGCACCCACTATATACTGAATTAAAACGTATTTAAAAAATTTTAATGACCTGCAAGCTTGCTCAACTTTTCTGCACTGAGTGAATTCTTTTAGTGCTCTGTCTGTAGCTAGTTATACAACATTTAACATTTCGAAACAAGCCCAAGCATGTAAGCCAACAGGAACAGACCATAAAGTACACTACATTCTAGGCAATGGCACATCTTGAGAAGCACTCTACAAAGAAGCCTGCTCTTTTTCAACGTCTTTTCCTGGAAAATAAATTCAGTTGTGCTCCACTGATGGATTACTATACATTTAACAACTGGCGAGAACCGTAAGAGCATACACTTTATCTGCACTAAGTGCCACAAACCTAAGAAAACCTAGGCCACAGATGATGTCTGTGCAGCATAGTTAGTGGGTTGATATGCCCTAATTGAATACTTTTATAGCTTAAAAAACAGCATCAGCACTCCACCCAGGAACTAATGAACAGCAATATAGAGCAGAATACATGGTAGTGATGCAACCACAGCATAACTTATAACAAGATTTTAAGGCTATGACTGCCAGTTGATACCTTTTCAGTAACAGCTTTCTACAACTGGATTGTTAGTTTTCTCCTGCAATCTGAGATTAACTCTACAAATTACCTGGTGCTGGAGATATTTATATAGAGATTTAGGGTCTAATCTAGGCAGTATTTAAAAGGATACAGCATTAAAATTTAAAGCCAATACCACAGCTGTTTCATTAACTTCATCAAATCAAACTGAAAATCAGCTTTTTTTTTTGTTGCCACACTAATTCAAAGTGAATTAAAAACAATTTACTTAACCACAACTATTCACATAGTCTCAAACTGGATGTTCTTAGACCAGCAACTTCCATGCAAAATCCATGACAATTCTTCTGTTTACGACTGCCAAACTTTCAAGTTTTCATAAAAGGAAAAGTTTGTAAAATTCTATGTTACATCATTACATGTGATGTTATAGTCTGTTTTGTGTTTTATATCTGTTCTGTTCATCAGAACTTTTACATAAAATACAAAACATAAGGCAGAAGATACGAAACATTCTGAACAAAAAACACATTGCTACAAAGACTCCTTATATTAAGGTTACACACTATTTAAAGCAAAAGAAAAAAATAGTTTGTTAGAAGTCTCATTTTCAGGAATAACAGGTGTTAACTCCAAGTAGATCGATCTTACATATTTTCTTAACACTACATAGTTAACAGTAAGCCCTGTGCTTAATTGCTCTGATTGGCAAATAATGATGTATTCTGTAAGTTCTACTTCCAACTTTTTCAACCCCTTCTGGAACAGGAATGAAAAAAAACCCAATTCGTTTTATAGACGAGAGGGAGAGCAGGGTCTGCGGGCTATCCGAGGGTCGGATACTCACTCTGCAGTACCAGACGCTTAGCTGAGACGGGGATAACACTGCAAAGAAAGTTCTCTGGGGATCCGTCTGGATGTGAAGGGGCTGCTCCAGGGTCTCCAGAGGACACAACAGCCTCTTGGGCCAGCCGCTGAGAAAATACATGGCTGTGGACTTCCTTCCCCCCTAGACGCGGGACTCCCGACTCGCTCTAACCCAGCGGGAGGATGGCGTGGACATCAGCCGAAGGAGAGACGCAGGAGGGCTCACTGGCCGCTNTCGCGTCGGGTGGCGGGAGCGGGGAACACCGCAGACCGCCGAGGGCAGGAACGGAGGAGGCAAGTCCAGGGAACGCCGAGCGCCAAAGCGGGCCTCGGCCTGAAGAAGGAGGCGGCGGGGACGGCGGCCAGTCACTGCTCCGAGCGGGCCCGCGGGAACTGTTCCCGCAGCGGAGGCTCCCGCCTCCTG
>VXBW01003997.1:197587-227976 GCA_013400375.1 Thinocorus orbignyianus
GGATTGAGTGTACCCTCAGTAAGTTTGCAGGTGACACCAAACTAGGTGGGAGCGATGATCTACTCGAGGGTAGGAAAGCTTTACAGAGGGACCTGGGCAGGTTGGATTAACAGGCCAAGGCCAGTGCAATGAGGTCCTATAAGGCGAATAAGTCCTGCATTTCAGTCATAGCAACCCCAGGCAACGCTACAGGCTCGAGGAAGAGTGGCTGGAGAGCTGCCCGGCAGAAAAAGACCTGGGGGTGCTGGTGGGCAGCTGGCTTAACATGAGCCAGCAGCTTGCCCAGGAAGGCCAACAGCATCCTGGCCTGTGTCAGGAATAGCGTTGCCAGCAGGAGTAGGGAAGTGATGGTGCCTCTGTGCTCAGCACTGGTGAGGCCTCACCTCNACTTCAGGGCATGCTCTAGTGGCTGAGATTGTTGGGTTTGGTGATTTGTTTTGTGGGGTTTGGTGTGGTTGTTGGGTTTTTATGTGTGTATGGTTGGACTCAATCTCAGAGGTCCCTTCTAACCATGAAATTTCTGTGATTTGTGGTGATGACTGCAAAGAGGACAATGAGGGTAACAGCAACGATGGTTGGGTGGGCAAGCCTTACTCTGCAAGGAGGTGCAGGGGGCTAGAGCAGTTATTCAGCGGCCTGCTGTCACAGCATGGGTGTGCAAGGGAGTTAAGCCTGCTTTCAGCTTGCAAGCAGAGACTCTGGCGGTTGGGTAAGGCTTGGCCTCTGGGTACCTGTAAGGTCCCATCCAGTTTCTCACAGTCCTGTCACTGACAGTTGGGCTGCTCATGCCTCAGAGCACTGAGAGGCCCTGGCCTGAGTCAAGGATTGGTGCTGTTGGAGCCTTTGGACAAAGCAGGTTCCTCTCTCACCTAGCCTGCAACTTAGGAGATGAAGAGGTTCTTTACTGACAGAAGAGTGCCAAGGTGGGCTGCTGTGGGTGGAAAAGATCAGTCTGCGTGAGAAAGACCTGTGAGTCACAAGCACGGATATTGTCCTTGAGGCTGTGTTTTGCAGACAAGATGAGCACAGATGCAGGGAACAATTGCTCAAGCATTGTGTGTGCAGCATGGTGCTTTTGGTGTCAGGCTTCTACCAGGTGCTGGCACAAACATTTCTCCCAAATGATGAGTTGGGATAAGGATCTGATCCATCCGAAAAAAAAAACCCAAAGGTTTGGTGGGGTTTTTTATCTGCTAGATGATATTTCAGCTTGTTTTTTTTTTATCTACTAGATGATATTTCAGCTAAGGCCTGTGCCTTAATCATGTTTTCATGACTGCTCAGGTATTTTGATTCACATATTAATCATAGAATAGTTCAGGTTGGGAGGGACCTTCAAAGGTCATCTAGTCCAGCCTCCCCTCCAATGAGCAGGGACACCTGCAACGAGTTCAGGTTGCTTAGAGCCCAGTCCAACCTGACTTTGAATGTTTCCAGGAAAAAAACAGGTTTTTTTGATAGCTGGCATTTTAAAGTAGGAAATGGAAATAATATTCAGGAATGTAGCAGGATCTCACTTATTAAATCCCCTTCTATTCCTCATATTAGGAAATAAATGCTATAAGATACATTTTGAAGAATAGGTATGACTTTAGAATGATCTTTCTTCTGGATTAATTACATTTTGCGAAATTCATCTTATGTAATGAAAATATGGAGAAATTTCTCAAAGTCCATGAAACAGTTATTAATGGACTACATGTCTTTCACATTTCCTTAGTGCCACAGCATCTTAACACACATGTACATATAAGAGGCAAACGTAATTCCAGCTCACGTGGTTCCTGTGGAACAGTGCCAGGTTGTACGTTGACAGCAGAATTCATTCAGGCAACAGCTGTTGCTGTTAATAGCAATTACATTGTAGGATTTTGCTGTAAGTGTACATTGTGCAGAAAGTAAAGAGACTAAAGTCTTCGTAATGTTTGTATTGCTGCTGTTGTTGCTTTCTCTGTGGAGAGTCATGAGGTATACAATTGTAATTAGAGATGATGGTGATGCAGTGTTTTGTTAAAAATGTGGCTATCAAAATCCTCACATCAGTGATATGCGTATGATCTAAACTATATCATTTTTGGTACAGTACTATTGGATGAATCAATAACATATTTAGATGCTTAGAATGGTAATTTGGTAATAATAAACTTTTAATAGAAAAGCATAGGCTGTTTGTACTTGAGTACAAAAATGTGAGCACATTTCTCAGTCTTGTAGTATAGGAATGTAACTCCAAATACCCTGGAACATGAAGGTTGGGTAGAAATGAAATGCATGGAGGGGACCTAGGTCACAGAATTTCTTGAGCGGATCTGGCAGTGGCTACCAAGGCACAATTACAGGATATAGCAGTGAGACTATGATAGCAAAGCTCGACAGAGTTGTGAAAGCCTTTTAAGTGCTAAAGTCCAGTTGTCAGTTGTCATCAAGTTCACCTAGCTGAAGATAAGACTTGCTTGCAGCTGCCTCCTCCATGACAGTGCTGTTGTTTTGGAAACTGCACTCTTGAGATAGCTGTGTCCTGAAAAGGAAGAGCTCATGCAGAGCTCTGGGAACATCCAGGGACATCAAAGTCTCTTAAGCCTACGTCCATACGTCTTGATATTAGCAGGCCAATGAGAGGAAGGAGGGGATACTTCTGGTGGCAAAAGTAGATCCAGGAGGGTAAGTATTCTGCACAGTTGCCACTGTTAGACCCCTGGCATTGATTTGCAGCTCTTGCCATGAACTGTCATTTAGATTGTGCAGCTAGCTCTCGCCTAATCTTTTATCTGCAGNCCCTGACTATTATTACTGTCAGCAACATAGCTCAAAGACAAAAAAAAACTTATAGAAAGACTTCTAATGAGGCATGGTCATAATGTCATTAAGCTGTTGTCAGGCTGCCTTAAAATGCAGGCATTATCTCATGTACGCTGTAGAAGGTATGTGACAATGTGTGAGCATCTGCCTTGTGTACATAAGGATATCGTTATTTAGTCATCTTGACATCTTAAAACTGGTTATGAAACAAATGAGTCCTTTATGTTACAGATTTCTGCTGCTTAACTATGAAGACTGCAATAGACTAGCCTGTTAATTGAACTGTATGTTTTAGTGTTTAGTATTTAGTGTTAGTCGTCCTTTGACTCACCAAAGATGGACATTTTCATTGAGAACAGATACATATGATCAGAAGAAGGCAGCACAAATATTGAACTCATTTGCCTATAGAACATCCACAGGGATGATTTCAGAAGTTGTAATGGTTGTTAGCATCCTTAAAGATGAAATCTAAAGAAATGTCAAAATATTAATATCAAATTAAAAAAAAAGTAAAACACACTAAAAGGGAAGGCTTTTGATATAAAACCACAGGAAAATCTTATGTATTTTAAAAGGAAAAGAGATAAAAGGCAAACCCAAGTGGATTAAATGCTAAGGCTAGTCAGCTGCAAAACTGTGCGTTTTAATAAAGCACAGAGAAAAATCACTGTCATTATTGCAGACTTTTTCTGAATTCAGCCAAGAGAAATGGAAGTATTCCTGTGAAGAGACTGTTAGAAAGAAGTAGAAGAACACTTTATTCTGTTGTTACTGGAATCTGTGCTTATATACAGTGTATGACCTGAAATACTGGGACAATACTGATTTGCAATCCCTAGACACCATCATTTTACCACACAAAATCATCATTGTGGAATAGACCAGTATAGTTCTTTTGGATTAATCATTACATTTATACTCACTTTCCACCAAGTTATTTTTTGGTTTTGTGCCCAGCTATGATTAAATAGAATAAAGAGGTAATTCTGAGCAAATAAAGTGCAAGTAATAAAATTAGTTGGACACATTCTTCCTGTTTCTCCTAGCAATCAATTATTCAGAAATGGTCACAAAATCACTAGTAGGTGGCAGAAGTGGCTTTTGTCAAGCATTCAAGAACCCAACCCTAAAATTTGCAAGTAAGTTAGTAAATTTTGCTAGTGAATTTTGGAGTGGAAATATACGTGGATACAAGTATTATAATAAAGTTGTAGTTATGGTTTAGTTAGGCTTGGAATCAAATAAATTTGGGCCCACAATACTTTATTTTTGCTTGTCTCTGGGAATATAGAAAGGGAATCAAAGCAGAGCTCTTACCGCTACGTCAACAGCAATACACAATATATAAAACCAAATTCAAAGGGAGAAAAAGATTTGAAAGTTCTGAAACCAGCTCTTATCACTTAATGGATTACACATTGTCAGTGTCAATAAATATATGTGCCAAGATCACAGGGTATCAGATTTAACATAGATACCACAACATTTGCAGATTTATGTTCTTTGGAATAAAATCCTTACCAAAACAACCCTGAGGACTTCAGTTTGGTTTTCCTAAGTGCTATAAATTCAGTAGGGGGGTATTTTTAAAAAAAATCCTCCTCAGTGGAAATATCCTTAGAATAATACGTTACCTTCTTTCAGACTCTATTATCTGGATTTAAGTGACTGATGAATATGCTCTTGGTTTCACGTGCAGCCTGCCACTGAAGTATTTGTTTTGTCCACACAACTGCTTTGCCAAAAGCCATTGTGGTTTCTGAATATGTCTAGAGAATTGCATTCCTTGAAGGTGTTTGATATTTGACACTAGGAAGCCAAAACATCCAGAATCACAGATTGCTTTTAAAATCTTGGCTTTAGGAAATTAGGTTATTCTTTTAGGTTCTGGAACACACAATAGGGTCTCTTAAGGAAAGCACCAACATTATGAAGAATCTGGCCAAAGAACTGTGCAAACTGCCTTGTGTGGAAAGAAATTAATTAAACTTCCTTGGGGTGATGGCTGCGTGTTTTTACCACGTTACACCCTGGACCTGAAATACAGGGTGCACGGTATGGTTATGTTACATTATATGGTTATAGAATTGTGGACAAAGTAGTTGGAAAGGTAGTTCTTGTGTATGGAAACTTTAGTAGATACGATGTCCTTGAGTTGTCTTATGTTATGCATTGGTTTTACTAAGTGTTTCTGGAATTTTGTGAACATTGTCTGTATTGTATCATCTGAAACTCACAAAACCACACTTGAATTATATTGCTATACACATTACATTGGTACATGTTATCCATAAACTTGTGTTATGGATACAATACTATCTGTAATAGATCATGCCTTGACTCCGCTGTTGAATTTAAAGAGTGTTTTCAGTGTGAAGATAAACAGTAAAGGAGAACATATATGTTGGAGACAAGTGTGTGACTGGATAGGCAGTTGGATGTCATCTGCAGCATGAGACACTGTCTCTGTCCAAGAAGCAGGATCATGACTTTCAGGTGTTAAGATGCAAAGCACATTTGCAAGTATTTTCTTAGGCACAAAATAAAAAAAAAATAAAAAAAATTAAAAGGGAAAAAAAAAAAAAGGAAAAAAGCAGAGAGATTTTCTTGGATATGATTAGTTGATACAAACCTTAATTTTGTCTTCTATGTCTCTTGTAGACACTAGTCTGGACTGAGGTGCATATTATATAACCTCTGACAGTGATTTCAGTGCCTATAGCCTTATCAGTACCCTCTGCAGGCTTTTACTTGGTAAGCAAAGAGCGCTGCAGCAACTCCATTTTATTTTGATGACGTATTTATACTAGTTGAGCTAGTTCTTTTTAAATATTTTGCTAGCAGTTCATCATCTGAACTTTGGAACTTTTGGAAATGAACACAGAGTGCTGTAGGTGAGCATCTGCAAAGTGCTGCACAGACAAATTACACACTTGTTTCAAGAGCCTGGTTTCCTATCAGCTTGTGTGTTAAAACTGTACAGCATCCTGGGCAATAGGAATTCCATTTCCCAGCTCTCATCCCTTTGGGAGCTCATCTCTGGCTGTGTCTGAAAGAAATGGGTGATCAATTCAGTTTTTAGTTCTCCATCATCAGAGGCTAAATGAAAATAAATCACCTTTTTTATTCTGTTGGATTCAGCCAAGTCAATTATGAGACAGAGCTGTCCTATCCCTAAACTACAGCTTCAAGTACAAATGAAATTGTCACTGTCAGGGGAGGCATCATATTTTTAAACTATTTCCTGTTCGTGTGTAATGTAAGATAAATTATGTTCTCTGCTTATTCTCCCCTGTTTGTTAGCAGTTTATTGCAGACTTAAAAAGTCTTACAGTTGCAGGACAGAACTTGGAAAACATTTATCTCTTGGTAAATTATATGAAAAGTGATTGCTCATCCCAAATCATTGTTGATTAAATGGCAACCCATTCAATGCAAGAATTATCATCAGCATGATGTAGAGCTTTTTAATTCCTATATTTATGAGTAAATTGCTCTTCATGCCTGTCCACTGCCATCAAACAAAATGTGTTTTCCAATTAGGACTCTCGGAGCAGAGAGGACAATTGTATGCAAAGAGTTCTGGCTTCCTGTCTGAGATTGTGTAGGGACACCTGTGTGGTCTCTGAAGTCACCTAAGTCTTTGTTGTTAAAGTCCTGCTAATAATATGTGCCTCACCAAGTTGTTATGTGTGTAAATTAGTTCAGGAGGCAAATTTCGAGTTGTTTGTCAAGAAGAAGCTCGTACTTCAGCTGAAGATCTGGAGATGCAAAAAATGCAACATCAGGTAATGTGAATACTGTTGGTTGTATTCTTAGACAGACGTCACAAATATTAAATAACTTATCAGAAAAATATATCCATTAAAGAAGAATCCATTAGAAAAATTAGAGTTGGTTGATTTTATCCACATTTAGAAAAATCTTTTAACTAGCTATCCTGTGGCCTGCTTAGAGGTTTGACATCTGTAAATAAACACTGTGTGGAGCTGTAGAGCTTGGTCTTCTGGAGATGTAAATTAGGTAGCGTCGAAACAGTAAAAGAAAAGGGGAAGTGCTCTATGAACTTCTCCTTTTAGGCTATACCCCAGTCACTGAACCATGCTAACCTTTCTGCAGTTCCTTGATAGAGTTAAATAGATATTTTCCTAAATATAATCAAAGCAGCTGTTTTCAGTGATACAATCTTAATTTTTAAAAAAGAGAAGCATTTCAGCTTTTGTAGACCATACCCACAAAACTATTGAGCGGGAGGCAAACTGGCTGCAATGCTGGCAGAATAAAATACAACTCTACACCAGAGCTTACGTGTTTCGCTAAGCATGTTATATATCATTGAATACCACTTTTATCAGCTCTGATACTGCCTTATAACTTGGCTTAATACTTGTAGTAAATAAAGGACAATGCAAAATAAAGACGCGCTCAGGTGGAAATGTTTCTACTACTCACCATTTTGGAATCATATGATGAAACATAGAACCAGTTGTTCTTAAACAATCTGGGGAAACACAGGTCTCAGTGACTGGCATGTTTACAGTCTTATTAAGGATAATTACTAGGTTGTATTAAGGATACTATACTTTCATAATAAGAGTTATTTTTCTGTTTTAGTTACGTAGGTCAATGAAAATTGTTGACCAGCTCTGAATATATTGACAAATATATTCAAATGCAGCATGGCATTTAGTTGGAAGATTCTAGTTTAGCAAGCATGTGCTTTACGTGCCTGAGTGACTCACATTGGCTTCAGTGGTACTTAAATATGTTAAACACTTTAGCATGCCTTGAGGATGAGAGGTTTTTATTCACACATTGAAAATCAGTGCGTATTTTTTTAATGTGCTCCTAAACTAGGGCTACAATATCAACTCTTAAATGCTTTATTAAGCATTGATGTTTTGCCGTAACAAATGCCAACTCAATATTACTTTACTGATAATAATAACAACGTTATTTTATCAGTGTGTGATTAAAGGCCATCTTGTCACTTGAACACTGTTGGCTGTTCTAACCCTTTCATGTCAAAAAGGGCACCAACGGTGACCAGCAGAGTCAAAAAGGCCTCAGGTCTGCAGGCTGCTGACTAGGATTTGACCCAGTGTTAAGTTGAGAGAACAGGATGTGGAAAACTATTGTACATGACCTGAAAAGGACCGGAAATGTGAATGTGTGTGTGTAAGACATGTGAGCGAGGGCATGCATATGTGTTTCACTGTTGACCTTCAAGACTGATCAGTCAGAGAGGAGGAACTGGATCAGGCCAGTTGTGGACGAAGTAAGAGAATTTTGCCTCATTTAGCACCAAGGACTGCTCATGGACTATGTATTATACATCCCAAGTGGAGTTGACACAGAAGTAACAGTGTGTGTTTGATTCTGGCCAGTATAATTTCTATCCTTCGTGCAAACTTCTTTGTGCACTTCAAGGAACAATAGGTACTGGCTGAACCATTGATTGGGGGGGGGAGGGGGAAAGTCATAAAATGGGAGGAAAACTCCCTGTTTTGTGGGGGGGAAGTATCATAGCTACCATCTGTCATTGTCTTTTTTTAATAGTAACTTGCTTTGTTCATGCATTTTGCCATGTTTTGTTTTGTTGGGTTTTGGGGTGTTTTTTTCTGTAAATGATGCGATTGTCTTATGGGATCTTGTTTGTTATACTCTGTTATTCTGTTTTCTGTGGTACCTGAGCTGATGATTTATTTGACTGAGAATCACTAGATGTGGTGACATGATACCTTCTTTGATGTTAAAAGGCCCTGCCTGGCTGTGCTTGTTGCGTTACAGGAGAACTAGCCCAAGAAAGATCGCTACCTTGTTATCAGCCCTACCGATCTTCTGGTCTGCTGGGCTGTGAGAAGAAGCAAAGTTGCAAAGTCATGCCATGTAGCTGTCCTGTCGGAAGCTGCCCTGATGTGACATCTCCTTAGTGAACCAAGTTGGCTTTGAAAAAGAGAAGTGAATAGGTCACTAAAGCATGTAACCAATCCACCTAATTTGAGATAAGATCTGTTAGCAGCATTGTTGTCAGCTCAGCAGAGCTTAACTGTAGGGAAACTGGAACAACTTTTGTTTCTTGATTAGTTTTATATTATCAGGGAGAAAAGTCCACTGGCGTGTGCACAGGGATCAAGTTGGCTGTATTTCTGCTCAGAGTTTTCCAAATCTCTACTGTTCCTGCCTTTCTGAAGAAAAAGTAGTGCTGCTATGTACTGAAGAGCAACTGGAAATTAATTGACTTTTAATTTTTGTTAACAGAAAGTTGTATTTGAGTATGAATAAAATAGCTTTGTGCATCAATGCTTCCCTATTACAAAAAAAGCCCCGCTTTAATATTTAAAAATAGCAACATGCCAGGTTCTAGTTAAATATGGTGGTCAAAGCAGAAAGAGCATAGATACTGCAGGACTGTCTGCTCTGAAAATAGGCGTCACAGGAGATGTCCTGCTCTTGTAAAAGATGACCGCTGTTTAAACTAGCAATAATGAACATGGGATATATTACAGAAGGCAACGGACCCCTTATTACCAGGGGTCTATGTGTAACAGTAGGCTTTAGCTGCCCTGGCCAGCCTCATTGGTGACCCCCGCAATGGACCCTCTATCCCTGGGCGCAGGAGCCCTTTAAGCTCATGCTGAGGCACCCAAACCTTGCCTGAGCTGAGCTGTAGGTATGTCTATGCCCACCCTGTCCGCCACCATCTTGACTTACTGCTTTTCCTGGCTGAACTGCATGCCCGTGCTGTAGATTGCCCCCTTTCCAGACCTAGCTGGCTGCACCTAACTGGGTCCCTGGGTGGGTCTTGGACCTGACTCATCACCTTGGCTGTCAAAGGATTGTTGAGAGATTGTGTCACCACCCCTAGTCCTGCTTAGGCACTGTGGAGCTGTACTCTGCTGGGGAGGGCAGGGTGCTGAAGTTGCTTTCCATTCCTGGTTCATATCTTCTCATGCAACAGGCCTGATTTTGCAGCTCACTGACACTTCAGCTGTCCTGCAAGGATAGTAATCTAATTATATGGGGATGGTAGTGAAACCTCAGATGTGGCTTTTTTAAGGTTCATGCTTGCCTTCTCCATCAGTAAAATAGTGTGATAGTGTTGCCACATGCTTGGAAAATACTTTGAGGTTCTCAGATACAAAATAGTGTGTTGGTGCTTTGCTAAGTTAGTAAACCATAAAGTCAGCTAATTAAATCTGTTTCTCAGGAAATTCTATGCTGCTTACAAAATAGACCAAATGACAAATAGCAAAATTCAGTACAAAAAAACGTACTCCTTTTCTTGAGTCTTCATATAGGAACTCATATCTGGGATAGAAAATGGGACCGAAACAGGCCACCGTGTTCTTTCAGAGGGTAGCCATTTGAGTTTTCAATGCCTACTTTTTTCGGGAACTTAGGTAGCTACTTTGCTGCTGCTTCTAACAACAGGTGTTTCACGAAGTTGTAAGTTCAAATAAAATGGGACACTGGGGTGTATGGCCTGCTGTTTGGGCAGAGACTTCATTAATGCAGGTCCCTGCATTCAAGTATATTTGCTGCAGTACAGTCTGATGCACTTCAGTGGGCTTCTGTAAATATATCACATCTGCTTATACAAAGCAGCTTGCAGCACTGAGATCTCCAGTACCCATTTTTTTTTTGAGAAAAACAAGCACCAGCCTTCCAAAAGCCTGAGGAGGAACCTCTCTTCTTGTGTATAAAAGTGGATTTTTAAAAGACGTTGTATCCTGTTAAAAAGGTAGCTAAGAAGTTCAACTTAAATCTACCAAAGTGGAAAAATTCAAAGAATTAGTTTCCAGTACAAATCAAGTTTCCTAACTCATTCCAGTTTTGTTTCTCGTGGCTCACTGTGGCTTTTTGGATTTAATTTAAATGACTTTCAGGGACGTTCATAGTCACAAGGAGGGGTTTAAACCAGGTTGTGTCACTTTTTCCCCCCTACGCTGTGTTGCCACAGACTCCTGAGTGTGATTTGTTTCAGCTGCATCTGTAGCTGCCCTTCACAGAGCATATCTTCATAGCACAAAGCCCAGTTCAGCAAACAGCTATGCTGTGTCGTGCCTGCCAATGGCGCACACACATGTTTTCTGGCCAGTGCCCCACGGGATGGGAGCAGCAGCAGGGCAGTAACTTGTGCCTGCCCTCTGTACTGGTGCTTTCACTGTCCAATAGCTATGAAGTGAAAGGCTGGACCAGAGCAAGCCCAAGCATCTACCCACACATGAGAACTACTGGTGCACAGGCGTCCTCTCACAGGACTGAAGAGCGGTTTGCCTTGTTCCTTATTCCTGCTGTGAGGCTTCTGGTTTCTAAACTGGCAGCAGGTCCCTTTACGGGAGCCTTTACTTTGTGACACTGCAAGATGAGAGCTGTTTCTCATGACAAGTAAGGTTTCAATATATATCAAAGCAATGCACGTGTTCTTGTTCTCTGGGAAAACCCCTGATTTTAACAAGTGTCGGGCTGGACACCAAGGGCAAAACTTTTTTATTAAAGCAGACAACATCTTTTTTTTTGTTCATAGGCCTAAGTAGTCAGAGTCCCTGAGCAGGAACTCAGTGGTGGATAACTGCAGCTTGTTACTCTTGTTAATTAAAGTGTGTTATAAACGAAAATTAATACAGGCAACACTTACTTGGTGAGAAACAATGTCTCAAAAATTACAACTCCAGGAAAGCTAGTATCCTCAGAGGATATCTCAGCATGTGGTCTGAGCATGGAGAAGCATGTGGTCTGAGTGTGGAGAAGGTCTCGTGTTTACCATATCCAGGATCCCAGTGTCACAAGACCCAAGTCATACAATCCCTTACATAAACTTACTGAGCTCCAGCTGTAAACAAGTTTGGGTTTTGCTCTACCACTATCACTGAAAAGATTTTTTTGCGCCTCCCTACTTTAAAACTCACAAGAAACCTAATCTCTACATTGCATTTAGGGCAGGGGCACTTTATGCCTTTGTTTCTATGCCACTATTGACTTTCAAACAACTCCTTTCCATCCTGGTGTACTATTTTTCCAATAACCTAAATAAGATGCTTTTCTTAACAGCATTTCTGTCTTCCCTCTCTGACAAGCAAGTAAAATCCAAAGAGTATGTGAGTACTACAAAAGGGCAGTGAGAAAAAAGACAACTATGCAGGATGCGCACAGGAAGTTTAATTATCTCAGTTATCGTCTTATTTTGAAATAACATACCAAGAAGCAAGTCATATGCATAGCCCAGAATTGGAGCTAAGTTAAATATGAATTTATGCTACTGTAACTGACAGGCTACCTGAGGGAGATCAATTAAAGAATGAGGCTGAAAATATACAGTTCAACATCCATATGCATTCAAGGATGTATGACTTGCATCAAGACCTAGCACAGACAAGATGCATAGCTTGATTGCCTTTGACTTGAGAAAATCCTTGACCTTTGCTGCATGGGACTGTGAGACCATCTGTGTAGTTAATTTTGTTAATCACTTTCTACAATTCTTCATAGCATTCCCTATCTTGAGTCAAGACCCTTTCAGCTTCTTCCCATTAGCAGTTCACCTGTCAGGCAAGATGCGCACCTAAATCTCAATGTTTCAGACCATAGTCAGTCACCTGGAACCTTAAGTTATTCTAGTGCACGTCTTGGCTTCCAACATAATTGCACCCTTGTCTGAAGTGTCAGAGATGGGGCAAGATCAATGATGACTGACTGAGCAGAGCCATCTCATGCCCTGTCTTGACCGATGCAAGAAAATTTTGCACACCCTTGAGCTTTTTCCACTTTCTTTTCTCCCATGTGGGGTAAATTTGTACAACTCAGCATTGTGGAAATGATGCAGTGATCTCTTCTGAAGTTAAAGTGTTAAGTTTAAGTCAACAGCAGAATGTGTGAGAAGGTGGAAATAGTACCCATTCACAGCATATACTATACTACTCTTCATCCACTTCTGTGAAATTTGAATCAAAATTTGTTGTAAATAAGTTTCTCAGCTGGGAATTCACCAGATTCTCCACCTCTTTGTTTACTGAATCAGATTCTGTTCCTGACTTTGAGCATTTAACTGGTCCAGAAGTAGGTTCTATCTCTGACATTGACATCTTCCCCCATATCTCAACAAGGTCTACACTCTGTGGTTTACCTTTTACTTTACAGCTCCTCAGGAGCATGAGGTATGTGCATGGCAAGCATAGAGAAAATCAAAGACTTTGCATGGAGGTGTAAATATGTAGCTTTTACTCAATAAATTTTCATCTCTCTTGCTGCTTTGGTTTTCTCGCCGGTCTGAGACAGCTCCATGGACTTGGGTCACAATATTTTGGGGATGTACAGAAACATCCCTCAGGAGTTCATGGCTTCTTGCAAGATCCAAGAAATTCTTTCAGCTCACAGTGCTTCATCTGACTTTACAAAAATTCTGAGTCCCTTTGGGGGAAAAAAAATAAATAAATAAAATTGTTGCCTTCTTTTGGTCCCTTTTCCTTCTAAAAGTTTCTTCTTTTGTAGTGACATTCTCCAGTTTCTTTGTTTCTTCACTCATACCTGATTTCTTTGTTCTGCCAGGCTTTATTGCTCTATTAATACAAGGTGGAAAGAGTTATTTCACTGTATGTCGTCATAGCATTTTGGTATGACTGTTGCCAAGCTGAAGCATTATTAAGACTGACAATTGTCTGATTTAGATGTGAGAAGAATATGTTCATCATCTCGCCTGAAAAAGGGTGGATCCCATACACAAATGCAGTCATCCAGTAGCACAACAATCTTATTGCTAGCAACATTTCCACTGCAATAAGAACTCTAAATTTCTGACTGGATAGATTCCCCACCCACCACAGAAAGTCCTGTCTTGAGCTGAAACTCATGTAATCATCTTACCCCTCTGCTTGAAAAACATGTGTGTATAAGGAATGCACTTAAGCCCACTCTTCAAATTTCTAATGCATATGGTTTGTTTCATTTCCTTATATGTGTTTTCTAAAACAACTTTATATGAAAGACATTTCACTTCTCACTTGGAAAAGCCCATTAAGGAAAGAGGGTTGTGAGTAAACAAACCTCAACTGCAGAAAAAGGGCAGTAAACAACAAAAAAAAAACCAAAAAAAAAAAAGTAAATACATCTGAACTCAATTAATGTTTCTCTTAAGTCAGCTTTTAACAATGTTTGCATGGTGCATTTACTTGTCAGCCACTTTTTACCATATGAGATATTGCAGTGCACTAGCTATAAAACAGTATTTCAGAGCACACTTGTCAACATGCTGAGGAAAAATTGGAAGTCTTGTCAAACCAGATGGCAGTCATTGATCTGGGGCTATACTTTCAGGTCATATTTTCATCAAAGTATAATAAAATCAGTTAATTACAAAGGATACAGAAGCTAATTGAAAAATACATTTACAATTAGTGGTCACTCTAGGTTAGAAGGGACTTCTGGAGGTCACTTAGTTGACCCTGAGCCCTACAGAAAGAAAACTCAACTTTTAAGTTAGATCTGTTCCAGTTACAGGGATTCTTTACAGTATTTTTGTTTTGTGAAGTAGGAAAGTACTGGTATTGGTGACAAGCAGCATGTTTCTGTCAGGCAAAGGAAGAAATTCTGTAAGAAAAGATGACTGCATCATTTCTTAACAAGGACATGATTTGTTCACTGACAATCCAAACCTCTGAAAGGCATTTCCAGCTGTTCCCAGTAAGCTGTGGTCAGAATCATCTGGTAGTTTTCTTCAGAGGTCTTGTAAGAACTAGCCATTAGAAATGCCTTTTCCACTTCAGTCTTGTCCCAAAATTATTAACATTCTTGATGCTAACTGTTGCTTTTGACCATGTCTGTCCTAGTGGAAATCAAATAAATGGAGTGGGTTTAAGTTGTTGATGGTATCCAAGTGAATGTGGTACAAAACAGAGGTAATCTTACTCTTCTCTGTGCTCCCAATCACAGAGCAAGCTGCAACTCACAGATACTAAAAATGTGGCTGTGGTACAAAAGCCTTGATGAACCTTAAAACATATGGTAAATAGCAGAGGTGAGAAATGAGCAGGAAGAAAAATCAAACAATTTGCTAGTCATTCCTGTGCTAAAAAGGAAAATATCTCCCTCATAGTAAAGCAGACCAGAGGACTGCAAAAGTAGCGTTCCTTAGCCAGACAAGAAGAATTTGGTACTTGAAACCTACGTTTTTAATACCTGCTTGTGAAAAATTGTCATCATTAAAATTCAGTGAACTGTGTTTTTTAATTTAACCAGTAGATAGATTCTTTGCTTATCTTTTCATACAAACATTCCACCATCTTTAACTGATTCCATACCTGTGCACAGTACACTAGCGTATTATTGCTTCTGACATTCTCCTAGTTGGGACAAATACAAGGAGATTAATAGAGGAGGTAAACGTCACAAATGATTATGGAAGCTTCCTGTGCAAGGTATTGACTATGCCACTCTATAATGTCAGTTGAGAGTAAGTTTTAAAGTGAATCCCCACAAACTTAGTTTTTATATTACATCTAAAAATATGTGATGTTTTATGGTCTAGTGATACCAGCTCTTGACTCACTGTAAACTTCAAAACTTTCAAAAAAAAAAAAAANAACAAAACCCAAACTCCAGCCCTTGGAACATTTTGCAGACTGTTTCTATCTGAAATCGCTTACTTCAGCTGTTTCAAGATCGCAGCATGTGAACAGTAGCTGAAGCAGAAAGAACAGAGACTCATCATATCACACAAGTATCACATACTCAATGGTTTACAGTAAAAAACAACTCATGCCTCAATTCACAGACACATAGAGACTGATCAAGCTGCTGACAAACTAAATTGCACAGACTAAGATGTGGCAATCATGCCTATTAATTTTTATTGCAGTTCGTAAGTATCCAACCAGAGCTGGTAAAAACAGAGACATCTGTAAACCAAGACACATTTCCAGGTATTCTTACGGTTATTACAGTAAATAGCACTATCCTTCCTTTTGTGACTAATGGAGTGGGCAGGGCATAGGCTTGTTATGTAAAGCTGAGCTGCCTCTGCCCAGGGATGCCAGGTGAAACCTTTCAGCGTACAGACTATTAAGAGGAAAAGCAGGGTAGTGTTTGCTATGCCTGTAAAATGGTTAGGAAGTGCTGCCTACAGCTGCTCTTCCCTGACCACAGCAAGCCAACATTTACTCAGCAGCATAGGATAATGTCAGGGTGACTTCCATTTCAGCAAGGAACAATGATAATCATCATAATCTAATTTCAAAGGCTGTGATGTACTATTTGTGTTCAGCCATATAAATTCAGTTTTAATTACCTCCATTCTATGCTTATGACGAAAAAAGAAATAGAAAAATGTGAAATTAAGGTCTTCCAGAAATACAATGGGTTAGATTTTTCACCGTGGCTGAGAGAAGGGCCTCGTGGTTCCCAGCAGAGTACAAATCTGGCACAGAAGGAAAATTACTTGACCTTAAGCACTGACCCTTAAGTATTGCTAGATGGTGCAAGCCAGGACAGTTCCCAAGCTGCTACAGCATCTGAAGCTAAGCAAGGTTTCAAGAAGCTGCCTCTGATTCTCTTACATCTGCCTGATTTGCCATGTCAGCAAGGGCACAGCAAGCCTCATGGATTCATCTCAGCTGAATCCAATGGCTACAAATGAGCATTTAAAGGTACAATACATAGATGTTAAAGTACAGGTGGTGATGAAGAGAGATTAGTTTTTCCCTTCCACGGGTAAAATCAACAGCAGCCCTGCTACTTAAAATCAGCTATCCCAGTGTAAGAGAAGGGGGTGTGAATGCTGTCTTTCTGGTCTCATAGAGGTGCTGTAAGTCCACTTTGTGTTGGAGTAAATAACTGCAATGTGACACTGGAGAAGCAGCTCCCATCTAATCCAGAACAAATGCTATGAAGAAAGCCTTAACATTACCGATACAATTGTTTTTGTGAAACAGATGGCACACTTCCAAGAGCAGGATAATGACAAAAGCAATTTCCATATGAACACCCTTCTTCAACCTTGTTAGGCCTCTCTTAGGAGAAAATGTATCTCACCAGAGTCAGTGTCCTTTGAAAATAATATGACAAATCCTATCCAGTGCCCTTGCTTCGCTATCTGACTATCCAAGACACAGATTTGTTTTCTGTTTGGTATTTTTTTAGAACTGGCACTATGTAGAAGCTATGCCCTGCACACAGCGTTTTTCAAGTTGAATGAGGCATTTTTAGGCATTCCACTAATAGGAGGTAAGACAGATAAGTACCTGGCATGGAAAACTCATCCTTTCTTCTGAAAAAAAGTTTAAATTACTGTTTAAAAATACTCAGTTGAGAAACCTGACTGAGCTTCATTTTCACTTTTGCTTCCAAATTCCTCCTAAAGAAAATTCTGTTGAGTCATCAGTTCAAATGTAAAACTTCTTGTCGTGTAGCATAGCATCACGGTTCATGTTTTTTACCTGTCTTACTTATGGGGTTTTACACAGGCTGCTTATTCTCTTCTATGACATAATGTTGATATAATGTTGGTGTTGGGATTTTTTTCTTTTTTTTTTTTTCCGTCAGTCCTTTGATTTAACTTCAACCTCTTATTGCTTTTGTGATATGAAGTATCTTCCAGTCTTCTATATATTGTCATGCTGATGGGCACTTGTGGTAATTTCTGGTTTAATATTTTGGATAGTTTGGAAATGAGATTACAGGCATGTGATGATGTCTCCACCTGAGAATGACTGTTTAGATATGATATAGCATGTACATCTTTTATTGAAATTCCCATAAGGTGTCTGAATCCAATCATCATTCCTGAGACTGGAACAGTTGATAAAGCTATTCTTAAACAAAAATTCCTTGAGCAAGAGGAAGTCCAAAAGTACAGTGTACAAAAAGGCACTCAGATAACCTCTTCAAAATGGTAAACCACATTTCATGACAGCATAGTTCTCAGTAACTTCAAGATATGGTATCTGAAGAGGCATGGCTTTCCATTGCTGCAGTGCCAATAAATCCCCATGAGTTCTCTGTTTATCCAAAAGCTAAAGTGCTGTAATTTTCCTTTGAAGTCCCCCAAAACAGGTACAAAAAGTGTGATTTATGCCATATGAGAAGAAGAGTTTTTACAGACCCACACTTTCACTGTCTCTCAAAGTGGAGATGGTTGACAAGTATACAGCCTCATTTTGAGAGTTAAAATCATCTCCTTAAAGAAAGAAAATGGAATAGTATTATATTTTAAATCTGCAATAATTCAAGCAAATAAATAATCTGATTTTAAAAACTGAGTGATAAATAGTGAAATGTCTGTCTTCATTGTATTCAAGCTATTCTGGGCCATGCTGAAGATACAATGGCTTCTTAAAACTGCCATTGTCTGTGGTCCAAGTTTTGAATTTTCTATTACATCAAAACTATCAGCCATATAAATGAAATAACCAAACTGAAATCTGGTTAGATAGCATCCACAGGACTGCTTGTCAGTAAAATCTGGCCACCCGGATAAAAGTTTGCAGAACAGGAACTTCAGTGATGAGATCAAATGTCCTACATCTTCAGTGCTGGCACAGCTTGAGCTGTAAGTTAAAACAATAGCATGAACAATCCTTGTTCCTGTAACCAGGGCCATGTGGGTCATTTCCAAGGCTCTCTGGTAAAGTATCTGTGGCTTTTATGCTTCAACTACCTACTCATCATGGAAAAAAGGTTCTTTCCAGTGTTTCTTAAAAATATACCATGCTGAGAAATATAAATGTTTGTCATATGACTTTGTTGCACAAAGATTTTCGGTCATTAAAATGAAGAAGTAAAGAAAAACCACAGAAAGCAGCTGCCTCTCACTTAATTTTGCTAAGTGCAGAGAGGAGTCTATAGGGCCTACAAAGTGAAAGATTCTACAACAGTAGTACAAAAAGTACAATTACAAAAATAATTAAAAAATCCTGACGCCTTCTGAAATAACCGGTGTTCTATGTGTATCCTACTCGGCTGAGGTTACTAGAACTGCAGTTGTTGTACAGAGGTGTATACCAAGCTGTGTATGAAAGCTACCTGTACCTCTGTGAAAGACAACAAGCTTTTATAAATTTTTACATTCCCTGTGGGAAGGTCATAACCTTAAAAACTGCATTTTTACAAAACTGAAGAAAAGTTGTGTTTAAATTCAAAGCTAACCTCTATTTTGATGTAACAGTTAAGTTGCCATCTACAGATTTACGAAGATTTTGGCTGTAAGGAAGAAAAAGCTGTAAGCATAAATATAGAAAACCCTATGACTTACTGTTCTCATTGTTGAGGTTAGGGTTCAGCTCTCTTTTCCTGTCTGTTGAAGTAAATACATACAAATTTAGCTTAAACATTTCTGGATTTGAAAGAAAAAATACAATTCAACAAACTTCTAGATTAAACTGAGCTTTAAGCACATTTAAGTTTATTATTAACTCATACCAAATATATAAACTTATCTATGCTTCTTTTCTTTCACAGATTTTGAACAAAATCCTGAAGTCTGTAATAGCAAGACTTTAATTTCATGACAGTAAATGCGTTTGTCTGAGTTACTGGAGTCTGTTCGTATGCAAGGAAAGGGCAGAATAATAGCCTGATTGCTTTATTACTTTTCCAGCATTGCACTTGCAAACAAGGAAAAAAACAATATTCATAATAGTTCCATACAGCATACTGTTTTACTTATGCAGCCTTAGTGTTGAAAATAAAAGTTCTGTGTCATATTCTGTGGCTGCAATGTCTTTGTAGCTACAAATAAAAGCCCCACTCAGACTTTGTTCTTACAGCCTTCCTTACCCATGCCAAAGCTTGTTTATGTTCTTTACAACGTAGTAGCTGGTCTGATTAAAAAGAAATATCTTCCCAGATACCTTATCTCATGCAAAGTGAGGAAAACAGAACGTAACTCAAATGATTCAAGATCTCATTTTAGAACAGCGTACACCTAGAAATTAGATGGAACCAAACTCACACAAGTATGCCTATAGATGCTGAAGTTTCCAAAAGGCCATTCACAGGGAAAATAAGAAGTAAGTAAAAAGATCTACTGTCTGTAGTAAAATGTACCTTTTTTGCATTGCCCATTCTTGCATGATTTTCTCTTTTGAAGGATTATTAGTGCAGACGAAAGGACAGCTATCATCACACTCGTGGGGACGATAAATAAGACCAGAGATTTTTGTCTGTTATACTGTGTACTTATTAAAGCTGTCAAAAACATGAAAAGAAAGTAAATTTATAACTTAGAAAATGTGCATAGTTTATGAAGTTATCAGTTCCGGTTCTCTAAACTCTTGCTCTGACTGAACAAAAGATTCTTAAAAGTTACCAGTGTAGTGTTTTACATGCAATTTATGAATACTTTTTCTGCAATATTAGTATAAGAAGCTTTACAAAAATGAGTCAAATCTCTCATGTGTGTATCGTTTCAGTGAGCACTACTGCAGTTTATTGGTATCCCATGTGAAGAACAATTAATCAGGAGTCCACATCAGGAAAGACACCTATGCAGATTGAAGAGTTCTCTTTGTGTCTTTGGCAGTCAAATAATGGGAGCTAAAATTAAAATATACAGAAAAATAAGAGACCGACTTGCTGGACTGTAAACTAGCTAAGGCTTCAAATGCGCTAAGAAATACTGACTTGTTTCTTTTCCAGTGAATCAATAATACACCGTTTTCTACAACCAAATTCCAATATTAGATCATAGGACACAATGTATGTTCAAACACTCCCTGTTTCATACAAATTCAAGATGATACGAACCTAAAGTGGAAATGTGGGCTGAAGTTTCACCATGCAGTTCTTTATTCCAGAATACGCAGCTGTAGTTTTCACTCATGTTTGGTTTGAACATCAGAATACTGGTGACATTGTAGAGGCCATCTGCAGTCAACGTATAGGTGGTATTTGCAGATCCACTGAGATTGAACTTCTTCTCATTTTGCCAGGTAACCTCTGCCAGAGGAAAGCCTTCTGCCTGACACATAAAAACAAACTTGTCTTCACCTGGTTTTCTCATTACTTGAGTGTTTATTCTCTTGTAAGATGCTGCATAAGAAGAAGTAGACTAAAATTACTATATGCAACAATAGTGATTTTCCCACTTCACTTTCCCACTTCCCTGTAGTGCCGTATTTTTTCTGTGGCTGTTTCTGAGGTATGCTTATTTGAAATGATGATGGGTGTTTTGTAGAATAACTCAATACTTGTTATTCAATCCTTCTAATGCCTACAGTCACATAACTTACTTAACTCACTTAACTTACTTGTCAATGCAGAGGAAATAAGTAAAATCCTATGAGACTCTAGTTTCACTTTTTGAGTATGCCACCTCACGAAAAATGCTGGTTTTAATGTTTGTTTTTCCATAGCTTATAGGTAAATGTGCTATTTTCGTCTTACTAGAACAAAATTAATTTCTCTGGGAACAGTTCAGAGAAACCACTGTGTGGCTGAAAAATGGTTGTATGCCTTTTTGTGTTACACAAAGCTCATTATTTAAATGCCTGGATGGGAAATGGCTGCTGCTTTGTATCACATAGACATACAGCAGTTAGTGGGAAACACCAGAAGCTTTTCAAAGGACTGATCTATCGTACTATCCAGTTACATGCACCTTTCTTACTAAAGTCCATTTGGCCTTGATGAACACTGAAAATCACATGTCTTTCCTTGCTCTGGGAGCTGCAGTGACTTGGGGAATTCCCAGCCACTCGGGTCATTGCAGCAGGGCTTGTAAGCAAATTCAAGTCCCACGGAGAAAATTTTGGGAATGGCCAGTGGTGGTCCAGCAGGTCAGGGGTTCAAATTAGAGGCCAGGGGTGGAGGCACTGAAGAAGAGGGTGCAGAAAGAAGGTGATGGAGGGGGAGCAGTCAGTCTTCCTCTCTGGCAAAGGCTACTCCCTGAGAAGCTCAGCTGGCCATTGAATTGGAGACTAGCCGGCGCTAGGACAACTGCTTTTGTTCCCCTGGGGGCTGAGCAGGAGTCTAGGTGAGAGAATTAGTAACAAATTCCTCCAATTAATCAATTTCTGCAAGCCTGTAGGAATTTAGTAGAGGCCTCAATGACTATGTACTTCCATTCTATTTGGCCACTAACCTTTTACTTCCAAAGTAATGTACTTGTAGTCCACACCCTGGTAGTCAATGAGACAAAGGTATGATCCCGCATCTGTGATCTTCACGCCTCTGATTTGAAGGATAGCTCGCCCCAATTTCAAGTCACTGTGCAGAAGTGCGGCTCTTCCTTTGTAATCGTGATGTTGGGATGGAGCAAGCACCTTCCCATTGCGGAGCATGTACACCTCTTTTGATTTTGACTGGCCCTGCCTTTTTTGCTCCCAAACAACAGTCAGGAGTCCAAGGTTTAATGAACCATTCACAGGGAATCTGCATTCCATGGTCACATTGCCCCCGTACTCCACAACGTATAGCTGTTGAGGAACCTCAACTGTAAACAAAGCTGCAGCAGGAAAAGAAAAAAGAGTTTCATTTGTTGTATTAAAATGTGTTCAGATTTTCTCTAAACTTAGACAAAAAGGTGTCATGTTGTCAGGCATATTATTACTGGTTTTACTAAAAGTTTTAAGCATTTTTTGTCCCTATTCACACTAACATTTTTACCATGTCAGTAGTATTTATATCAAATAATCTATATTCTGTATTGATCACAGATTCCGAAAGACAAGGACAAAATAAGCAGTTTCCACATTTTAGAAATAACTTGAGTCTGAGTCAGTGATTACACAGGGGGCTCTTCTACAAAACTATGATTTTATCTTATATGTCCTAGGATTCTAGTAAAAGCAACAGTTAATTTTGAAAATAGTAAATTTAATTTCGTTATCTTTCACAAAGAGAAAATCCATTTTAACTCCTGTGTAAAACAGAGTTAGACTGAATAAACATGAGTAACTTGGAAAATTGCTATGTAGCAATTATAGTTTTCCACAAGCCTGGGACCACATGGGTATCATTTGATGCCATACATCTTCTCAGATATATGCAACAGTATTGCAGAATTAGCCATTCAGCAGATACGGAATTCATATTTTTATGAATATGTTACCATTTTTAAGTGTACTGATAGAGTTACAATACATCTTTCATTGTACCTTGTTACTACTTTATATATTGGATGTACAGCATATTGGTAGATTTAATCCAGAAGCACCTGGAAATACTGATAGTGACATTCAAAAGAGAAGTTCATGCAACTGTTTATGCATCCCTTTTACTTCATGTATTTGTGAAATACTGACAGGAAAATATTCGATTTCTCTTTAGCAATGTTTGTTTATTTACTCTAACACAACCACAGCAAGGGGAAAAAATAACACAAAAAAATGCCTTCTGGGCATCAGCCAAACTGCTCCTGCTACAGCCATAGTCAGGGGAATACATGTGGGTTTACTTCACTATGCCTCGCACTAAAGTTGTTTGATTTACGCTTGGCTTAGGTGGGTTTGGTTGTCCTCCTTCTCATGGCTATGTCTGTCAATGCACCACACTTTAAAGAAGCCCAGCTGTGGAAAGTGGTGGACATCTGTCCTGTGCTCAGGGCCTTCTGCAAACCAGAGCCTCCAGACTGGCTGTTCATCCAGTGCTGCAGCCCGCCTGCTCAGGCTGTAGGGGTATTTGTTGCATTGGTTCTGCTGGTGGAATTGCAAGGCCATTTCTCTCTCACCTGAAACCACATAGGGCTGTGTTTCCACCAACAGCATTATGAGGATCTGGAACATTTTCCCAGGTGGATCTGAAACAAAAGTAGGATTGCGTTAGAACTTGCAATAGCTATCTCCTCCTGCTGAGATGGGTTGGAGTCATGCTAGCCTTCAAAGCCTGTCACAGCTAAAAATAAGGAAAATAAAACCAAACACTAGACTACCACTCGAATCAAGGAAAATATTGATTAAAACAACTTGTGCATACACATGGAATATGAACCACTGACCTGTGGCGATGAAGGGAAAGAAAACATTTCCACAGCTTCACCCATGAGGCTTCTAACTCTGATTTTGTTTCTTCTCTGCTTTGCATACATTTCTGAGGGTACTTATTTTCTGAATTATTTAACCACAAGACCAGCAGACACCTGGAGCTCAGTGTGAGGCATTGGAAATCTTGAGGTAGGTAAGTTAAAGTCTGCTTCAGAGTAAACTGAGTTTTAAGACTTAGTGCTGCTAATCCTTTCACTTTGCACATGGTTGTGCCTTACGTGTACAAAGTACCTTGTATTTCTGACAGTAAACCAACAGCCCTGAAATAACACAAAAGCCAAAAGTACAGTTTTATAGTGAGTATTTTCCTGTTCTAGTAACAAGAGATCTACTGTTTCTACTTTCGTATACAGATCAACATAGCTAAGGAGCAAAGGAAAATGTGAAAACCCATGGACAACAGGTATGACAAAACTAATGAGATAGTAGATAAGAAGGAAGAAATGCCTTGAATAAAGCATACCAACATATAGTATAATCTGAAAGATTAGTGGAAGAGATCTAGAAGTAAGCATAAGGAAGTAAAGAAGAGAAGAAACTATTTTAGACTTCCCCAGAGCTAGACTTACTGCAGAGGGTTTTTAATTTTACTTCCCCATTAATTTGTAGCTCAGCTTGAAACATTTTGGCTGCAATTTTCTCAGGTGCTGCATTTTTCTGGTTGGTTCTACATTTGAGCTCTCAGTACTTCAGAGAGTCAGGCTGAAGCTTCATCAAAGTTAGCAGCCAAAATTAGCAGCCAAAATCACTCATTATATAGCAATCAAAGTGTTTAACAGTTACTAATATAAATAAATTTATTGTCCTCAATCTTCTGCTCTGCTCACTTCTCCACACAGCCTACTAAGAAACAGGTGGAAGTACTGGGAAGAACCGAATGAAGAATGGAACAGTATTTTGCATCAATGTTTAGATCCCTGGATTAGCCTCATGTGACACATTTGAGGTAATCTGCTCTGTTTTTACAGCTTGGGGTACATTGAGAATGCAGAACATGCATCTTGCATAACATAATGGGTAGGACTTTTTAAAATATACATATTACTGAGAGTAAAAGGATAGAACAGAAGTAAGGGCATACATATTCAAACCTCTGGCAGAAAACAATCCTAATTATTGAATACCAAATAAGAGTAAATCTCGCCTGACCACATGGATTAGGATGAGAAGAACATGACACATAGCAGAAAGTAGAACCAAACAAGGAAATATTTTCATGTATGATACTGAAAGCAGAGTCGTGGGGTGCTTGTGGAGATCACTAAGGATCTGTATTAGAAGGGTCAACAAACTATCAGCAAGAACCTGTATTAGAAGCCAGCCTTCTTTATTTCCTTGATCTTACTGGTGGACATCAACCTGTTGCATGATCTCAGTGCAGTCTACCCATGCAACTTAATCATGTGGGTCTGCCAGGCATCCTGACATGTTTCCATAGAGAAGGCCTGCAGGAGCACCTGTAAGGCCACTTACTGTGAGCTTGCAGTACCAAGCACTCATGCGGTTACACAGTAGCCCTCATTCTCACTATCTTTTGTAAAACATATGCCATGCCCCACTATGCAGTAGCCTGTGTACACAAGAACCCTAACAACTCTGTGCACAGCGCTGTCTCTTCTTCCCTTTAAGCAAAAGGCCATTATTAAAAAAGCATTCATCATCCGTGTGTTACAACTTCAAAGGGACGTAACAAAGGAAAACCACACCAGGACTTAGTGGTTCAGAAATTGAAATGCCTGTCAGAGTACATGAGGAAGTTGCATGACATTTCAACAGCAATTGAGATCCTGTCATTAAATGAATTTCCCAGACCAACCTGCAGAAGAAAAAGTGAGTTTTCACACAGTGCTGTGTGATTATGAAAATGAAGCTGAATAAACTTTTGTGGATTGACGTAATGAGGATTTGTAGCATCTGACATGTAAAAACCAGCATGGTTTTTTATGAGTTGTAATAGTTCCAATGAGAACATAGGGCCCAAGACTAAAAATTTGGATGGGAACAATGAAAACAGCGGCATTGCAATGTGAATGCGAAAAGGGAGGAATACAGCTTTCACTTTTTATACAACTTCTATATTATACTGAAAGCACTAAGTTGAAACCCATACTTGACTCTCTTTAGCCCAAAAAGAACACTTTCTGATAAGTTTTCTTAGTGAATGCTGAGTGAAATCTAGAGGGCAATGATAATAAATTGCTAAAATTCCCGCAAAGGTTAAAAACTACATTGTGTTTAGTTTTCCTACTTTTGGATCAGATGATCATGGCTATGACTTTAGTCCTGGCTCCAGCTCACATGCCGACAGGGTTTATAACACTATTCTCATAAAAAAAAAAAGTATTTTTTGGCCAATAAAATGCACCAGTTCACATAAAACCTCAAGTGGTTCACCAAAATTCTCCTAGTGAGTGAGAACAATGTTTCTTTCAGAAAATTTAGATTTTGCATTCACATTTCAAGCTGTGCAAGCCGTATGCACTAGGCCACAGTATTGTTTTCAACATATTATTCAATTTTCAACATGAATTATAGACTTAATTCAATTCTACAGGCAGAAGTGAAGAAGTTCTTGTCCTAACAGAGCTATATGTTATAAAAATGGTCTCAGGAGGTAACCATCTCAGCAATTAAAATATTTGTGTTCCTGCAAATGGATGATTAAGAACAGTAAACAAATTCAGCGTTTACAGAATGGCACTTAGCAACAGTATGAAAATTTCATAGACAAGAACATATATTCCACTAGAATAATCAGAACTGTTGGAAAATCTAAACAATCTTCTAAGCACAATGGCTCTTCTCCAGGTTTAAAGCAGAAGTCAAACATACACAGAAGTTCACAATAATCACCCAGGCTTCTGTCTGAAAATGAAAAGATTCAAGGACTAGGGAAAGAATACTTGGTCTTTTTAAGGTTAAGTAGGTACAGTAGACAGACCCTTGTTTGTGTTCTATTTCCATGCAGACCAAGTCAGCACACTGTTGGCACTTACAACGTGATGGTGCTCAGTTTTAGCAGGGATAACACAGGTGTTCTTACAAAGTTCCTGGAAGAAAGCAGGGACATTGCACTCCACAGCTGGGATCTGGGAGGACACGTGTCCTTCCACATGAACTGTCAAGTTACTTTAGCAACCAAGGTATTGCAGGTGATCTGAAAGACTGGTGAGGAATCCTGAACTGATGACAGCAATCTTGCTGTTAATTTGTTCATTCCTACAGCTAGCATTTTTTCTCTGCTGCTGACATACTAATAACGTTGTAGAGATGGGCTCAGATCAGTCTTTTCCTATTCCTTCTCCTTCTACAGCCTTTGTATTTTTTGTACTGCAGATGTAGTGCCAGAAAAACCACAAAGCAATGCCCAGAAAGACAAACTCATCTGAATACCATAAACCATCAAGCTGTGTTAATGTGGCATCCTACTTGGCTCCTTTTGACTTAACGAAAGCAATTTCAAGCTAACGTGACTACTGTTGCTTGTGCCTGAACTAATTTAATTTGATGTCATTCAAATCTTCCTGCATGAAACTAATGCTCATTTTGTTGGAAATCAGACTGTCTTCTCACACACGTATGTACGCTGGAAAAGATTGAGGGGTCTCAGTCACTGTTCACTTTCTTTGTCTTTGTCTGATACTGAAGCTCCTTTGTCTTCTGTGCATCTTGCAGTTTCAAAAGCTTCCTTGCAACATCCTCGCATGTGCAAAAAGACACAAACTTCAACCTTATGAAATAATTACACTGATTNTCAGAAAATAAACAACAAGAAAGCAGCATTAGACTCTTAAACAGACTACATCTGTTCTGTACTTCACCATCAGAAAGAAGGTAGTTTGTTGCCATTTCGGAGATTTCATAAAAAAGCTAGCAATGCATATTAACATTTGTTCAAAGTCCATTTCTCAGGCCTCAGTATGTCTTGTGGACGTGGTCTTCTGCTATTGTTCTCTCCAACCCACTTCACCCACACCCCCCCTCACCTGCTTTTTCTTCTCTGGTGTCCCACCCTCATTGCAGTACTTTGTGCACCTCACTATGTGATCAACCTACTGTTGGGACCATGGCTTTATATCTGATACTCACATCACCATTGACAGGCTATTTGCATCTTTTCAGTCTGCTCTCTGTCCTACTTCAGCTTCCAAGTGAAGAGATACCATTTCTCACTTCCTTCTCTGCCCACATGTGCTGTGATTTTTCACTTTCCCTGCCTTGTTTAACTGTCACCTGTTACATCTTTTTCACTGTCACTTTTTGTGTTCAACATCAGAAACAATAATTATAGTACAACCTCACATAAGTGTGGGGGTTTTTTTCCATAGATGTTAGGATAAGGTTGGGTTTAAATTTTGCTGCAGAAAATGCCATTAACTACATTTAAAACGTAGCTATGTTTTCTAAAGAAATCACACCCCTTTCAGCTCTTATCAGCAGCACTGAACAATAAAAGCTAACAGTTTGGTCTGATACACTGCATATCGCCAGGTTCTACAGGAAGACTTTTCAGAGAAGCACAATAAATTCTCCTCTTCCTAGCCTGCGCTCCTCCTAGGAATGCAGAAAGCCCACAGACTTGCTGCAAATAAATGCAACCTATCATCTGTAGTCAGGGGCTTAATAACAACCCAAAGAAAGTAAGCAGGAACATGTAGATACAAATATATACAGATGGGGTTTTTTTCTTCTTAGAACTCTTCCCTGAAATACATAATGAAAGGTTTACAAACAGCAATAGCCCAATGCATAAGCTGAAGATGCTCCCTTAGCATCACCCTTCTGCCTTCACCTACGACAGAAAATTTTGTTGTGAGACAGGTTCAGCTCCTAAAACTCTTAGTTTCTTAGGATTTGAATTTATATGGACCTGTCTTTTAGGATCTGGGACTCATCCAATCTCTAGTTCAGAATCAGAGTCCACTCCCTACGAATAATTTGAAAATAAACTAAATTTAAGCAAATCTTAAGAATGTAGGGAAAAAAAATCCGCAATCCATCAGTCAGAAGTACAGTAAATATCAATTTGCATTTTAGCAGCGTTATACTTACTTTGGGTCTTTATGCAGTCATTGGAAGAATCAGGTTCATATAACAGCTAAGATTTTCCAAGTTTTACAAAGTAGCTCTATCCTATTTGCCTGTTAGCCGCAACTACCCAACCCTTGTGGTCAGTTTAAAACATGCACCACTAGTACAGCTTATAGGCTGGTCTTCTTCAGGCTTTGTGTCACAGAACAAGTGACTGTGTTAAAAGGAAACCACCAAGATTCTTAGGAATCTGTGAGCAGTTCCAGTTTCATTTTGATGTTTCACGCTGAATGTACTCTGAGTACAGTGCTCTGTATTGCTGAGAGTGTACATTCAAGCAAGTTTATTCAAAGCATTCTGTACAATTCATATGCTCAAATTCTGCTTTTAATTACACTCAAAATTTTTTGCTGAACATATACCCATTTGGCATCTGCACTTGCATTTACTAGGACCTTTCTGCATTGATGAAACTGTCAAGATACATTTTCTTAATTTTAATCATATTAATTTTGCAAGAATCCCTCAGGATATTTCTTAACATTTGCAGGACACATTTCCTGATCATTTTAATCTATATCCATATAATGAAAGCAGAATTGAAAATAAAAAAATAAAAAATGAGGATAGTCAAACACTGTTTCCCAGCAAGGGTGAAATTCTCCATCCTTGCAAATATACTAACTGTCCTTAAGTTAGCCCTGCTTTGTGTGGAAGATTGGACTGGGTGACTTCCAGAGCTCTGTTTTCTTAAAAAAACGTATCAATGGATGTCTCTGTTAATTTCATTGTTACTAGGTACTATTTACTTCCATCCTGCAGTTTACCACTCTGTCTCTTAATTTATGACGATATGAGTGAGAAACCACTGAAATACAGAATGTTTTCAGCTGGAAGGGACCTTTAAAGGTCATCTAGTCCAAGTCCCCAACATTGTGAACCAAATCCGGTTACTCAGAGCCCTGTCCAACCTGACCTTGAATGTTTCCAGGGACAGAACATTTATCACTTTCCTAGGCAATCTGTTCCAGTGTTTCACTAAGTGTAAAAGATTTATTTCCTGTATCTAGTCTGAATCTCTGTCAGCTTAAAACCATTACCCTGTGTCCTACCGCAACAGGCCCTCAAAGTTTGAAACTAAAAAGTTTCAAAGTTTTCTCCCATCTTTCTTATATGCTCTGTTTAGGTATTGAAGGATCACAATGAGGTCTCCATGGACTCTCTCAGCCTGTCTTTAGAGGAGAGGCATTCCATCCCTCAGACTATTTTCATGGCTCTCCTCTGAACCTGCTTCAGCAGNTCTGAACCTGCTACAGCAGGACCATGTCCTTTTGCACTGAGGACTGCAGAACTGGATACAGTACTCCAGGCGGGGTCTCACTACAGCAGAGTGGTAGAATCAGTTCCTTCAACCTGCTGGCCACACTTCTGACATAGCCTAGGATACAGTTAGCCACCTGTGCTGCATGCTTACGTCCAGCTTTTCATCCACCAGTACCTGTACTTCCACCTGCACTTCTGCTCAGCATGCTGCTCTCAAACCCTTCATCCCCCAGCCTGTATTGATACCAGGGCTTGCCTTGA